>CM044432.1:61398578-61410749 GCA_024363595.1 Xenopus borealis | reverse complement strand
TATCACAGGTTTCTGTGAGTAACCCACGGGTACCCGACCGCTGCAGAACTCTTTGGGCTACTACATTAATGTCTGTAAGTTTTTACATACATCTGCATCTTATAGTTGCCTGTCCAGCAGTTTGAAGTTAAAGTGCTTTAGGCAGCAGCTCATTTTGGCCTTTATGTCCACAACAGAAAAAACACTAAAACCTATCTCTATCAGCTATCAATATCCTGTACAGGTATGGGACTTGTTATCCAGAATGCTTGGGACCTGGGGGTTTCCCGATAACGGATCTTTCCGGAATTCCGTAAAGTCTACTAAAAATCATGTAAACATTAAATAAACACAATAAGCTGGTTCTGCCTCCAATTAATTAAATCTTATTTGAGATCAAGTAAAAGGTACTGTTTTATTACAGAGAAAAAGGAAATAATTTTTAACAATTTGGATTAATTGGATAAAATGGAGTCTATTGAAGACTGTCTTCTGAACTTTCTGGATAACAGGTTTCCAGGTATGGGATCCCATATCTGTATATAATGTAAGCCTAAAGGAGTGCTGAAAAATAAATGTGTGTATTAGTCTATAATCTGATGAAGCGCCCAATAGCGCGAAACGCGTCAGGAGGGAGTGGCTAACACAGGTAGGCAGACAGAGGGGTAACACTGCACTGTGGATGTTGTAAAAAAGATGTGTTTGTAATTATATTTCTTTTTGCTGTGTTTGCACAAATAAATGTTTTTTCAGTATGAGGCTGTACACTCTTTGTATGTGATTTATAGTCGTAGTGTGTGGATCTGGGTACAGCATCTACTGTTGGAGACAGCGGTTTGCCCAATTAAATATTTAATTATATTTAAAACATTACTATTAGTCTATAATCAGCTGGCTTATGCCTTTCTCCCACCCACCCACTGTTATGTAGGTGGAGTGTTCTATCAGTCCATCTGGGATAGTAGGGGTTTGAGTTGAATTTTAGAGCTGGTTAGAGATCAGTTTCAACTGCACATGTTCCTGCAGGCTCTGTGGTTACTCTGTATTTTTATCTCAGGTTTTTAAATAGAAGCACTTTTCTATGTTATAGGCTGGGCAGGGTGAGGATTGTATGTTCTCTGTAGTTCTCTAAGAAATCTGCCTGGTAGAGTGGGACAAAATAATTTGTAAACAGTGCACAAAGCTGGTACACACCCCATTAATATGCATTTGAATGTATGTCTAATTAAATGCATGCTGGACTTGTCAAAAGGCAATTACGAGGTGGAAATGCATTTTTTTTATTGTATTTTTAACACATGCTAAGTGCATAAAAATGCAACATTTTACATATTAAAAAAAATACAATGGAACACAAGGTGAAGTACAGAAGGTGGGTACAAATAGGCAGCATAAAATGGAATCAATTATCTTGGTTTTTCATGTGCTCAAACATGCCATTACCATAATGTAATAATGGAACTGTACTTTATAGCTACAAAAATAAACATAGGTGATGATCATATTGTTTATTCATTTTATTAGTAGACTGATGGTCCACATAACAGAAAGACCTGTTCTCTAGAATACCCCAGGTCATAAGCATTCTGAATAATAGATCCCATACCTGCACTACATGTAAAAATCAAGACAGGCTATTTACATTCTTAAAGGGAAACTGTCATGGGAAAACATGTTTTTTTTTTTTTTTTTTTAAATGCATCAGTTAATAGTGCTGCTCCAGTAAACCCCTGCATTGAAATCCATTTCTCAAAAGAGCAAACAGATTTTTTTATATTCAGTTTTGAAATCTGACATGGGGATAGCCATTTTGTCAATTTCCCAGCTGCCCCAGTCATGTGACTTGTGCCAGCACTTCAGGAGGGAACTGCTTTCTGGCAGGCTGTTGTTTTTCCTTTTCAATGTAACTGAATAGTACGCAGTGGGACATGGGTTTTACTATTGAGTGCTGTTCTTAAATCTACCAGGGAGCTGTTATCTTGTGTTAGGGAGCTGTTATATGGTTACCTTCCCATTGTTCTTTTATTATGCTGCTGGCTGGGGGAAAGGGAGGGGGTGATATCACTCCAACTAGCAGTACAGCAGTAAAGAGTGATTGAAGTTTATCAGAGCACAAGTCACATGACTTGGGGCAGCTGGGAAATTGACAATATGTCTAGCCCCATGTCAGATTTCAAAATGAAATATAAAAAAATCTGTTTGCTCTTTTGAGAAATGGATTTCAATGCAGAATTCTTCTGGAACAGCACTATTTACAGATTCATCCCATGACAGGATCCCTTTAAAGCTCTATAGTTGAACTGGATTGATTTCAAAATCCAGTTCTATCCGTCAGACTATTACTTTCTTACAGAAATACTGCACATTTTCTTGGAGTTTCGTTTAGTAACAGTGAGATATGTTGAAATCTGATTTGCCATCAAATAGATTGAACCAAGTTACTGATTGACTAATGTTTTATGAATGACCTTCAACAAACTGCATAAACCTGGTAAAATGAAGGACAACCACATATAATATTGCTCACATTCTTGTTTCAGAAAAATGATTTGATGCTAGATTGCAGTCTTGGTGGAGGTTAGTACAGGTTGTTTGATCTGTACACATGTATTTAAATAAGTGATCTTCAAGCCAAAATTGTGATCAAAGTACTACAAAATTCATAATGTTGTGCAATATTACAAACAGTATAGGGCATTGTAGCAGGGGTTTCTGCCTGGACCAAGGGCATAAAAGGGACCTATGAGAAGAAATTATTTTATCTTTTGCTATAGAAGAAGCTGTATCATGAAGTCTCTATTTTACAACCCTGCATGCAAACTTCGAGGATAATAGTTACATAGAGGTATTAAAATTACATCATTGAAATAATTTATTCATAATTAATGAATAATTAATAATTGCATTCAGCCTGCCTTGATCTTTGCCTGGACTTTGACCTTGAATTTTCCATTCCAATACAATAACTGTGGTTGTTATAATCTGTCACTTGAGAAAACCCTGGGGCAGATTTACTAAATTCACATGAAGGATTCAAAGTTCGATCGAATTTTCAAAAACATTTGAATTTTCGAATGTTTTTGAAGACCACTTCGACCAGTGAATTCTTTTAATTCGATCGAATACTTTGAATAAAAATCTATTTTAATATTCAACCATTCGACTGTTGAAGTACTTCCCCTTTAAATTTTTATTCGACCACCTAGTTCGCCAGATCAAAGCTACGGAATTGGGTTTCCTTAATTTTGCTGGAATAAAAAAATTTGATCAATCGAAAAAATCGATTCGAATGATTTATCGATCGATCAAATTTTTCCTATTCGATCGTTCGGCCAATCGAATTGCGGTAAAATCTTTCTAATAGGATATTCATATTCAAAGGATTTTACTTCCCTACCTATTCACAGGGTCGAATTTAAATTTTTTTTCAATTTGTAATTCGACCAATGATAAATCTGCCCCTCTGTGAGGGGTCACCTTTGTCAGTGCTTTCCCCCCAATGCAATGTCACTGTGCATGCAGGGTCGGATTGGCCCGGCAGGACACGGGGGAAAAACCTGACGGTGCCAGACCCCCTCTCCCAATATTGCGCTATAGACTAATTCATTGTTGAGTCTTAGTTCTTTTAATCCAAGGGGCAAACTGTTCATTTTTTTTTACTTAAAGGGATCCTGTCATGGGAAAAAAATTTTTTCAAAATGCATCAGTTAATAGTGCTGCTCCAGAAGTATTCTGCATTGAAATCCATTTCCCAAAAGAGCAAACAGGTTTTTTTATATTTCATTTTGAAATCTGACATGGGGCTAGATATTTTGTCAATTTCCCAGCTGCCCCAAGTCATGTGACTTGTGCTCTGATAAACTTCAATCACTCTTTACTGCTGTACCGGAGTGATATCACCCCCTCCCTTTCCCCCATCCAGCAGTCTAACAACAGAACAATGGGAAGGTAACCAGATAACAGCTCCCTAACACAAGATAACAGCTGCCTGATAGATCTAAGAACAGTGCTCAATAGTAAAACCCATGTCCCACTGCTTACTATTCAGTTACATTGAGAAGGAAAAAACAACAGCCTGCCAGAAAGCAGTTCCCTCCTAATGTGCTGGCACAAGTCACATAACCGGGGCAGCTGGGAAATTGACAAAATGGCTAGCCCCATGTCAGATTTCAAAACTGAATATTAAAAAAATTTTCTCTTTTGAGAAATGGATTTCAGTGTAGAAGTCTACTGGAGCAGCACTATTAACTAATGCATTTTGAAAAAAATGACAGTTTCCCTTTAAGCCCTCTCCATGTCACTATCATGCACACATACAAGCAAGTGTAGCTCACTCCAACCTTTGTGCAGATGGAACACAGCAGACTTTTCAAAGTAGAGTAAGTGATATTCTGTTGCTATCTCTAGTTATTTATTAACCTATAAGTCAACTCTTTTGAAAACACAAGCAATGGGCACAGAAAACTACAGATCTCACACTCTCAGCATATTTCCTAGGAAAATTTGAAAAAAAAAACACATTAAAAATAAGACAGAATTTTTAAAACTGTGATGTTATTAAAAGTTTTAATATAGAGTAACCTATCCTATAAGGAGGCTATTTACCAGTTTGGCTACAAGAAAGTTCATGTAAGTTCTTGCACCTTGTCTGTGTGGCACCTAGCATGAATAATTCCATTTCACAGTGTAACCACTGCCCATGTATAAAGTACACAGTCTCCTTATTTGGTCCAACTAAACTACATTCGGTTGGTGAATGTGTAAGTAGCAGCCATGCCCCATCTATGTGGCACCAATAAGTCTTAGATCCAACTTTATAAACGAGTGAATGTTTAGGGCCTGTGTTATTGTATATGCCTAGTGGGCATACTGATGCTGGTATGCTGGGAAAAAGCACTGCATTGTGGGATGAGGAAAACATTGTGGATTGTTTTTTGCCCCCTTTAGAAAATGAGGATCCATATTTCAAAGTGGTATTCTCTTTAAAGAGCACAATGAGTTTGTGTTGTAATTGTTAGAATTAATAGTTTGCAGAAATTAATTTTTATTGGACAGTAATAGCATTTAGCACTATAGCAATGTGGCATGCATGTGCCCTTAGCTTTGTTTGCATTTACTTATAGCAATGAGAATGCATTTTACTTATATCAATGAGTATTCAATGTAAAATTATAAATTTTATAACATCATTGTAGCTTAGAAGGACTAAAACACACTAATTACCTTGGTGAGCTGATAACAAATAGTGCAAATTACATTTTGTATGCATCAAACCAACATGCGAAACCTGACTTTTGAGGCAATGGCTTGGTTTTCCACCCCCTCACCTCACCTTAAGCCTAAATATACATAGTTACATAGTTAAATCAGGTTGAAAAAAGACAAAGTCCATCAAGTTCAACTTCTCCATATGCAAACCCAGCATACACACACCCCTCCATACTTTGCCATAAATTATATATACCCATATTCATGCTAACTATAGAGTTTAGTATCACAATAGCCTTTGATTTTATGTCTGTCCAAGAAATCATCCAATCCCCTCTTAAAGGCATTAACAGAATCAACAATCACATCACCCAGCACTGCATTCCACAACCCCACTATGAAGAATCACCTACGCTGCTTCAAATGAAAGTCCTTTTCTTCTAGTCTGAAGGGGTGGCCTCTGGTGCGGTGATCTTCTTTATGGGTAAAAAGATCCCCTGATATTTGTCTATAATGTCCTCTAATACTTGCAAGCTCCTTTTTTACAGAGAAAACAACCCCAACCTTGACAGTTTACCCTCATAGTTTAAGTCATCTATCCCCAGGCATAATTATGTTTTCATCTGTTGATTTAATGCCCTTTTTTATGGAAGACAGAACTTTATTTGCTTTAGTAGCTACAGAATGACACTACCCAGAATTAGACAACTTGTCATCTATAAAAAGCCCAAGATCCTTCTCATTTAAAGGGGAATTCAACCCCCCCAGTGCTAACTCCCTCCTCCCCCCCGGCCTACCACTTGCCCTAGGCTATTGCTCCTAAGTCACTACTTACCCCTCTGTGTACGTCCCCTCCAGCAAAGTTCACAGGGGCCATCTTCTCTTCCAGCCGCTTCTTCCTGGATCCAGCCCTGCCTATAGAACTTCGTGAACTTTGTGCGGATGCGCAGTAGTACCAGCGTCCTACTGCGAATGCGCTGCCGACGGAGCTGGATCGAGGAAGGAGCTATTGGAAGAGAAGATGGCCCCTGTGAACTTGGAGGGGACCTACACAGAGGGGTGAATAGTGACTCAGTGGCAATAGCCCGGGGGGAGAGGTAGGCTGGAGGGAGGGGGCCTACAGGGTGGGGGGAGGGAGTTAGCGCCAGGGGGTTGAATTCCCCTTTAAGGAAACTCCCAACACACTGCCATCTAGTGTATAACTTCCATTTATATAATTTATGTCAAAGTGCATAACCTTGTATTTATCAACATTGAACCTCATTTTCCAGTTTGCTGCCCAGTTTCCCAACTTAGACAAATCACTCTGCAAAGTGGCAGCATCCTGCAAGGAACGTATAGCTCTGCACAATTTAGTATCATCTGCAAAAATAGAATCCGTACTTTCACTGCCCTCCTCCCGGTCATTAAAAAACAACACTGACAATACTGGTCCAATTATAAAATGTTCCATTAACTACCACTCTATGTAGTCTATCTTTTAGCCAGATCTCTATCCAGTTACAAATAATATGTTCCAGGCCAACATTCCTTAATTTAACCAGTAACCTCCTGTGTGGCACTGTATCGAATGCTTTAGTAAAGTCTAAGTAAATTAGCTAAACTTATTTATATCACACATCCATCTAGCTAGCTTCTGCAAGATGGCTTATACATGATATGATCAATTTGTAAGCCTTTTACCCTGCCAAACTTTGCGCTGCTAAACTATAAAATACTCATGAAGGGCTAATTTTAGTTGTTACTTGGCAGGTAATCAACTGGTTTTGTAAACACTCTACATCCTGTTTATGATGTAACTGGCATCTTTGAGGAATCCGCTAAGCATGCACATGGTAACTTTGTGCATAGTAGGGGCACCAGGGAGAATTCATGTATTCATGCCATCTCCCACCATACATGCTGACACCAACAGTCACAATTAATATGCCTATAATATGTAATTTTACCTGCAGATCCAGTGCTCTTTAGTTCCATAATTTTATTCTCTGGTTTGTACACAAGCAGTTAATAACTCTTGTGTTCATGCATTTCTTAACAGAGGTACATAGGGATATTAATGGTTGAAGACCATATAACACAGAGAATTTGAACTAATGGTGGCTTGTACATTGCCCTGTTGGAGTTGTGTTGTTTATATGTACAAGAGATGGCATGTTATACAGCATTGCAATATTATCTAGTTAATAATCATAGTATGGAAAATGTGAAGGACGAGAAAATGTTATATTATCTGCTTTTTTAGAAAACTAGTTTAGATAGTTCAAAGGTTCATTGAACTCTGCTCATTTGGCTCAAGTACAATAGTCTACTCTTTATCAATGATTAACTTTGGGTGTATGAATGGGTATATATCTACTTTATGTGTCGGGATCCAACCAATCACCCTCAGAAACTGCATTGCCTTTCAGTTCACTTCACTGGTTTGCAGAAATACAGAGAATGGATACAGCCGGAAAGGTAAGTGCACATCAATTATTTGAATACTTCTGTGCAGGTATTTTATATTTATCTATCTATATTTTTCTAAATAAAAGAAGATAAACAAATAAAATGTGAACTTCTCTATTTTCTGTAAATTAGTAATTAATATTATTAAATCAGGTAGTATTAACAGGCATTATTCCAAATATTCAATTGCTGCCCAGCATGATACATTCTAAAAATAAAAAAGGTGGAAATCCTAGGAATGGCATTGCTGTATGCCTGATATGTAGGGCATATAAACGATTTGTTCAATACCATAATTGATATATGATTGTATTTTAGATACAGTTTTTCCATGCAGCACACGGGGAGCACATCCTTGTATATAAGTGGGCCATTTGGGTGGGATCTAACTCCCTGCAGTTTGCCTTTAGCAGAATGATTAACTTAACAATAAACCCCAATATACCTGGGGGGTGGGTAGAAAAAAAGATAACTGCTGGCACTGGTTCATTGGTCATAGAGGCTGAACCTCTTTTGTAGCTTTTCTTTGCTAGTGGATATATTCCAAGACCAACACATTATAAAGGTCTAACACTATCATTAAATGGCACACAAGGTAATATCACAAGTAAGTTTGGGCTGCTGTAGAATATCTCTGATAAGCTACAGAAATACACCAAAGCTATGGGATGTGGTAGGGCTCCAAGGGTAATTACAGGAATTGCTGCTGATGTGACTGGAGACTACAGTGCATAACCCAGCATTATAATCGTACTAGTTATCCTAAAGTGAACCCAACAGATGTACTGTCAGTCAAATTCACTTTGGTTGTTAGAATTCTGTTCCTTACTGATTGCACAACCACTAAGTGCTATATAAGGTAAAAATAGTACAGGTATCGGCTGGGGCACTGCACCAATGAGGTGCTCTTTGCAGGCTAAAGAGCCAAATAGGCTGGAAACTGGAAATGTGCCTTTTCTAGTGCAAGAGACAGCAACTGCACTAGTGATGTGGCCCTTCCAGGACACCCTCCTAGGTGTAGGAAAGGTAAGGTTCTCTAGTTGGGCAGGGGGCACATTGCAGGAGCCCCTAAGGCTGCTCCTGGTGTAGAAATGGGCATGGGACCTGTTATCCAGAATGCTCTGGACCTGGGGTTTTCCAGATAAGGGTTTTCCCAAAACCTGAAACACTAGTCCTTACCTCTGCCAAAACATAATTTAATTTTAACTCCAATGGGATTGTTCTGCCTCCAATAAGGAATGATCATATCTTAGTTGGGGCAACTAAAGTACTGTTTTATTGTTATTGGAGAAAATAAATATTACTTTCTTTTTAAAGGTGATAAAATGCAAAGCAGCTATTACTTGGGAAAAAGGCGCAGCCTTCTCAATTGAAGAAGTTGAAGTGGCCCCTCCAAAAGCCCATGAAATCCGCATAAAGGTAAGCATCTGTATATTTCGATATATATCGAGTGCATATAATATATAGTGACAGCGTAAATGTATCACAGAAAACCAATACATCTAAAATATGTTGAGGATTCTCTCAGAGCATTAAATGTGTAAAATAAAATTGCACAAAATTATTTAATGCTATGAGTAATGTGACATTCTATAAGCATTGTTAGATTCATTACATCACTGTATTTTTATTATGCTGTAACACAGAAAGAAATTGTATTTCTTTGGAGATAAGATATCACTTATCTTATCTCACTAGAACTGTTTTAAAAGGGCTCAAGATGCCTTTTTTTGTACATTGAAAATACAATTCCAAGCATCTTCCAATATCCATTCATTACATTTTGCTGCAGTACTTCTCTGGGCACCCATTCCTAGTCATTAGTTAATAGATTGTTTGACTTATTCTAAAGCTGTGTTTGATCTAACTATTCCAATAAAATGTATTCATAGTATATAGGGTAATATATCTCCTATGGTATGTATAGCATGCGTGTTTTATATTATAGATTATTGCTACTGGTATTTGCCGGTCAGATGATCATGCAGTTGAGGGGAAACTGAATCAAGTAAAATTCCCACTAATTCTTGGCCATGAAGCTGTTGGCATTGTGGAAAGCACTGGAGAAGGTGTTAAAAACCTTAAGCCAGGTATGTGAAAAGGGTTTCACCTCTTCTTTTTTGATTTTTTTTTTTACTTTTCTGTTTATAAGAATGTGAAACCCTACAAGGAACCTTGACCAGAAGGCAACAGAAAATCCATAAGTACACATTAATTATGAGCATAATATATATCAGGGGTCCCCAACCTTTTTTAACCATGAGCCACATTCAAATGTAAAAAGAGTTGGGGAGCAACACAAGCATGAAAAAATCTCTTGGGGTGTCAAAGAAGTGGTGTAATTGATTATTTGGTGGCCCCTATGTGGACTGGCAGCCTACAGGAGACTCTACTTGGCACTATACTTCATTTTTATGCAATTAAAACTTGCTTCCAAGCCTGGAATTTTAAAATAAACACATGCTTTGAGGACATTGAGAGCAACATCCAAGGGGCTGGAGAGCAACAAGTTGCTCACAAGCTACTGGTTGGGGATCACTGATATATTATAAGAATATATAATATTTATGAGTATATTCAACCCTAGGGCAAATGTACATCAGCACTCCTTATACTGTAGGGAAGTATTACTTACCTTTTCCCTAAATGCATAGCCCGTATCTTTAAATCTGGGACAACCAAAACATGGCCGTTGCATGTAGTGCAGTGAGACAGGTTTCAGCCACAGCATGGCCAATCAGGATGAAGGATTTGCTTTTGGAGCCAAAATTAAAGTCATTAAAGGGGACCCATCACCACCAAAAAATATTCCAAATCCTATTTTATCATTTTAATCAAGCAAAATGAAATTTAATTACACTGTAAAAATTATTTGAATCTTGTTTCCATCCATCTGGGAATTCATTGTAATAGCAAGCAGGTGGGAGCCATTTTGGGGACACTGTTATTAAGGCAAGTCTTGCATCATCTCAGAATCTTGTTTGTGTACCAGAATGGGGGACCTGATGTCCATCCCCATGCACTGGCTACACAATTAAATGGTTAAGAGAATGGGGGGAAATGTGGAGAGAGCAGCGACATCTAGGAAGTGTTGAATGGAAAGTGAAAGTGATTGCCTGCTCCTCCTCTATGCATAAGGCATAGAGTAGGGGTAGGCAATATTTGATTGACAGCTGATATTTGTAAATTAGTTTACAACCACTATGAATTCTTAAATAAAAAAAAGAATTTGGATTTCATGTTTAACTTGAAAAGGACTTTTATTATACAGCTTTTTAAGTCTGGGTGACAAATCCACTTTAAAAGGGCAGAGATAAAGAAGTAAAGCATGGCCTCTGCATAGAAATTACTAAGAACCAGCCTGGGAGTCCTCCTTCTCTCCTGTGAGTGTTCCTCTATTTGAGTAGGTTTGCCCCACCCCCTTAGTGGTGGGCAGGGCTGTGATGTAGAGGGATATGGGATATCAATCTCAGGGAATTCTGCATGGTTTTCCTAAATTTGACCTGGGCAGCCCTTCAAAAAAACAGGCTATCCAGGAGCTACCCTAGTAGGGAGCTAGGGGTTGTCACCCATATAGGGAACCCCATAGTTAGAGCACAGGGATTGAGTTATCCTTCCCATTCAGTCATCGTTGTGAAAGGGACTAGAGCAGGCCTGAACTATTGCTAGTGTACTAATCTCTGTAGGATAGATAGGACTTCAGCTCTGCAGTTAGTTGCCAGCTTGTACACAGTGGTGGAACTACTGGGGGTGAAGGGGATTAGACCACTTGGGGCCCTCTGTCGGTTCAAGTGCTTTCAAATCCACTGCAATCTCTGCTTCCAGAGGGCAGTGCGTTAGCTGCCTCCTGGCCTCGTACCGGGTAGTTTATGTATACCAGATCTGGCCTGTGGATTTGCCATCAGCCTCCTTGACACCTACAGTGGATCTCCTCAGGATTTCAAGAAGCCTTTTCCTACACCAGCATTTCAAGCTCAGTGTCGATCAAAGCAGCCAGACTGTTTCCCTGCATTTTCTCTGCCTCACAGACTTAATTTCTTCCAATACTACTGGAAATTGGTTAAACCTTTACTTTACACACCCCGGGGTGCATAAATCAGGCTTTGCAACACATAACACTGCTCACACTACTTCGGGATTCCTAATTTATCCTTGAATACCATTGTGTGCACACTCACCATTCTTAAAGTGACGGTGGACATTTTCATATTAGGGATGCTCATTATTTTACTGTCAAATATTAATTGTGTTATAGTTACTTCACTGTTCTTATTGCAATATACTATGTTACAGTTTGTAAATATTGTGTGTTTTATTGTGTATGACACTTTGTACAGTTATCACTGCTATTGGAGTTGTATGCCCACAGTACCTGGTTCTAGCCCTGGGTGGAGGCACTTAACTTAGCCAAACCCCTCAAATCTCCCAATTAGAGGAGGCTTGGGATCTATACTGTTAGCGCCCCAGTGTGGCCCTCGATATTAGTGCCAAGAAAGGGTTACAATACATTCACTGATTTGTTAGAAGTAGTTC
>CM044432.1:61362316-61373816 GCA_024363595.1 Xenopus borealis | reverse complement strand
ATCAATGTACAGCATATTCCACGTAGGTTTGCCAGGGTTACCCCTCTTTACCCAAAGGGTCACTGGAGATGGCTAGCCACTCAAAGTATATCGTACACTACGCTGGCCTAAACCCTTCCACTTGATGCCCGCAGGCCATTTGTATAAACACCACAGGTCCCTACCTGTGGAATATCCACTGGGGCACTATCCCCACTAGCCTCCTCGTTGGGGCATTAGGCACCAGGCCCGGACTGGCCATTTGTGGGTTAGGGCAAATGCCAGAGGGGCTGCTATAAAGTCCCATAGAAAGTCAATGTTTAGTGGGCTGGTGGGGCTGTTTGGGCCTCCATGTGGGCTGATGGGCCTCTTGTGTACCTGAAATGCCAGGGCCTATTTTAATTCCCAGTCCAGTCCTGTTAGGCACCCTTGATCGCTAACCTGTCTCAGACACCTAGTGCCTATTGTACTTTCCCCTTACTCTCAACCTACTTCTACTTCCTTCTATCAGTCCTACTTCCTTCCAGACTTCCTTCTTGTACCGGTTCCTCCCATCAAGACCAACAAAACCAGGGTGTGGCCCCCTTTTATACCAGTAAACTCACCATCTGGTGGTGGGAGAGTAAATTGCATCCTTTCTCCTATTTTCTTCTTGCACCATCTAGTGGCTTTTTTTTAGCACATTATCCCAAAAATATTCAACATTAATTAACCCACTTTCATATCACACAATTAAAGTCACACATCACAAAGATAATCGGTTCACCTCCTCCTGATACTTATAGGTGCTGCTCTTAATAAAGACAAATAAGGTATGCAGTGGAAACAACACTGAGCATTGTTGCATACTAAATGGTCAGCATAAGGGTAGAACATTGGATCTAAGCTTAGCACTCGAGCACTTGCTCTACTGTTAATGTAGCCCTTCAGTGTTTCCTACAGAAGCAAAAGTGAATTCATTTGGTGTTCATTTCATATCCATAAAAAGCCACACAGACTATCAGACCCGAAAAGAATTTAAACATAAAATGTCAATAATCACTGCATATGGAGAAAACTAGAGTGATGTTTAGCAAATTATTTAATTTTGTTATTAAATGAATAGAAAAAAGCATATGAAAATATGCATACAGAAACATTTATGTTGAATACAAAATGATTTTATGATCTCTATATTGTGTAATATGTTCAGTAACTGTATATATCACCAATAGGTTACATTCGTCATACTTTTGACTTTGTCGGTCAGAAAGGTTTATTGTTTAATAGAACATACTAGTTGAACCTGTGGATGATCAAACCAGGCAATATCTGCCTCTGGCCTGCAGACCATTTAAATAGATACATCTATTAAAAATCTGAATCTCTGTTCAGAGGAACAATGCAGCCTCAAATGCTGCATGGACAGTATGTATATATTAGCATTATGAACATTTAATTATGAAATACTGTTTAAAATATTGTAAAATATGAATTCAAAAAGACAATTGAATACTTTAGCATTTTAGTTTATCATTTGGATCTTTACTCATGCTTAAGTAATGCGTGCACACATTAAAGGGGTTGTTTACCTTTGAGTTAACTTTTAGTATAATGTAGAGAGTGATATTCTGAGACAATTTGCAATTGGTTTTCATTTTTTATTGTTTGTGGTTTTATAGTTATTTAGCTTGTTGTTCAGCAGCTCTCCAGTTTGCAGTGTAAGCAATTTGGTTTCTAGGGTACAAATTACCCTAGCAACCCTGCACTGATGTGAATAAGAGACTGAAATATGAATAGGAGATGGACTGAACAGAATGATAAGTAATAAAAAGGAGCAATAACAATACATTTGTAGCCTTACAGAGCATTTGTTTTTAGATGGTGTCAGTGACCCCCATTTGAAAGCTGCAAAGAAACAGAAGAAAATTGCAAATCATTAAAAAAACTATGAAAAATAAATAATGAAGACCAATTGAAAAGGTTTTTAGAATTGGACCTTCTACAATATACTAAAAGTTAACTTGAAGGTGAACCACCCCTTTAATAAATGCCATCTAAATATGTTGCACAAGAATAAGTTAAATATTGTCTTTATCTTTTGAGATTAAGTAATGATAGGAACATGCACAAATGTCACATTTTAGTGTTCATGAAACCTGCTCTGTGTTTTTCTATTTGAAGAATGTGCTGTGCAGGTAAAGGATCTATCCACCAGAATGTATGGTGCCTTGGTTTTCCAGATAAGGAGGCTTTCCATAATCTGGATTACTTTACCTTAAATCTGATAAAAATCATGAAAATATTGAATAAATCCAATAGGATTAGTTTGCCAGCAATATCGATAATATGCAGCATAGTTGCCAAGATACTGTTTTTAAAAAAGGAATTTAAAAAAGGAAATGAGTTTTAGAAATTGGAATTATTTGCTGAAAATGGCTTTTTGAAGCTTACTGCATAATGTTTTTTTTTGGATAAGGAATCTATACCTGTATAATAAGATGAGAATTTAATATTGAACTGAACATAACAAAAATTGCAAATAAAAGTAGTATTTATAAAGATGTATATAAATCTCTCTTTAGATCTGAAATGCTGCTAAGTACAAATACAGTTTTATAACAATATATTCACAACCAATCAGGTAAATGTACTTAGGAACTGGAAGCTGGGCCTGACTAGCAATCTTTACTTCCACCAACTGAAAAGTATAATACGTTTTTTATAAGCAAGAACTTGGGACTAAGTTTTACGATGCCTCTGAAAAGACTTAGAAACCAAGTTCCAGGGATAAGAAAGTCATTGAGATGGTCCCATAATTGACTGTCACGTTTCAAAACCAAGTTCACTTCAAAAGTAGGTTCAACCGTGGAGTCGTACGCTAATGTATCTAGTGCTAAATTCTTGCCACCACATTCTAGGTTCACATGAAGAATGCATCCTCGTAGTCCACAGGGCTCAGTTAAAGAAAATTTGAGAATCTCCTGTGCCACTCTTGTGAGTAGTCCTTTGGGCACAAGGATTTTTGTGCAATGGAGTTTAGTGCATTTTGCATTGTATAGGCAATTTTCTAGCATTGATGCCAGGTGGTAAGTTCTCATTACAGTAAATGCATCCTGGACATTAGAAAGGTATTCCAAACCGCCAGAGCCTGTAAAAAGTTGAATTAAAGGCAGCATTACTTCATAAATCAATTACATTTCATCAAATAATCAAAATTCCTAAAAAGCATTATGAGCAAGAAATATATATTCAACAACCATCTGAGATCATACATTTAGATACAAATATGTATGTCTAGTCCCCCCACCCATTTGTACTATTCCATCACTACACATGTACTGTACATATATCATATATACAAGTACTAATAATACAAATATAAAATATAAAAAGGAACCCCTTTTTTCATTAATGGTACACAGAGAACAGAATCAAGCATTTTTTAAAAGTTAACAAGGTATTAATCCAGATGTTATAGAAGTCAGATTTTTAAGGCATTAACTGTAGTTCTTGTTACGGTATTCCCCTTTAGCTAGGGAAGATGACTGCTGCTGCTTCACAAACAGAGTTACTCACCAGCAGGCTCCATGGTAGCTGAAATGCTTTCTGAGCTAATTTTTAAAATTTCAGGTATAATATATTCAGTATGGTTTCCTACGCTTCTTGTGTAGTGCCTTGGACAATATAAGCTCTTAGAATCACAGCAGCCCTTTTTATCTCTGCAGTACATTGGTTATCTTTACTAGACTGTGATTTTATTCTGAGAACCAGTTGGAAGCTTTCTCTGGAAGCAAGGAATAGCAGTCCTCTCATGTTACCAACACACTGCAACTAAATACCTTCACTCTGGCAACACAACAGTAACACTACAGAGATATCATCCTTAATACAGTCCAGTGGCCATGTTATTAGAGAAGACAAATATTTTATTCTACTGTACATTATCTCTAAGAAATCAAATAATGGCTATCCCTTATGTATACTCTTTCTACTAATGGATCTTTCACTGGAGTACTAAATATACAAGTACTAGACACATGCAAGTTGGTACACAATGTTTTATGTCTTTTGAGACAACGCATTTCAAAGTTTATTCTATTAGGGATAATAAGGGTTCAGTATTTAAAAAAGAAAATGATAGTACATAACTAAGGACAGTTTGTCAATAACTCAGGAGTAAAGTTGCTAAAGCATGTTCCGTTACCTTCACTGCACTCTTACCCAATCCAAAATGTCATGTTCAGTAACACGTCTCCCAGACTTGTTTAGTTCAGTTTGCCTTTGATGTCATGTCCTCAAAACAAGCTAAAGAAGATCTGCTCCTTCCACATGCCTGACCTTTAGCAATATGTGACGTCTTCATAGGCAGTATATTGAACAACAATAGTAGGAAATTATGATATTGCCTTAAATAGCTTATATGGAGGTGCAAATGGCAAAAGAATAGGCAACAAATTGTGCCTTTTTTTGCACTTTGCACTATGCTCCCTGATATTCCTTACTCTCAAAATGGAGCATAAAGAATTGTGCTTTCTATATGCAGTACCTATATCTTCTGAAGGGCTGGAGTTGTTGGCATGAAAGCAACATTTCACATGTTATATTCTTCATTAGACTGAATCTTGACATAATGCATTTTTGAAACCTGTTTGAAGTTGGAGTATTTGTTTGGCTCAAACATAAAGACTTCTGTTTACCCAAAAGACAGGTCTTTTCCTGTTGTCATTATTTAAATTCCTATCATCGAGTGCACATAATTCATTATGCCCCTTGTGTCACTGCTTTGCTCTTAGTCTAGCACAGTGATCCCCAACAAGTAGCTCGTGAGCAACATGTTGCTCTCCACCCCCTTGGATGTTGCTCTCATGGCCCTCAAAGCAGGTGCTTATTTTTTAATTCCAAACTTGAAAACAAGTATAGTGCCAGGTAGAGCCTCTTGTAGGCTGCCAGTCCACACATGGGCTACCAAATAGCCAATCACAGCCCCTATTTGGCACCCTAAAGGACTTTTTCATGCTTTTGTTGCTCCCCGACTCTTTTTACATTTGAATGTGGCTCATGGGTAAAAAAGTTTGGGGACCCCTGGTCTAGCACCTACTATTTATATGTAGGCACAGTTGGTGTACTGGGACAATGCTTAGAGTACTTGTTCCCAAACTGTGGGACTCTACCACCTGGGGAGTGGCATGGGGCAGTTCCAGGGGGCTCAGCCTGAATGCCAGTTTTGATGGCCCTTTGTTCTCTTACATGCTGGTTGCCAAGCAGTGTGTGAGCATTTTGCACTTATTAGGCTTAAAGGATATGGAAAGTTAAACTAAAGAAGTAGCTAGAAATGTTGTAAATTATGTTTTGTGCTTCTGTACCAGCCCAAGGCAACCACAGCCCTTTAGCAGGGAAGATCTGTATCTCCAAAGATGCCCCAGTAGCTCCCCATCTTCTTGTCTGCTGATTCACTGTACATGTTCTGTGCTGCTGTCACTTACTGAGCTTAGGGACTGACTTAAAATATACAGTACGGATAGAATATAAATGTCACAGTAAAAGGCTGATTTGTAATTAATACAGATAATTACTATATGGCAGCTCAGAAACCAGTGCAACTAGCATCATAATTTAATAATCAGCCCTGTAACATCAGCTTATATGACAGGCCAACTTCATTTTCTGCTTGATAATTTGTGACGACCCCTAAGCTTAGCTTTTCAAGGACACTTTCCAAGATGGTGACACCCTGTGCTTGCATTTTCACTTGTATGGCTTGTATTCCTGATTCTCAACAAAAGCCAATATGTATGGCTACCCAATTTTGGTTGTTTGGAAGACAACCCAACATAAATGTGCACAGTAGTGATGTGAGGATCAAGTGAAATAGAACCCTCATCTGGCCCATGCCTTATACCTCCCAACCGAACCCTAACGGACCCTGTGTGGTACCATTTCTTATAGAACTGCCAGTCTCTGACATAACAAAAGTAGGTGGGGCAGGTGTTAATCTATAAATAGAGATGGCTGCTGTTGAAAGATGGCACAGGAAGGTTGCGTCCTAGTGATCATCTGAGGAAGCTGGGCAAAACCTGCCCAATAATTGGATAAACCTACGAGGGTGTTGAATAAACCTAGGGGTGTTGAGCGGGCCCCCACATCATTAGTCTACACATTCACATAGAGCCATACAATGTGTAGCCATGCTTCCTAGCCTCAATTTCCTTTGATATAAAGAAGCCAAGGCTACCATTCCAACTTCCTTTTAATTATTTTGTTTTTTATCTTTAATTTTTCCCTTGTTCCAACTTAGATTATTAGAAATATATTTTAGTTGTGAAGATGGAATACCCAAGAGACTGAGCCTCACCCACTTGATTTTAAAACATAGTCAGGACAGTATGCTGCTGAGATTACCAACTGCAAACAAGTTTTCTTCTATTAAAGCTCATGAAGTGTTTCAGTGAAAAAGTGTATTAAAACACTCAAAGCACATAGGGGTGCAACAGACTCACCTTTACATAGTTACATAGTTAAGTTGGGCTGAAAAAACACCAAAGTCTATCAAGTTCAACCCCTCCAAATAAAACACAGTGTCCATACACTCAGACACTGACCCTACATACACTCACATTAACTGCACTTACCAATATCTATACAAATTGTAGATTTTAGTATCATAACAGCCTATTATATAGATAAAAAGACAGAGTCCCAAACCCTTAGTATCCTAGCTAGAAAGTCTGCAGTGAAAAAGTGAATTCAGACCCACCTTCAGATGAAAACATTTGTGTACTTGGCAAAGCTGTGTTTTAAGGGAAAAAAGCAGGTTAAAGGCCGCACATCTCCCCCCTAAACCCAAAAGAGGGGAGCATGGATTATTCTAATATTCTTCATCTGATTTTTATTTGCCATACTCATATAATCCCTCCTCATATAAACCCCACATCCTCCATCTTAATCTTTGTAGTCCAACTATTTCAAGATACTGGAGGCACTCACGGGCATATTAGTATGTGAATTTATTATAGCTTCATATAATCCCCCATGTATATATGTATATATACTTCCATGTTCAATTGCAACTCCACTACTGTGTTTTATTTTTTTTTTAAAGCAGTTAAAGACAAATGTAGTGCCATATCATATAGTGCAATTTCAGGATACAACTAGCAGCAGATTGTGTTGCTTCAGGGGTACATTAATAAATAATAGCCCTTGTAACTATTACCCAGTATTTATTCAATACCACACTTAACAGATAATATTGAGTTTTGTAAGGGAAGAGACATATACAAGTAACAAATAAAATATAAAGCCAGATGAAATAAATGCAAAACATACTGATTTAAATAAATCAATGTGTGTCATTCAAGCAGGCAGCTAGGCAGCTGAACCTTAGTTCAATAAATAACAGCTGTTCAACGACTAGATCAATACTCCGATATAGCCCTGCCAGTTAGTGGCATATCGGGGAACGATCTGCTCATTTGGCAATGTCCCTGACCAGGGATAGAAACACTCAGGAGCCTGTTGTTACCACCAGAGTGCCAGTTTATTAGTCACAGGTGTGTTTCTAATGACTATAATGTCATTAAGGTGGGCACTGTACTTTTTACAAAGGGACTAAGTTTTTCCTGCAACTTACTTGCTGCTTTCAAAGTAAAACTCCCAAACTTGGTTGCCCTTTTATTAGACACCAGTGGGATCACCTGACTATAGCTGGGAAGGGTGGGGGCTACAACATGGAGCTGGTCACTACTCCTATATGAACTATAACAAACAAGGGAAAGTTGTGCTCACCTTTTAAAACCATTGTGAAGGGGTACAATGAGGCTGTGACCACAAAATACATATAGACAAATACAATCAACCCATTATAAATATATTTAAGACATTGAGGCATTTTGTGAATACAGCTACTAAAAAATGCCTTACCCTTTAAACAACAGGGATTGTTTGTCCATATATTGCAATATATCCAAGTGCTAACCGGTTTCCCAAACCAATAAAAAATGCAATCAAATATTGGCTCAAGAAATTGCACATGCCAAAAAATTCATATACTCTGCCACGTGCTATTAAAACTCTCTTGCTGTAGAAAATATAAACTTATAAGACTCAAATGCAATGTATGAGCCAATAGCAAGGAACTCTAAAACTATGGGAAAGTAAAGGAGACATAGGGACAAATTCACTAAAGAGCGAAGTGGCTAACGCTAGCGCTAATTTGCCAGCGTGACGTCATTTTGCAACTTCAGTAATTTACGAACACTGACTGTGGCGATTTTTGGCTAGTGAAGTAGATAGACTAACGCAACGTTACCTCTTGCGCTAGACTTTACTTCACCAGGTCAGACCTGGCGAAGTTCAATACAATAGGTAGGAGATTGAAAAAAAAAAGTGAAGTCCCAAAAAAACGCTGGCGTGTTTTACTTTTTTGAGGGTGAAAAATAGGGTAATTTTTTTTAGGATAACCTCCTTCCCCCTTAAATTTCCTAACATATGGCAACCCAACTATATAGGGGGTACATGTGTAGGGCAATAGAACACCTTTATTTGAGTTATTAAAGGTTTCCTGGGCTTGTGTAGTGCAATGTAGTGGCTGCAGCATATACGTCTATTATACTTTAACTTTGCGCCGTATGTAAATTAGGCATCGCTAGCGTAACTTCGATTTGCCTGGTGAAGTAACTGTAACGCAACTTTGCTACCGTTCGCCTCCCTGAGTGCAACTACGCATTTTTATGAATTTGTGTAGCACTGGCGAATATTCGTCTGGCGAAGTGCGCCGAATGCTAGCGAAGCCAACGCAGGCGCAACTACACAGATTAGTGATTTTGCCCCATAAACCTTCACAAAACCTCTCCCATTTGAAAGGACTTTCAGATACAGATGCAAAATATCCTTGCAAACTCTGCCATTCTTGTGTTGACAGTGATATAAACAAGCAGTGATCTAAATGAAGCTGACCAAAACTTTATTACAGCTCCTAGGAAACCTGCTACAGAAGCTGCCTTAAACAAAGAAAATGCCACTGACCAAAAACATAATTATAGATGGAAGGTAATTCACCAGTGAGAATGCTACTTACCAGCATTTTGTCAATTAATGTGTTAATATGTTACCAATGTAATTTGTCATTTTAGCTTCATTAAATTCCACTGTAATCAAACATGGGGAGCATATGCTTGTAATCAGTGAGTTTAATGCTTCCAAATCCACTCGCAAGAACAAAGTACATGGAATAAAATTTACACAGAGTAGGTGACATCCCCATTAGAGAATTATTTTACAAGACTGTTTGACATACCTTTCTCCCCATTCTTCATATCATTCACTCACAAGAGGATCAGCGATACAGCACTATAGCCATCCTATTGAGGTTTGGTTATAGTAGAACATGATGAACATACAGTAGTGCTAGTAGCTAAAAGTAATAGCTAATTTCTGGGGTTTGTTGTCCTGTAAAGAGAGCTCATGCAACTTACTTACTTTAGTGGAGCAGATTTTCTGAGGCCCATGATTCTTAATATGTAGTATGTGAAGATTCACCAAATTGGCCCCCACTGCCTATTATGCCTACAATCGCAATAACCTGAAAGTGCTCATGCAAGTGCCAAGCAAGTGCCATAATAGACGGAGGATGAAGATTATGCTACCTGAGTTTCAACCAGTCCATAGCCCTAACAAGAGAGACCGCTGACTGATGAGATATTCTGTAATATAGAGGGCATTATGTGTTTTCAAAATATTTTCTAAATGCTTGTAAGGAGGTACACCGAGTAATTGGTGTGAATGTTACTGTCACTGTAGTGGAATGTGTGAGAGTGATGCAAAGTTAATGTTATAAAGCTGTGGTTAAAAGAAAATAATGGGAATAATTGTAATGTATTAGAATAGTTCTAAAGCAATGAAAGTTTAGTTGTAGTTTACACTCCAGCCACTAGAGTGCACACGGTATAAAAAGGGAGGACACAAGATAGGAGGGACATGACAGTTTAGGGCCAGTGGGAACATCCTGAAGCAGAGACCAGAAAAAATCCTATCCAGAGTAGGGCAGAGGAGCATAGAGTGTTTGCTGGACTGCCAGCACTGGAAGGTGGCACACAGGAAAACTCCTATCTGGAGTAGGGCAGTGGGGCGTAGAGCGTACACTAGGATGCTAGGACCAGAAGGTGGTGCAACGTTCTGGAAAGGAATGTGTCTATGGCAACTGGGGTTGTATTTTTTATTGTGGAATGCTTTACATGGCTGTTGTTGAACGTGTATAAACTCTGTGCGTGCCAATGATGTTAAAGCCTGTGTGAACCTGAGTACAAAATGCCCTGCTAATAAATCGCATTTTCTTCGATGAATGGGAGTCGGACTCCTTCACTTTAAATGTAATCTCTTGGGATTGGCCTTACATGCTATGGTGTAGAGGACAGTAAAAACTATTTCCTGTGGAACCTTGTATCCTCTAGTTACACCATCATGGTTGGAGTGGCTCACTGACACACTAGGAAAAGGTCCGGTGGGCCCTAATCCTGTTGGGCCCTGCCTGCAAGCCAGCCACCCCCCGCATTCACCACTGCCCACTCGCTGCCATCTTTTATTTTTAACAGCAAAGTAAAAAGCACAGGGAGCAAGAGAGGCTTTGGCTTGGTTGAAGCAGGAGCATTGGTGGGCCCTTTGGCATTTGGGTTGTGGGCCCTTGATTCATGTGCCTGGTGGGCCACAGGTAACCCAGTTGGACTCCTCTGCATGTGGTGTGCCTTAAACAATGGCAATTAAGACAAAACAGCACCATGTGTATGTCTTATCACTCCTGTTTCTGTGAGACAGGCCACTGGTGCCTAGGATGTAATGGTTATGTCTGGAAAAAAATAGGGGTAATTACCTAAACTACTAGTTTGATTTCACATTAAAACCAATGCTTGATTTTTTTTCAGGCCTTTTAATAAAACATTATCCTCTTTAAAAACAAAGGATGCTGAAAATGTTCATTACTCACGTCTGTGTACTTAAGCAGTAAAGAATTCATGACGAAACAAGGACAATAATGGAAGAAGGAAAATAAATTGCTTGACTCTGAAAATACACTCCTTTAAGTATTGATTTTATTTACCGACTGACAGTCAGCTGCTGACCGTGGCATACTAAATAGTTCTAATGCATTTATTTTATGTGCTGCAGGCCAGTAGGTAAACTGCATTATATTGGCTTGCTAGTTGCTACTACTGTTTATTTAATAAAGACTCCATGAGATGGCACTATGTTCTGTTTCATTATTGAACATTGCCACTTTACCCACTAATTTACCTTTGAAAACTGGTAAGTAGTTTTGCTTTGAGACAGAGCTGATGTGCGCCATGCATAAGTAATCTCTAGGAGATTTATGGTCAGACCTCATCATGCTACATTTTTATACTGCTATACACTGGTCAAAACATAACACACTCTGACCATACAGGCAAGGGAGCTATTATCCAGAATGCTTGGGACCTTGGGTTTTCTGGGGGTCTTTTCACATACCTCCCAACTGTCCCTTTTTGAGAGGCATATGCAAATGAGG
>CM044432.1:61319418-61330349 GCA_024363595.1 Xenopus borealis | reverse complement strand
GTAATTCAGAGCTTTCTGGAAAATGGGGATTCCGGATAATGGATTGTATTTAAAGATGAGTGAAACTATTCAAGTTTACAAATGCTGTCAGTTAAGCCAAACGAAATTGCCTAAAATTCTATAGATTACATTCAGGTAAGTACATGTTATAATATGGTCTATATGATTTTTTGATATCTATATAATTATATATAATATACCATTTGGGCATATTTCTATGTTAACTCCTATAACTCTATATTATATCCTTATAACACACAAAGGCCATAAATATCCTGTAAATTATATACTTATAAACAGTGGCGTAACTACTCGCTGGTGGGCCCTGGTGCAGGATAGGCACCTGGGCCCCCCCCCCATCGGGCTCTCCCCCTATGAATTGCACATTGGAGTTCTCCTAGCCTCTCCGGTGGGCCCCGAGAGGAAGCGGGCCCTGGTGCAATTGCACCCCCTGCTCCCCTGGTAGTTACGCCACTGCTTATAAATGGCTCTTAGTGATGTCATCAGTTATAAACGGAGCGCAGTGATGTCACTTTTGTCACACGACTCACTGTATAATAATGAATAAAGTTGGAAAATACGAGGATATTAGTAACCTCGGAGTTGGCCTGGTGCTTTTATATGGTCACGGAACACCACGTGATAACATATTATTTATTAAAATTGGGGATACTTTATTTATAATACACAAGGGTCATTTATGTCCTGTAAATAATATCCTTATAAATGGTGCTTAGTGATCAGTTATAATCTGTGCTCACTGCTCAGCGATGTCTGACAGATTCAAAATTGTGTATTTTAATAAATAATGTACCCCCTGTAGTAAAATACGAGTCTATTGGAGGCCGCCTCAAACTTCTACCAGTGGCATAAATATCCTGTATATGATATCCTTATAAATGGTACATCACATGACAGAGATACAATAGGGGGCACATTATTGACATCAAAAACTGTCTAAAGAAATAATTAGGCTAGGGCACACAGCCAGTTGTAGGGTGCATTTTAGTGCAATTTAGTACTTTCATCTACGCTCACAGGTTTTGTTTTTTATTTAGTTTTTTTTAAAAAACCAACAGTACTGTTGGTACTAATTATTTACATATAGTATAGTGACAGGTGAGTGCACTTTTGATACAGAATTATATTATGCAACATTGTTTACCTACCATTATCCTTTAGAACTGATTTGTCATTCATTCCTAGAGAAGTATTTCCTGTTTCTTGAGTTGCCCCTTTAAAGTCGGGGTTGCCCTCTGAAAGCTTGATGTTGTGACCTGAAACAACACACATTAGTGAACAGCTAATTAACTAAATGGTTGATTCTAGAAAGCAATGCATTGAATTGTCCATTCAATTTATTTGGTTGTTTCTTTTTTTAAAGATTATTTTAAATATACAACAGTGATAATAGAGAAGTAGAATTGTGATACAGATGTGGAATCCATTATCCAGAAAGCTCCGTAATTGCAGTGTCCCATAATGTTTTAAATGGTTATTATTTTATTGATTTGCCTTTTCTCTGTCATAACAAGACCGTCACTTAATGATGATTATGTATTATATAGAGTTTATTAAATTTTGCCCTGTCTTCCAGTATGTAAAAATGGAGTCCAAGTACTGGATAACTCTGAGTTTAAATCTGTATATTTAAGTTTGTGGTTCAGAGAATTTTGTTTGATACCAGTGTACACTCATATACTTTTACAGGATTTTAAAGGATTTGGTTCACCTTTGCATTAAAGGGGTTGTTCACCTTCAAGTTACCTTTTAGTATAATGTAGAGAGGGATATTCTGATTCAATTTGCAATTGGTTTTAATTTTTTATTGTTTGTGGTTTTTGAGTTATTTAGCTTTTTATTCAGCAGCTCTCTAGTTTGCAGTGTCAGCAATTTGGTTTCTAGGGAACAAATTACCCTAGCAACCCTGCATTGATTTGAATAAGAGACTGGAATATGAATAGGAGAGGGACTGAATAGAATGATAAGTAATAAAAAGTAACAATAACAATATATTTGGAGCCTTACAGAGCATTTGTTTTTAGATGGTGTCAGTGACCCCCATTTGAAAGCTGCAAAGAAACAGACGAAAACTGCAAATCATTAAAAAACGATGAAAAATAAATAATGAAGACCAATTGAAAAGTTTCTTAGAATTGGCCCTTCTACACTATACTAAAAGTTAATTTGACGGTGAACCACCCCTTTAAAGTTTAGTATGTAATAGAATGGCTAATCCTGAGCAACTTTTCATTTGGTCTTCATTTTTTTTCTAGTTTTTGAGTTATTTGCCTTCTTATTCTGATTCTTTACAGCTTTTTAATTGCAGGTCACTGACCCCATCTAAACAACACATGCTCTGTAAGGCTACACATTTATTGCTATTGCTACTTTTTATTACTCATTTTTCTATTCAGGCCTCTGCTATTTTTCCAGTCTCTTGTTTAAATCTATGAATGGTTGCTAGGATAATTTGAACCCTAGCAGCAGATGGCTGAAAGTGCAACCTGGAGAGCTGCTGAATAAAAAGTTAAATAACTCAAAAACCACAAATAAAAAATAAAAGCCAAATGCAAATTTTCTCAGAATATCACTCTCACCTGATGTCAAAAGTTAATTTAAAGGTGAACAATCCCTTTATATTATTTCCAAACTGAACACACATGATGTGTATGCGTCGAAGACAAGGAAAGAGCACTCATGGAATGGCAGACACGGGCTTTATGTGTAGGGATTTGGATTGGAAGATATGTTAAAGCGGAAGCAAAAACAAAACAAAACTGTATATGCTGGTATAAGAGAGACTTGATATACAGTATTATTAGCAGGAGAGAAAAGACTCGCTGTATTTATGGAGTTTAGTAAAAATTGTATGTAGGTGAAAATTCCCATGTATAGTGATACTCTTGGATATGAAGAGAGTGCGCATACGCAGGGACCGGGTCTGTGGAAAAGATCCGCGGTGGAGACGTGGTTAAAATCTCAATCTTTATTGCTTCATGTTAAAAAGTATCATGCGGGGATGATACTCTTGTCCAGCTAGGAATCAGTATATGCTATACTAAATTATGATAGGGACATCCCTCAAAGCATTTAAGGTATTTATTACCCAGTTTTGTTTTCTCAACGTTTCAAACTTATAGCTTCATCAGAATTCAGTCTGTAGCTCAATAAAATTGGCCAAATCCCTCAAATTATGTGTGAACATATTCCAAACACTCGTATTGGCCAGCACTTGCCTACCTGGTTTAAAGCTGTGCCCTTTCTTTTTTTTGTGTAAATGTAAGCTATAACATCCCCTTTTCTCTCTGGGTAGAACCCTGTGGAACTCACCAGTACATAGAATCGGGTGACCCTCACTAGAGCCCAAAAAAGAGGAAGCTGAGTAAGCCAGTTACAAGCAGAAAAGATCAGGTAAAACCTTTTGATTTACAAAATGACACATGTACCTGAGATCACTTTGTTATTAAACAACCCAGTGAGACCAAGGACTACTTTGGCCTTAGCCAAGAATACCTTAATCTCTAGAGGGATCAGTAGAGGTGAATATTACTAACAGACAACTTCTGTTTTGCTAAATCTGATAATACTATAACCCTTTTGACCTCTTTAAATCCCCTCTAATTCCAACATACAATGTGAATGCTTTTAAATTACCTAATGCATCACTATATATGCCAATGAAAAGCCAAAGGCATTCCAAATAACATAACTGTTGCCACAATATATACTGCAGATATCTCAGATGCAAAATAATGAAAAAATAAAGAAAAAAAAATAATGTTAATCCATCTGCATGGCTGAAGTGTATTCTGCATAAATCGTTATATAAACTACTGAGGTTTCACTGTTCCTGTCAACAAATCACTTCATATGTAAATAGAGGAACATGTACATAAATGCAAGTTTCTGTGCTCAGATGTGTCCTCATTAGCTACCGCTAGCAAAAACCTCTAGACATATTACATTTTAGTTTATATTTTAGAAGAATACAGAAGGCCAAACGTAACTAGTATCCTTAAATACCTATATTATCATAGCTGCAAAGCAATTCTCTTAAAGTACATATTAGACCTCATTTACACAAGTGCAAGTGCAGTTGCGGTCCCCACAATTTAATCACAGTCAGTTGCACATAAAAAAAACATTTTAAAATACTTGTGTCAAAATGCGCTCCTTGCACATTACTCCGATTGCAACTGCAATGATACTGGAATTCTTGGGGGATAATTGCATTGTGGGAAAATATATACAGCAAGTTTGCTAGAAATCGCACTTTGCTCACTGCACTTGTGGACATCCTCAAATGAATGAGGGTTACAAACCAATTCATCCACCATGGCTGTGCTAAGGGGTTATTCAGGTGGCCTAGTGCAGGGATCTCAAACCTTTGTTTACTCATGGGCAACATGCAGATGTAGTTGTAGAAGTGTTGGTCAGCCACACAATCATGAAGAAAAATCCTTGGGGATGTTAAATAAGGGCTGTGATTGGTTATTTGGTAACTGTGTGTGTGGTTACCAGGCTGAATGAGGCTCTGCTGGTAGTAAAACTGTGTTTTTATGCTTCCAAAACTTGTCTCCATTTCAAAAAATTTTAAAATGGACACCTATTTTTGAAGTTACAAGGAGCAACATAAAAGGGGGTGTTGAGTAACCTGTTGCTTATAAGTCACTGGTTGGGGATCTCTGAGCTAGAGGTCAAGTGATGAGCCTTTGCTTTAGGATTTGATTCTCTATGGCTCTCCTTGTGACCTGCCCTAGACTAGTCACTAATGGAGAAATGTAATAAAAGTTGCAAAGAGAAAAACAATTTGCACAAATAATGAAAAATGTGTATTTCTCAATGTAATATTCTTCCTTAAACTGCTATTGCATTGCAAATTTTTATTGCACACTTTGCTTGAAGGTGTTGTAATGTTTTGGAGCAAACTTAACTTTTTCAGTTAAAAACATTCATTACGCACTGACGTAAATCTTCTTCCACTGTCAGAAGAGGTCGCTAATCAGTTTCCGGGTTTGCAAAACCTGTATTAAATTCGAGCAAAGGAAATTTTATTCTTGCAAAGGCATAACTTTTTGCATTGCGAATATTTTTTACCAGATTTATTTCATCCCCCATTAATCTCCTGGTGTCTCATAGAGAAAAGTGCTGCAAAAATATTTAACAATTATCTGTCAAGGTTAAATATCAACTGTCAAATTAAATATTCAGAAATTCAAGATGAAATATTGGATAAAATAGACAGGCGCTACAACATAATAATTGCTTGGACTAATTGCCTGGACTAATTGCATGGATAGCATTGGTGATCAATCTAGCTTGCACCTGTGCTAGTACTGTGCCTTGGTCTATGAAGCTACTATTAGGGGCAGATTTACAAAATTCTATTGAATTCCGATCGTACGATTTTATCGGACATTCGAATATGCAAATTTGGCCACTTCGATCATCGAATACGCAAAATTCGAGCGTATCAAATAGATCGAATAATCGGATTTTCAATAATTCGACCATTAGACGATCGAAGTACTTCAACTTTAAAATTCTATTCGACTGCCTACTTCGCCAGATTGAACCTACCGAATTGCAATAGAAGCCTATTTTTCTATCACCTTTTTCATGAAATCGAATGATCTGTATTCGATCGTGCGTTTTTTTTCGAGAAATCGAAAAAATAGCCTAAAACTATTCAATAAGCATTCCATAGTCTAATTATTATAAAAGCCCTTGAGTTCGTTAATAATGATAAATTTGCCCCTTAGTGTACAGCCAAAATTAAATGGCCAAAATCAGGGCAGAAACCTATAGATGGTACTTTTATTCTGGTGCTGGAGATTTTGCTGTGGTGGAACTAAAAGGATTAATTAAATCATGTAAGTCTGTAAGTTTCTATTAGGGAGCCAACTGAGTAGTTTTTAGTCAGGTGACTCTTACCTGGCTGAGAAGGAGATGAAATAAACATATCCATTGATTGCAATAGTGATTGAGTGCTAGATAGCAATACTATTGTTAATGTAAAGCCTTCCAGCAATACCTGCCCTCGCTTCCTTAGGTAGATACCCCCTTACCAGATCAAGAAAATAGGGCCACAGAATTATACAGAGAATGTAAGCCTTTTGAACTATATATACACATTAACAAATGAGAAAACACAATTATTTTTCTCAGGCTGTGGTATTCAAGCCTCTCTGCATTGCCTTGGGCTCCTTCTGTTCTAACTGAATCCCTGGCAGCAAATCAATTTTACATTATACAACTGCTGTTTCTAGAATCCTTATTGATTTTGTCTGATAACCTTATATCTGAGATATTGAACAGAGGCTTTAAAGATGTAAAAGGATTAATCTGTAAAGAAATACATATGATGTGCGAAAAAAACATTCCCTATTTTTTGTGTGTATTCTTTCATATCTTTTGGGCTGTTCTTCAATAGCTCAGATCTGTCATTTATAAGCGAAATCAGCATCCGCGATAAAGTCCACTGGCTTCTGTCCTGCCAAGCTGTCCTTGCTGTCATCTATTTTTTATGGCACTTTGCTGCGTCTAAATGAAAAGTGTCACAGGGATGTCAAATGGCCTGCCAGTTTCGTCCAATGACAGTTATGATTAAAAAAGAAGGGAAATATTTTTATAGTTTGGAAGACAGATTTTTATTTTCTGGGAAAGTTCTAGGAAAGTTATTTTTTGTGATTTGGGATGATTGCATATTTTACTGATAGGACTGAGGACTAATACTATTCTAATTTAATTATAGCAGGAATACTTACCATAGTCTACATACAAACTAGTACATTATGATCTATTCATTTTTACATATTGTTGCCCATTGCAGAGAGCCCTAATATTTTTGGCTTTGACTATTAAATTGTTAAAATCAGTGTCAGACTGGGGGAGGGTTTGTGCCCATGGGGACCCTCACACATCTTCCCTGGGCCTTGACCCCCCCTTTGCCTACTTCATGGTCTACTTGCCCAGACAACACTCCTACATCTGTCCCTGACCAGCAAGTACCTGGGAGTTTCAGAGAGACATGGAGAATGGATCTGGACTTGCAGGCCCACCAGGTTCAATACTCAGAATTAGCAGTTTAGAATGGGACAAACAATTGCAATTACGGCTATGAAGATTTTCATTCATCCAAGTCATGGTATATCTGATATAAGTAATTCTAAAACGGCAAGTCCAGTTGTTTTAGAATTACTTATATCAGATAATTGCAATTACATTTACCAAAAGGTCACAAGAACTAAAAATGTTGAAATTCCCCTTTAAACTATAATCATTGTATTCTGTGATATAAAAACATTTTTCCCCAGGCCCGGTGCCTTGGGGTTATTTTAGCTTGTGCCCTGTCATTCACTCCTCATATCCAGTCACTTATTAAATCATGTCACTTCCACATAAGGAACAAATCTAATCACCCAAGATGCTGCCAAAATTCTTATTCACTCTCTCGTCATATCAAGTCTAGACTATTGTAACTCTCTTTTTGTCCTTCCCACCAGAGACTGTCATCTCTCCAGACCATAATGATCACTGCCGTGATGCTCATAAGCCTCTGCCATGCCATTCTGCCAATCCCTACACTGGCTTCCTCTACCTTTCAGAATAAAATTCAAATGAATGACCCTGACATTCAAAGTAGGAATGCACCGAATCCAGGATTTGCCCAGGATTGTGCCTTTTTCAGCAGGATTGGGCCAAATCCTTCTGACTTGCCGAACCGAATCTGAATCTGAATTTGCATATGCAAATTCAGGCCAGGGAGGGAAATCACGTGACTTTTTGGCACAAAACAAGGAAGTAAAAAATGTTTTCCCCTTCGCACCCCTAATTTGCATATGCAAATTAGGGTTTGGATTCGGTTCAGCAGACTCTTTCGGGAAGGATTTGGGGGTTCGGCAGTTCATAACTCTGCCCACCCTACATCTCTGAACTCATCTCTATGTACTCACCCAATCACTTACTATGCTTCTCTACTGACCTGTTACTTACCTCCTCTCTCATTACCTCCTAACATTCAAGACTTTGCAAGAGCTGCACCCCTCCTCTGAAATTCTCTCCTATGGTCTGTCCAACTTTCTCCCAACCTTTCTGCTTTCAAAAGATCTCTTAAAACACACTTATTTAGAGAAGCCTACCCTCCCTCTGCTTAACTCCCAAATGCAATACCACATACAGTACTGCATCTCTCACCTACTTGAATCTTATTCCCTTTAGATTGTAAGTAGTGATGGGCGAATCTAGGCGAAACGACGCGCCTCGTTTTTGACGCGCGTCGCATTGTTTTCTGAGCGCATTGCGTCGTATTCGGGAATTCGCTGCAAATTCTCCCATCCCTAATTGTAAGCTGCTTTGCACATGGCCTTCCTCACCTTTTGTACTGGTATTGGTTGTGATGTATGTGACTCTATTTGTTCTATGTATGTAATTCATGTGATTTAGTTGTATAAACACATTTACTTAACATCGCTGCACAATATGTTGGCGCTAATGTATATAAATATATGTTAACAATAATTTTTAATTCGTACTTTTTTTTTTAAATCGTACTTCTGAAATTGTAATAAGTGACCAGATCAGTATTTGCATGACTCTAAAATTTATTTGGTGGTTCTAGCCCTTAAACAATATGCAGTCAAAATATGCACATTTTGTTTGCAATATATTTCTGTGTAATCGAATAAAATGGACTGTATTTTGCACAGTATTTGTTCATTTATGTTCCTGGATTATGAATTTTTTGGTCTTTGTAGCAAAACCCAAATAATGGACAGTAATCTATCTATAAAGTGGCCACTAGGTGATGCTATAATTTAATGTACACAGCAGCTCTTTCCATCATTATTCTTTGGAAAACGTATACTGAATATGTCTGTGCACATTTCATGTATTGGCATTAAGGACTATAGAGGGAGACTTGTGGGGTAGGGACTATACCTGGGACTATAGGGGCTGGAGGGGAGGCCTAACATTCATTAGCAATGTATTAACCAGATCATCTTCCCCAGACGCCCAATAACCTGTAATTAATTCCGCTATTGGCAATTAAGTACTAGATACCCCTGTGTAGGGCTGTCTGAAACCGAATGGGAACGATTTACTGCAATGTTTTGGTCGATACAATATAACAACATCAGAACATGTTTTTTGTTGACATATTCTAACTCTCATTATTATTCAACAAGTTGAGTTAAGGCAAATGCCACACAGGAAGGTAAGAAGCTGCCACTTGTTGCTACAAATTTAATTGGTGTCTTTAGAGGAGAAGTCTATTATGAAACACAGATTCTCTAGCCTCCCCCTTAGTCACCGCGCCTATTCTGGTGATAGTTTACCTTCAATGAATCTATTACATACAACAAAATGTGTTATTTTCAGGGTAAAAATACTTTTCAGTCTAAGTGCTTTTGAAGTATTTTTACCTTACAAAAAAAGCCAGCTACGTATATGTTTGCAAGTCAATGTAAATCATAAGCAATCATAACTTTAGAGGTGTGTGGTTTCTGCAGGTGGCACTGTGGATACATAGGACTTTCTGTACATCTGAAAGTGAAAGTAAGTCTTAATGCTGTTATGTAAGCATGACCTGCTAATAAAGCACTGTTATACTCTCCTTATCCTCGGCTACCAAACACAAAAAGGTGCTTTTAAAAGCATACATTTCTGTAAAGGAAATCATTTCACTGCATCTAACTATATTAAGTTCTGCTGGGGTATGTGGGTAGGAGTGTTCTCTTACTCATCTCTTCTTTATCACCTTATTCTCTCCATCACTTCTTATCTCATATGGCTTTCTCGTTCATTAATCTTATCCTATCATCATCCTCAGGGAAAAAATTTATTGTCTCTCCTTTAGTCATTTATCATATCTCTCTTTCTTTCCCCCATAATTTCTTCCTCCTCTAGCTTCACTCTATCCTTGCGTGTTGGTGTTCTCCGCACTTTGCTTAAGCTCCCTGGACCTGAAGATGTGCTAAATTGCATATAAATTGTAAAAAAATTGTTAAAATTTGTATCTACAGTATTGCTTTCAGTTTACAATCTAGCACAACTCCTGTTGTAACCCTCATCCCGAAAGAAAGATGCACTCATATTGATTAACAGATTTCTTGGTCGGAAGCATTTCTCCTAGCACCAATACAACATAAAAAAGAGTTACAATGTGTCAAACAGTAACACTCGGGACTGCTTATAAGATCTCACCATTTGGTTTAGCAAGAGAGCCCTGCTGGGACCAGTGTTCCCATGGAACTTTATGTTGGGGACCTGAACAAGGTAAGAGTCTGATCTAAAAGCATCACACACAAACTAAATTTGCAAACCTTCTTCCATTGTCAGAAGTTGTCCCTAAACAGTTTCCTGGAAAATTCCAAAGGAAAATATTTTATTTATTGTTACCGGCATTTATTTCTCCATTACTGTTTATTAAGCCTGTGTGGGTTGTTTGGACCTCTCTGTACTTGAAATGCCAGGGACTATTTTAAATTCCAGTCCAGACCTGGGTCTAACTCAATAAACAAATCCTTGATATTGATGCAAACAAGTCAGTTGGTCGTTTTTGTCTGCCAAATAAGGGGCCCATTTTTTATTTTTTCCAGAAATCGTAAAAAAATATAGTTTTCCTTTTTCTTAAAAGCTCTAAAAATTACATTCAAGAATTGTGTGAAAACCTCTAATGGAAAACTTTGCCAAGTAAAGGTTGTTGAATTGTATACATAAAGAAATCAATGGGAGCTGCGCTAATCTTATTGGATCACTTTTAATCAATTCAGACTTTTTGTATGAGGAATTGTCTAAAAACTCGTTTGGAGTTTTTTTTGTACTTTTATATTTGGATATTTTAATAGAATCGGTGACCTTCCATGGCTCAATACTTGTATTTGTCAATGACAATCAAAGGAAAATATAATCTATTTATCTATCTA
>CM044432.1:61277853-61302660 GCA_024363595.1 Xenopus borealis | reverse complement strand
CAGGACTCTACCTGGGGGGTTTATTCCTTCTCCCCACTCAGGTGTGGTGGTGTCATCGAATGAGTACAAAAACTTGCCCTACCCGCACTGATTCTTTTTTTTCCTACTAAATTTAAAAAAAGCTTTCAGTGTCTATTAATGAGTTTACTTGTTATAATTGTATTTCAATGGTTGCTGAAAAAAGCAGAAGTAGCAAAAAGAAAGTAACACTTTTCTTCTTAAATGTAGGATTAAAGATGTGATATGTTTGTCTTTAAATGGAACGGCTCAAAGTGGGCTTTGTGCTAAACATGTTAATGCCCCCATATTCCTGTGTGAAGGACGCCAGAGTGCTTAGTGATCCTTCCAGTTGACATAGTCGTACTACAAAGACCTAAAAATAACCATAGCTGCGAGTTTAAATGTGTGCAGAGCTCATTTGCTTGTTAAAGCTATGCTTACATTTTTCACATAATAACAATCAGCTGGTTATGTAGCATATTTGTCTGCCCACAGGGTAACTGCAGATGAGCTCTTCAGTTTATGACGCTCTAAGAGACACCTTCTTGTGCTTGTGTTCAGGGTCTCAGTAAATGACCCCAATGTCTCTATTATCATGTAAATCATCTTCCATTATGCATGTAAGGGTGCTGTTGTCCGTGTATAGGTGTGTTAGAAAAGTGTTTCTGTAGTCCTTAGGTAAAAAGAACTATAATCACAGTATTATGAATTGTATGGCAATAGATGAAATATTGACGGTGCGGTTCACCTTTAAATTCATTTTTAATGTGTTATAGCATGGCTAATTTTTGAATCACTTCCAGCTTTCAAATGGGAGTCACTGTCCCCATCTAAAACACATGTGTAAGGCTACAAATTTATTGTTATTGCTATTTTTTATGACTCTTCTTTCTGTTCAGGCCTTCTCCTATTCCTGTTTCAGTCTCTTATTCAAATCAATGCATTTTGTATGGTTTGATGTGTAAATAACACAATTAAAGGGTTTCATTCAACTTTAAATTAACTTTATAAAAAGAGTTGGGGAGCAACACAAGCATGAAAAAATCCATTGGGAGTGCCAAATAAGTGCTGTGATTGGTTATTTGGTAGCCCCCATGTATACTGGCAGCCTACATGAGGCACTGTAGTTTTTATGCAATTAAAACTTGCCTCCAAGCCCGGAATTCAAAAATAAGCACCTTCCTTGAGGGCACTAAGAGCAACATCCAAGGGGTTGGAGAGCAACATGTTGCTCACAAGCTACTGGTTAGGGATCACTGATGTAGAGAATGATATTGTGAGATAATTTGCAATTGGTGTTCATTTTGTATTATGGGTGGTTTTAGAGTTATTTCGCTTTTTATCCAGCAGTTCTCCAGCTCTCTATTTAGTCAGTTTTTATTTTTATACTGAACAATTCCTTTAAGGGCCTCACCCCAACAAATGAATGTAGTACTCCCAAACATATGCAGCGATGTATTGATGGTGGTGACTGCAGGTAGCTATCAAGGAATAATATTGCACATAACTGATCAAATAATCAGACTAAGCAGACTTTCTTATGCAGCTCCACTGCATGCCCTGGATTAGAAGCTTGCAAAAGGAGGGAGGGGAAGAGTGAATTTAAAGGACAAGGAAAGTGAAAATCACTGTGGGGAGGCTAGGTGTTAGATCATCAGATTTTACATTATAACATGGAGGATCAGAATTGTAGTATACAATTTCAGTAAATTTTCAGACCAGATCAGCATGGCGTTTTCCCATTAATTGGATACCTTTGGGACTTCTAACATTCACTTCTACATGAACTCGGCAGGTCTGAGTTGGAGTACTTTTTTATTCAGACTTTTAACACCTTCAGAGTTTAATACATTCCAAAAAAAATCTTAGTTTTTTTTTTCCACTAAAAATTCAGATTTTATAGTTAAAAAAAAAAAACGTTTTTGGCATTTGGACTTTAACCCTCTTTATTTACAGTAGCATCTGCACACTGCTGAACTATTACTACATGCTGAGTAGATGTATTATTGAACAGCCACAACACACTGCTACCTTCATAAATGAACAATCTCAGAATATCTCTGGGGCCCTTTTGTTGAGGTTTACAAAATACCCCAACCACTGCCTACAAAAATACATTGTAACACAGCGCTTATTGTGCTGCTTCCATAACACCACAACTGGAGGGCTTCAGGTTGCATATTCCCTGTGCATTTAATTACAATATCTGACAAATTGCATCATTGTACTTTTTTCCCCTCTAATTCACCTAATACTGAATTGTAATACTGAAGGTCCAGGGCAACTGCTTTCCCTTTTTTCCTACTAACAAATGCCGCTGGTGGGCATTCTGTGATAAAGCTACTATGGTGTATCATAGCAGCCTGCAGAGATAGCACAATAACAGCCTCTCATAACACAGTATGAATGCTGTGATACCAAACAATAATACGAGAAATCATTTTCTTGCTCTTCCAAGTCTCTTTTGTGAAGATCTGTTAAGCAGATGTTAATACTATACCTATCTTTCACTATACAGTGTAATTCAGTGGAGAATGATGCTCATATGTATACAGCTATCCAACATATTTAATAGGCTTCTGCACACTTGGAAGAGCACAGGACTGCAACATAAATGGTCAAAGCTAAACAACTGCCCCTGTGACCAGCACCATTTGTTTTTTGCACCGTGCCCAGATATTGCTGGTTTTGTTCAAGAATTGAGGGCTTGGTATTACTAGGAGGTTCTATCTCAATATTTGGAAGGGTTTTTTTTACAGTGAGAGCTGTGAAGATGTGGAATCCTCTCCCTGAATCAGTTGTACAGGCTGATACATACAAGGGAGGGAATACAAGGCTTTAGAAATTAGCTCATAGTACAAGTTGATCCAGGGACTAGTCTGATTGCCATCCTGGAGTCAGGAAGGAATTTTTCCCCCAAGAGGCTTCAAATTTTTTTTGTGCCTTCCTCCGGCTTCCTCAACTAGCAGCAGACAGGTTATACATAGACATAAAACGTTGAACCGATGGACATGTTTTTTTTTCAACATAACTTAATTTGTTACATAAAAAACTTGAAAATGGTACCCCAGGCCTAAAATTCCCAGGGCCCCCTACAACAGCCCCAGACCCCCCTTCCTCTGAAATGGATAGAAAAGACATAGAAAACACATTAAAAATGTATAGCTACCCAAAACAAGGTTTAACAGCACTAGAAACAGGACTGCAGCTGCTGGGGACTTCATGGTTCTCTCTGGCTTCCCTTCACATTGTCTTAGTTCCACATTCCAAGCAGTTTGGAACTTAATTATCTGGAAACGGTGTGTACTGGCACTGCCTCTCTTTGCTTATTTTAGGACTGATAAAGAACTGGAGGAAACACTAAATCCCCGCTGTGATTTCAGGAAAGGGGGGAATGTATTGTTTAAATTCTTCACAGGAATTTGTTTTCAGTTGACAGGCTGATATGTTTTCAAGAATAAACGATAGGATTTGATTTAATGTGTGTGCTGCAACAGGGATATAGTATAAATGTTTGTTACATTAAAATTTTAAGTTTAAATTAAATTATTTATTAAATTATGTTAAAATACAAAAGTACCATACATACAATACAAACACATATAACACACACCTATATGTGTGTGTGTGTATGTATGTATAGTATATATTTATAGATATATATATAGATATATATAATATTGCATAGTTATATATGTATATGTACATATGTATACACACACACATATATCAACCAGTAATAACACCAAAAGTTTAAATACAGCAAGCAAAAAATTGCTTTAACGCCACCTTGTGTCAGAACCATAAAATGCTGTGTAATTTACAGAAGCACTTGTAACAGGAGAACAGCTATGCAATTGCTAAATTGTGGCATTCCATCCTAAATTCTGGAAACACTCAAAAGATTGTGATTTTGATCACATCCCAGATGGAGGTTACATTTCAGTGGAAAAAATCCTAATTAATAAAAGATCTAAAATAAAGCTAATTTGTTAGATCAGGATAGACTTGAATATTATGCTTATTCAAAAAATCATCCATGACCTCTTGAAGGCATTAATAGAATCAGCCTTCACATAATCACGCGGCAGGGCATTCCCCAACGTCACTGGCCTAACAATGAAGAAGCACCTACGTTGCTTTGAATAAAAAATTCCATTGCTGTAACCTAAACAGGTGGCTTCTCCCACTATGTTTCATTTGTCTGGTCTGCTGCCCAGTCCAGCAATTTAGTCAAATCAATCTGCAAAGTGGCAGCATCCTGCATGGAACTTATAATTTTGTACAATTTAGTATCACCTGCAAAAATAGACACAATGCCCACCTCCAGGTCACAAAAGAAAGGGACCAAGGACAGACTCCTGGTCCAATTATAAAATGTTCCATTTACTACCACAACACTTTGTAATCCATCATTCAACCAGTTCTCTATCCAAGTACAAATACTACTGCATGTTTCAGGCCATTATTCCTTAATTTAACCATTACCCTTCTAAATGGTACAGTATCAACTTCTTTAGCAAAGTCGAAGTAGATAACATCCACTGCCACCACAAAGTCTAGGTTCCTGCTTACCTCCTTATAGAAAACAATTACATTTCTCTGGCAAAATCTATGTTCATTAAAAAAAACTTTTTAACCTTCCAGTAAGGGCTCATCCAGACGAGCAGATTTGTGGAGATTAGCAAGATAGCTGCGCATTCCACTGTGTTGCCTGCGCTTATTCACACGCAGCAGCTCGATTTTCAAAGTCGCTGAAAATTGCCTGGCGACAGATCTCCCCGAAAACTCCCCGCCTGGCCTTACCCTAAAAGGTGTACACAGACTACACAGGGTTTTCTAAAGGTAGACAATATATTAAAGATTTGACATCATTTATGTAATTCATGGTTGAACAGAAAATGGAATTATGGAACAAAAACACCACCGGTTAAATACTTATGTAAGGTGCTATATTAAGAACAAATGCATAAACATAAAAGCGTAGATGACTTAAAAATTCAAACTTCACTAGCAGCATGAATACTGTATGTGCATACTACTTTTATACATTTGTAATTTTATCTGTATTTGGTACCATTTGTCTGTGGATTCCAGTTATACAAATCTACAGTATTGGTTCCCACCAAATCTGCTGCTAGTTACTACTTAAAAATGTCCTAGAAAAATTTTTAATTTTACTTTCTTTAGTTGATAATAGTTGATTTTTGCAATAACAGATGGTATGGGTCTTAACTCCATATTGTTCAAATATTATTATTGTTCAATATTATTATTTTGTAGTTTTATATCTCCAATATATGCTCAAATCTAGGACCCGAACTACAAGAAAATACTACCTTGCCCATATAGCTCCAGGATATTCCTCTATTCTAAGATTGCCCTAAATTTCAAGAACATAAACAATCTGTATATTAACCATGATGTAGCAATGACACATTCTATGACTCCTGGACACAGCAGGGATGATAGACGGCTGTGGACAATCAGTTTTATTTACCATATAGAGGGAGAGGAGTTTTCAACCACTTTTCTACAAAACATCACTAAACACTAGACCCCTTTGTAGATAAACTTGACTCCCAGAATACAGGAAAAAGTTTTTTAAATTACAGAATAATATAATAGTTTCAAGAGGAACACAAATAGAACTGTAATCAATAGATTAATGTGCCTTCAGTCAGTTCTTTGAGGTCTCCCGTTCTTTTTAAACTCTTTATTCTACAAATATTAGAGATTAGAGTATTTTATATTTGAGACTGAAGTGTTTTGTAAAATACTGTATATAATATTTTGTTTATTGAAACATACTGATACAATAGCGCAGTTTTAATGAGTACAATGTGTTATATTTTTAGTACAAGAATGCTTTAAGAAATGACATAATGTGTGGGCTGAATTAGATTACAGAGCAACCTTGGAGACTTATAAATGAGACCTACATTTGCCATAGGCAAAGTTGCCAATAAAACTGTACAATTAAATATTTTAAGTTATGAATGTTTCTGGGTAAAAGTGTTGTATATATATTTAGTGATTATACTGGCAAGTCTGAGGTTAATTTTCTTGTTATCCATTATCTGTAGCAATTATACTGACATGTCTCTGCATGGTTTGGTAAAATACTTGTGTTGTTTGGATGTGTTTACAAAGTGCGTGTTTGGGCTAGGGTTGCCAACATTTCTAGAAAAATTTACAAGCCTTTTAATATTTTATCCTTCCTCTCAATTAATAACATTGGCATCAAGCATTAACTTTATTGGCCAGGTGTTATTTTCGCAGGAAAACAAAAGACCAGATCACAAACAAGCCAGAACTGAACCATCAGCTTCTGGATAGTTGTTATCCTTTAGTCCATTGTTCTACCACCGAGCCATGAAGGGATCACCCCAGATCACCACCAGTCTCAGACAGGGCTATAATGATGGCCTAATCAAGTGACAGTTCCGCGTGTCTCAAAAAAAAAAAGAATGCAAGATAGCTGCGCATTCCACTGTGTTGCCTGTTCAAAAAACTGATTCTTTCTTTGGGGTGGGTACCAGTTGTTTCACTTCTTGTAACCACATCAGCACTGGTGCCCACTAAATGGATATTGATAGAATCATTAGTTCTAGAGTATAGTACCACCAATAATTCTTCTGTGTTCCAGTAACCTTAGCATGGTCATATGGGAAACAGATCAGCATACAATTAAACTCTGTGGAGAACCGAATCATATTTAATGTGTCTTGTCTTTATTTGCACAGTGTGAATATGATTCGGTTCTCCAGTGTTTAATTGTATGCTGATTTGGAAGATTTGTGACTTGACGGCATCACTACTACTGTTTGAGACACCACATACAAACTGAGCGAGGGATCACTACAATTTGGATACGTTTTGTCATATGGGAAACAGATCTGCCAATATTTAATATAGATATACTTGGTAAAGGATAGACAAATCACTTCCAGTATATTCTATTGCTTCATTATAAGTTATCTCTAATCCCTTTCTTCTATGTTTGTTTTTTCCTCATCCTTGTTTTTGGTGAAATTACAAACCATGTGCACTCTTTTTTACCCTTTACATTTTCTCCAAAATGGAACCATATTTCATTGATTGGTCAAACCTTTAATTATGTGTTTTCTTAATGCAGCATATAAATGCAGGATTCTCTTTGTTGGATGTGAAGACATTTTTAAGTTTTTTTTTTCTTGCTCAATTAGCTTTTTTTTGTTGTTGTTGCTAGTAACTGGGGGCATCCAGCACTGAGTAACTGTCCACTCTATTCAAGGAATTTAAGCATAGGGCCACATCAACTTAACAAAAATCTCATATGATGAATATGGAGAAGTTACATCTCTACTATCACAGTAATATTACCAAGGCCTGTGTTTAATATACTGGGAGGCAGTCTGTCATTTTTAAAAGCACCTACCATCCCCCCAATTACCAATTACTGTTGTGCTATTTCCAGGTACCCCTACCTAGATGCGAGAAGGATAGTATAGCATGACAGTTATTATGTGCAATTCATATTTGGAGGAAAATCAGGTTCTCCCAAAGTCCAGCAGCAGCAACACTGATTAGAATGCATGGAACGCTATACAAAGGATTTTCTATGGCAAAACTAAGTTATAACTTGCTTAGAATACATACGTTGTCCATTAAGCAGATGTGTCTTTGATTTGTTTTCTTTAAATCGTAAAATAATACAAGAAAAAGAATCAGTGAGGTGGATTCCTCCAGGCTCTGAAAGAGCCCAGAACAAACAGAAAGGGAACCAGAGGATTACATCTGACAACTCAGCAGGCACAGGGCTGATTAGAAGTGTTGTGACCAGAGGAAGGTGACAGTCTGTGTATAATTGTCTGTCATATTTCTACATATTTGTGTCCTCTCTCAAAGTGTCAGTAGGCCTCATTCTGTCCTTGCTCCTTTAATATTCTTTTTATAGTTATATGTATCTGTCCTTCTTTTAACAGGGGGACATGTTGGTTTATTGATATCAAAATATTTGATGTAGTAGCCAGAGCAGGGATAGCTCAGCTGAGATTCAGTAACAAAATCAACAATTCAAGAAAAAGTATGGCATTCGCTGTGATATGAATCTATACAAATGAATTGCCCTTTGTTCAGCATTAGCAATCAGCAATGTGATAATATCACTGTATGGAGATTTATTCTTAATAATATAGATTCATTCTGCCTAGGAAATGTTGGTATGAAAGTCTTACTTACCCTAGCATATGCATGTAAAGAGGGACAAAAAAAAATTGCTGCCTGTAGCGCAGAAAACCTTTTTGACCACGTCCATTTTTAGTGGCCACACCCCCTCGTTACCATGTTCATTTTACAAAATTTGACAGGTTATTAGAGTTTGAACATATTTCTGTGGTTTTTATGTGTTATAACAGTTGTGCTAATGAAGATGTATTGCCCTTTAAGCTGTAAGTCACATTTTCCCCAAGTGACCTGCTTATTTTAAATAGTTACAATTGTTCTTTGCTTATCTCAAATTAATTCAAAAGTAGCTAAGTTCACCTGCCATGTATTCTGGGCTTTTTCTGGCTGTTCAGTGCAGGAGATCGAAGGATTTTATAACAATTCGATTGGTCAAACGATCAAATAGGAAAAATTTGATCGATCAATAAATTGTTCGAATCGATCAATTCGAATGATTTTTTTTTTGATCAATTGCATTTTTTTTATTCGTTCAAAAATAAGGAAACCCAATTCGGTAGCTTTCATCTGGCGAACTAGGTGGTTGAATAAAAATTTAAAGGGTAAGTACTTTGACAGTCGAATGATCGAATATTCAAATGAAATTTTATTCGTATCATTCGATTCAATCGAGTTTACAAAATTCACTGGTCGGTGGTCTTCAAAAACATTTGAAAATTTAAATTTTAATGTTTTTGAAAATTCGATTGATCTTCGAATCCTTCATGTGAATTTTGTAAATCTGCCCCTAAGCATTGTGTGCGGTTTGAGTCAGTTGTACCTTTATTTGCACATCCAGTACAAGGCTCAGCAGGCTCAGAGGAAGCTTTGTACAAAATACATGCCTTGTGCAAGTGTTAAGTACAGGTTTCTGGATGCGCTTAAGGTTCACAGATGCTCCTATGGCTGATACATACAGTAGGTAAGAGGCATATAAGGGTGCCATTCAAAGTCTGGGCAAAGTATAAGCAACCCATACCAGTGAAGCCTTGCACCCTCATTTTTACGTGCCTTAAAAGGACATGAGGACCATTCCCAAGGTAAGTGAAACCTGCAGAGGTCTAACTAGCAGACCCTGTTAAAACTAGGACAAACTGGAGGTAAAAGGGTGTCCAAAGAGTCACTGACATAATCTATTTTGTTACGTTTATGAAAATTTTTAATGGGGCCAAATAACTTCTCGTACACAACTGGAAACCTTTAATTATAGTTTGCTTAAAGGAGAACTAGAAATGTCGACTAGGAGAAAGAAGTCGACTAGAAATGTTTTACATTATGTTTTAGGTTTCTGTACCAGCCCAAGGCTATAACACCCTGGTAGCAGGGAAGTTCTGTGTTTCTTTTCTTCTGATTCACTACAAATGCTCTTTGCTGCCGTCACTTATTGAGCTTAGGGTCTGACTAAACATAGAATATAATGGTGTAGGGACCCATAGGAACAGTGGCCCCTATGGTTTCATTCCCTACCAGTACTTCATTTCCTTGATGCATACTCATTGGCCCTTAAGTGGATATCCTGCCTCATTGTTACATAGTCCTTGGAAAGGGGGAGATCCTTCCTCTTGTAGCAGTTGATCTGGATGGATGTCCACTGAGCTGGGAGTCAACAAGTTTCCAGAGGTGTTAGGCCCTAAGGGGACAACCCCTTTAGAGAAGTTGGGGAACAGAGACCCTGTTAGCTAGTGTGCAGGATAACCACTGTTATAGCGCTCTCTAGAGTGAGTCAGTGAGCAATAGTTAGAAAAAGAAGCATTTCATCTCCACCAAGAAGACTAGATGGGAGGCTCTACTTGCCTGTAGTGAAGGCTCTGCAGTACTGACAAGGTAATTAGGTTATTGTTCTATCTCTGTTCCACGTCTACTGTAGGGGATCCAGACAACACGAGGAACTGACAACCTGGAAGCTGTACACTTCAACTACCCCTGCTATTCCTTCAGTGTTGCTATCTATGCTGTGTCTGCTACACCTGCAAATGTGCCTGTCATTAGTCTGAACTACCTCATGTACTGTGAGTTTTTCTAACCCTGTGTCACTTTATATTGAATAAAGCCTTGAGTTTGCAAAGAACCCCTGTTGTCCTTTTTCCTATTGCATTTTTGGCAGTATGGAGGTGTAGTCCAACAACATCCTCATTTGCTCTTTCTAGTTAGTGAAAGCCAATCCTGATAAAAGAGGATCCAGTGTAGGATCCATGCTCTACCTCACTAGTTGGTATTTGCCTTTTTAAGACAAATTATGTTTACAAATGTCACAATATAAGGCTGATTAGTAATTAATACAGATAATTAATACATGGCAACACAGAAACAAATTCAATTAGCATCAGAATGTAATAATCAGCCTTGCAGAATCAACTTACATTACAGGTCAACCTTTCTGTTTGTTAAATTGGGACAACCCCTAAGCTTAGCTTCTCAACAGCTGCTCAGAGCCCACTCAGCATGTGAGTGTCACAGACACTTTCCAAGATGGTGACCCCCTGTGATAATTTTGAAGTCATTGAGGAGCTGAAACTTTAGACTGGTGCAATAAGTTCAGTATATAAAATATGGTATTTTTAGCCACCTTCGTTTTTAGGGTTTAGTTCTCCTATAAAGCATGTGTTAAAGTGCTCCCTTAAACACTTTTAATTCCATTTGCTACACCAAAATATATGTCATATATATATATCAAGTCCTAAATGGGCCCACACCCCATGAAAATTATTCATGATGGCTGCAGGAAATGATTCTACTAGAAAATAAGGTCTGTTATCAAGTATTGCGCTGTTATATTGATGACGGTGCTAATATTTCCAGTGTACAAATGCTGTGCACATGGGAGTCATTACTGTGCCCCTCTCACATTACTGATCTTTTTTGTGAAATTATTTACAGTCATTTCAAGCAAGTGAAACCAAGTCAGGTCTGATTTCTGTCTCAGATTTATTAATTAATTTTTTTTTTTTAATTCCCAAAAAAAAGAATCAAACAAGGATTTCCATGCTACAAGGTTGCATTGAAATTGGTTAATTTTATTTTCACAGTCGCATTCATCTAAAAATATGATCCAGATTAAGTATTTGTTTCCAGTAATCTGAATGCGATATGTTGGCCATGTTTTGGGACCATCAGCCCAAGAAAAATAAACATTTTATGGTCCGTTGTCTTTGCAGCTGTTGGCTTGTTTACGTGTGAAACTTATTTCCTTGTCATTTCGGCAGCAACATGCCAGTTTCCTCTTTACATCTTTGCAAAACTCTGTTCGGGTAAAATAAATGCATATGGATGAAATCCCCTTTTCATGCATTTTTTTTAGAAACTTTACAGTTTTTTAAAGGAAAACTATACCCCGAAAATTAATTTTTGAGCAACAGATTTATATCAAATCAAATGACATATTAAAGAATCTTACCTACCTGGTATATATATTTAAGTAAATATTGCCCTTTTACATCCCTTGCCTTGAACCACCATTTTGTGATGGTCTGTGTGCTGCCTCAGAGATCACCTGACCAGAAATATTTCAACTCTAACTGTAACAGGAAGAAGTGTGGAAGCAAAAGACAGAACTCTGTCTGGTAATTGGCTCATGTGACCTAACTTTATAGTTTGTTTGGTATGTTTGTGTGCACCGTTGGATCCTAGGATCCCAGGAGGCTGTCCTTATTTTTTAAAATGGCTATTTGCTATTTATGATTACTCAATGGCACATGCTACTAAAAAAGTGTATTGTTATGAAAATGGTTTATTTACATAAAGAAGGGTTTTACATATGAGTTGTTTTAGGCAATATCTGTTTATAGAGATCTACATTGGTCGGTGGGTATAGTTTTCCTTTAAGCAAGGATTAGATTCACTGAAAAGTCATTTTGTTCTAGTAATAGTTGAAAACAAATATAATGGACCAGATTCAATTTGAAAAAGCTCATCTCAAGTCTAATGAATTTCATTTCACTTGGGAGTTTTTATTTATACAACTAACAGAAAGCATTGTTATCAGTAATTTTTCATTTATATAACAGCTACTGATAGACATCCAATCAAAGATAAAGCATGTTGGGGATGCTGAGATTTGGAGATGCGGAGTCTGTTTTACCCCAGGACCCATCACCTCTAAGGATAATGTTAATCTTCCATTACAACGGGACGTAGCAGTTACTCATATATCTATATGCTATGGCTGTTTCATCCCATTTATCTGCTGCATTGTCTTTTCTTAAAATACTTCCATAAGCAGGATGTTTGTAAAGAGGTAACATTATTTATCATTTCAGAGCGATTCCCCGGGGAAGGTCTGCAAATAAGTCGTTCTCATAATTCCTAACGCTCCATGTGTCCTATCACCATGGCAACAAAGTCTCGGAATGGCTGCACTAATCAAAGGCAAATATTGATGACAACTAACGTGACTGAACAGCTGGTTTGACGACTGCCTTCATTATTTATTGATGTTTTTCAGAAGAGATGTCAAAACTGGTAATGGCATTAGTTGAGCTCAAGGAAAAAGGATTTAATAATGAGCACATTTGGTGCCTTAAAATAATTTTTAATCCAGTAATTAAAAAATCTCATATGTGAAATTTACTATGCAACTGCTTACGGGCAAAACATTTGGACTTTTTGGCTATAGTTGCAATTTTAGAAGAATTTGTCTCTAATCATTTTCCTTTCATCTAAGTATATTTTATTAATTCAAGCAATTATTTGTCTACATCAAATAATAACATAAAATAATTCCATTTATGCTACTAAGATTTAAAAAAGTATGTAACTCACGCTAACATACAGTAAGGATTAATAAAATGAAATAATACTGTGTATCCTTGTAATAGGCAAATTCATCACTTTCTAGTACCTGGTCTTAAAGGAATTGTTCAGTACAAAAATAAAAACTGGGTAAATAGATAGGCTGTGCAAAATAAAACATGTTTTCAATATAGTTAGGCAAAAATGTAATGTATAAAGGCTGGAGTAACTGTAAGTCTAACATAACAGAACAGAACACTACTTCTTGCTTTTCAGCTCTCTTTTGTTTACACTGACTGGTTACCCTGGTTACCAGGCAGTAACCAATCAGTGAATTGAGGGAGGGCCACATTGGTCATAACTATTGCTTTTGAATCTGAGCTGAATGCTGAGGATCAATTGCAAACTCACTGAACAGTTATGTCCCATGTGGCCCCCCTTCAAGTCGCTGACTAACTCAGATTTAGAGAGCTGAAAAGCAGGATGTTGTGTTGTATTCTGTTATGTTAGACATCCAGTCACTCCAGCCTTTATACATTACATTTTTGACTAACTAACTATATTAGAAACATTTTTTATTTTGCACAGCCTATCTATTTAGCCAGTTTTTATTTTTACCCTGAACTGTTCCTTTAAAGCAAAAGAATCAATTTAAACGATTAAACACTATTGGGGGAATGTAATAAAAGTCAGTAATGGAACAAATAAATATTCGCAATTCCCTTGTGTGAATTGAAATAGGTTTTACGAACCTGGAAACTGCATAGCAACCTTTTCTGACAGTGTAAGAATTTTATATTGCAGAAGTGCGGAGTGAATATAATAAAAGTTCTTACTGAAAAAAAAGTGATGTTTGCTCCAAAAGATTACTACACCTTCAAGCACTTCTTAAAAGTTCATTTCAAAAATAGATCGCTGTACACCTCAAAAAGAATTTCGGGGGGGGGGGCGAGAAACAGAAAAGTAATATAGTGTAGTATCTTTGATTGTTTGTATCGCCAAACGAGTGTATAGAGTTATTTGATTACTGCACCCCAAAATAAGTTTCAATCAACTGTGACAAGTCACATTGTATTTAATTTGCTTCTTAAAAGTGCGCAATTAAAATTCTCAACGGGCAATTCAAATTCACAATGCAATAACAGTTTAAGGAAGAATATTACATTGCGAAATGCAAATGTTTAATTCTTGTGCAAACTGTTTTTTTTTTTCTTTCATTGACAATTTTTATTAGTTTTTAACAATACAAACATTGTACTGGCATGCAAACAGTTTTTTATTACATTACCCCATATTCCTCTAAAATCACAAAAGCTTTGCAATTGATGGAAAGATCCCAATATAAACAGCCTGAATGAAAAAAACAATGTGCTTAAAATACAGATAGATATACAATATCCAGCTGGATGGGGTGGAGAATTAAATTGAAATGCAAGCATTGCAGCTCTGCATTATGAATTTATTAGATGTGCTCCTGAATTTTTAAATGATCTGTTAACTCTAATATAGCAAAGATTTACTCTTTCTGCATCTGTACTGGTACTGCCAGCCTTCCACCATGGTGCATTTGAAAACCACTATCTCAGCTAAAAATATTAGGAGGGCAGTTCAATAAGAAGGAAGCAGGTTATTTGAGCTATGGCAAAAATCATACCAAAGGCTTATTTTATGATAGTGGAAAATCACTGACTTGTTTGTTTTTCTGCATATTTTAACACAGTTCAGAGAAGCCAGGGGAAGGTGCTGCATTATTATAGTTAAAGGTCTTCAGTTTCTTCCCATAACATTGGAAGGAAGAGGAGCTTCAGACTGACCTCATGCCAGCAAGAAAGCGACAACTGAACGTAAGAGCAGCACAACATGAACAGTAAATCATTTAAATAAATAAAGGGTGCAGCACAATATGAACTAAATCTTTTAAATAAATAAAGGGTAAATGTGATTCAGTAGGATTGATGCATATGTAAATATAAGCTCATGTAAGAAGAATTAACCTGCTCTGAGACGCCAGTAACCCAATAAGCTTGGCATTATTTGAAGCAAGGCATTACACAGAGAACCTTCAGGTATTGTTCAGATCTGTTGACTAGTGATAAACAACCTCATGGCCTTTCACTTTACAGCAGTGTGAAAGGAGAAACTACATTTTCAGCTCTGCAATAGCATAGACATCTCACTACCTTATTAGAAAAGCTCATCTCCACTATGCTACAACTGTTGTTGTATAGAAATAACATATACAGTTATCTTTTCTCCCAGTTGCAGATATGAGAAAAAGATCTCAGCAAAACTGGATCAAGAACTTTGCCCATTCCTATCCTGCCTTGTCGCATAGAGGCATATACATGCAGGGTTAGAAACACAAATGCATTCTGGGATTCATGCATGGCATTAGGCATGTAATTCAGTAGGTGGCTTCCCTCAGCTCAGCACCTGTCATCCACATGCAGCCAATAAATGTCTTGAGAAGATTGAGGACAATTTACAATACCCCTTGTGCAAGCATTACATGAACTTTTCAAAACAGTGCTGCTCCTATGTAGCCTAGGTGATTAATTTACTCTTTCAGTGTATAACTATACAGATGCAGATTTTTTTTTATATTTACAGAAGAGAATAATAATAATGTCTGCAGCTCTGCCTCTCTTCCCTACTCAGTTTTCCTTTTCTGTTTAGCAAATCATCTGCTTCAGGGTCATCCTTTAGAATTTTGGTATTGTATTTCTCCTTTTGCAATATGTGTATGTATATATTCTGTTTTCCCTAATCTGATATCTCACTCTATTTATTTTTTTGTATTTTATTTAGTTTTAATTTTTTTTCAGTTGTTTCTCACAAACAATTGATCCAGAAATATTAGTTATTGTAGAACGGATATTAAGTAGGGTGCTGCAGGACACAGAAGGTGCATGCCTGGAACACATAGTAAACCTTAAAGGGCAAGAAATAAAATCCCATTTTTGTGGCTGGAATCTAGGGCAGGACTTGGGGGCTGGAGGTGGGTGGCCCCATGATTTCTTATGGCGGCCCTGATTTTATACAACATTGGCAGGTATGAGATGCCGTATTTTCAGATTAATAAACCCCCAATAATTCATGTTTAAATTTAAAAAATTTAAGTTTTGCACCAAACAGTCCGACTGGACTTTAGTAAATAACCCCCTAAAATGTTTGCAAAAATCAGCACGTATTTCCTTCATAAAGGTACTTGTATGCCTCCATGTTCCTTTGCATCTTGCGGTAAGGGTCTGCTGAAGCCTGCTGATGAATTGTGTGCATTTAGATCCACGGACTAATGGGAACCCTGGAATTACAGTTACAGTTCCCTTTTCTAAGCAACTGTCAATTGTCTGAACATAAGGTAAGGCATATGTTTATAGCAATGTCACATGTACTGTACCATATTAATACAGCAACTGCTTGACCTCACACCTACACACTGACCTGCTTGTCAAGGATCTCTCTGGGTAAGATGTGTATATCTAATTGCTTACCAGCGAGCTGAGATTGTAGAATTCATAAACTTAATGAAACCTGCTGCAATAAATGCTATACACTTTGCTATACACTATATTAGAAATGCCAGACTCCTTGTTCTGCAAGCACTGTTTTGCCACACTTGTATATCAAACTATATTTTTATTTGCTTGTGGGTAGTGATACAATTATGCAGAAAGGTTATAAAAGGACATACTGGCACATTCAAACATACAGCGTCTAAATGAAAATTCCAGTGTGTGATACAGCCTGAGATGTATTGTTGCCCAGGCTAAGGAAACTGTTTCCCCTTAAGTTCTTTCTTTTCTAGTGGGTTTTGCTGGCCAAGATATAGCAGGAAAAAAGGAACCCCATTTCTCTGGTTATTACAAGTGTTTATCACATACTTTGATTCAACTTGCAACATCATCAAGGGTTTGGCATGTTTAGCATATATTTTCCTTCTAACTAGGCTTTACTATGTTTATCATCTACTGTACAGGTAACCAACCTTCTTCTTGGCTATAGCATGTTTATATTATATATTTGACTTGCTAGTAAATTATATTTGTTGGTTATCTTAAAGGGTTTTAAACCCAAAAATAAAATACTGCACAATTAAAGGAGAACTAAAGCCTAAAAATGAATATGGCTAAAAATGCCATATTTTATATACTAAACTTATTGCACCAGCTAAAGTTTCAGCAGCAATGATCCAGGACATCAAACTTGTCACAGGGGGTCACCATCTTGGAAAGTGTCTGTGACACTGACATGCTCAGTGGGCTCTGAGCAGCTGTTGAGAAGCTAAGCTTAGGGGTCATCACTAATTATCCAGCAGGAAATTAGGTTGGTCTGTAATATAAGATGATACCACAGAGCTGATTATTAAATTCTGATGCTAATTGCACTGGTTTCTGTGCTGCCATAGTAGCAATTAGTAATTACCTGTATTAATTACTAACCAGCCCTTGCACCTTAGCAAATAAATGTAGCAAGGGCTTGTCCCTGCTTGGATTTGACCTGAGTGCCAGAGAAATTCTTTGCACTTTCAAACTGGAGGTTGCTGAAGCCATCTTCACTCCTTCTTCATGGAGAGCCAGGGCATGCAAGCATGGTAACATTTTATTATTTGTGATAATGGATCCCATACCTGTAGTAGACTGGTACCTACCTGTAAGGTATAATGCTTCAAGCCGAAACCTACCTTCAAATAATATTAATAGTAGTTACAGATGTTAAGCAGGGAGTGTGTTGCCTACTGACCATTTCTAGTTTTTTATTAAAGAATATACACATCTTTAGATGATCAATGATGGGGGAGTCTAAAGGCAATTCTCATTATGATGTGCTGGAGCCAGGATATACCCTAATCTGTGAAATCACTGTTGTCTTATTTGTCAAAAGTTAGCTATACTATCAGGCCTATACATAGTATAACACAAGAATACACTACTGGTGTAACTATAGATCAGGGGTCCTGAAACTTTTTTACCTGTGAGACACATTCAAATGTAAAAATGGTTGGGGAGTGACACAAGCATAGAAAAGTCCCCCAGGATGCCAAATAAGTGCTACAATTGGCTATTTGGCAGCCCTTATGTGGACTGGAGCCAACAGGAGGTTCTGTTTAACAGTACACCTGGTTTTTATGCAACTAAAACCAAGCCTAGAATTCAAAAATAAACACCTACTATGGGGACACTGGTAGTAACATCCAAGGGGTTGTGATCAACAAATTGCTCGCAAGCCTCTGTTTGGTGATCACTGCTATAGAGGAAGCAGACTCCACAAAGAGGCCCAGACTACAGGGTCTAATTCCTCTATAGTTCTTTAGAAAACTCCCCTCCCCAGCCACTCTCCTACCTGAGAACAAGCAAGTGGGTTGGGAGAAGGGAATGGAATGGCAGTGGGGAAGGGCAGGTTAGTTATTGCTGTGCATTCTTGCCCCTACCTAAGATTCTTTTCTTGGAGGCCTGGTACCGTGTAGTTTTTCCACTGACTGGTGCTCTATAGCTTGTGCAGGGACTTGGGATTGGTACTGGGAAGAGGATTGGTAGTAGACGGGGGGATGGGGCTTACATGAACCCAGTGCTGCCAAACACAGGCATTGTTGTATTCATCAGAGAATGCAGGTCTTTGTTCCCTGTACACACAGAGCTTACAACAACAATTCAGCTACATGCAGGGCACAAGGTGCAAAAACATGGCAGATTACACCCTTTCTTTTTTGATCTCCCTAGAATTTCAAAGAAATAGCAACCTGTAAAATACTATTAATCTTCTTCATTTCCTTTTACATTTAGAGGGTAACTAAAGCACATTATACTGATGACTAAAGCATTTGTTATTCACTGATAAGGTTACATTGTTAATATGTGTAGGAGTGAGGTAAAATGCATGTTATTTTTACTTGCTGTAGCATTCATAACAGCTTCTCTTTCATTTGTATAAAATGGCATACATCCATTAGCATGTTGCTGCCTAGGATCTGAACCAAACATGCCTTTACTTGGAAACGGTTAGAGCTAGAACACTTGCATGATTTCTGATTCGGAGTCCCCATGCTGGGGCTTTAAAAACAGAACGAATGTGTTTTATTACACTTTCTAGGTTCAGAAGGTTTCACACAATGCCTGTCCCGGTGTGTGATATTTACATCCAAAGAGCTTTTAAAGCAAAGTCATTCTTTTATTGCAATTGTTAAAGCTTTTAGAAACAGAAATCACGTTGAGAAGGCAAAGCATGATCAAGTGGGCCAAGAGCAAAATGTGAATAATATATTTTTGTATAATAACATTGAAATAACCTTTAGCTAATGATCTTTCAGAAATGGCACCTCCTTTATTTCAGTCCAGCTGGACAAGAGCTAACAGGGAAACAGCCCCTTTAAGGTTGTTTACAATATAAAAAAGGAATATCTCAAACCTGAATCAAAAATAATAATTATTATTGAAGTAAAGGTTTTAGTATACTGATGAGAATAAAGCATCAGATTAGGGATGCCTGGATACTTTTTTTGGTATAGAACTGCTGGGTATAATCTCGATACCTAAGAAAAAGAACTGTATGCTTTAGGTTTTGAAGATATGATCAATAAAAAATTGGGCAATGCATGTGAGGGAAGCACAATCTTAGCATTCACTTGGGGCAACCATCAACCAAGTCAATAGCTTCTGCTACCCGCTCTTTTCCCATTTTCATTTCCAGGTCAGTAATGTGTATTAGCCTCCATAACCTCATAACTCTCAAACGATGGGGAAGATAAAGCGAACAATTGAGAGGACGGCAGGAACTATTCCACATTAGGAAGTGGCCATGCCATTTAATCCCACCCCTATTTTATTGGAAATTTTAATAATGGAAAGAGCACTTAAGAAACCAGTAATCCCAACCTGAGCAGAAGAAACACAAAGGGGGGAATTAACTAAAGCGCAAAGCGCATAACGCTAGCGCTAATTAGCCAGCGTGACGTCAAATCGTAACTTTGCAAATTCACTAACACCGAATTTTCACTAGCGAAGTAGATAGACTAGCGCAACTTCACACCCTTACGCCAGGCGAAGGATCGTAATTACGCAAATTCACTAAGATGACCATGTTACTGAACGTTATCACTTACGCTAGACGTTACTTCAATAGATACAATAGATAGGAGGTTGAAAAAAAACTTTTTTCTAAGTCCCAAAAAAACGCTGCCGTGTTTTACCTTTCTAGGGTGATAGTCTGAAAAAGATCGAAATTTTTTTGGGGGGTTACCCTCCTTCCCCACCTACATTTCCTAACATATGGCAACTCAACTATACAGGGGGCACATGTAGGGCAATAGGACAACTTTATTTAATTTATTAAAGGTTTCCTGGGCTTGTGTAGTGGAATGTAGTGGCTGTAACATATACTTCTATTAGACTTTGAAATTTGCGCCTTATGCAAATTAGGCATCGCTAGCGTAAATGCGCCCTGGTGAAGTCACACTAGCGCAACTACGCTACCATTCGCCGATCTTAGTGTAACTTCGCACTTTAATGAAATTGTGTAGCGCTGGCGAAAATTTACCTGGCGAAGTGCAGCAAACGTTAGCGAAGGCAACGCTAGCGAATTTTTGCCGCTTAGTGAATTTGCCCCAAAAGACCTGAGAGATAAGATGGACTCTCTTCATTCTGTTGTGTATTGGAGTTGTTTTAATAACTATTTTAATTTGCAAAGTTTCTGTGGATAAGGCAGAATCTTCTTATTTCTTAGTGAAATCATTCATACTTACAAAATAGGGAGCCCTACATTCTTCTAGATAAAACATACAGAAGCTCCACTCCATCCTATCATACAACGGAAGGTGTCATCTGGCCTTACTTGACAAATGGGAAAAGTAATTTGTGGATGCAGCAAAACATCTTAGAGACCATCCGCTTATCCACAGGTGAATTCTGTGTACAGGCCTCCTCGTCATTGCATTGCAACACTCCATAGCATTAGAGAAGTTCTCATCAGTGCAAATGTCTGCAAGGCAACCAAAATCTATTTTAAAGATGCAAAGCTGTAGAAGTGAGGAAATGGCCACATACAGTAGCACATTGAAGCTTTTGTTTTTCTGTAAATCCACTGCTTTTCTCATATAATGCTCTGCACATATTTATACTGTATGTTGAGCACTGAGCACCAGTTGCCATGGGGAAAAGTTACATTGCTGAACAGTTTAAACCTTTATAACCCACAGAGAGTTCAGTCGGTGCAACTCACATACTGTGCACTTAATATGATCACAAAGCCCTTTGCTACAACCATAATATCCCATATGCTGTATACAGTATATGAGAGATTTCATTTCTCTTTTATGTTATAATCATGGGCCAAACATTGTAATCTCTTGCCTTTCTCAGTAAAGCAATAGTCACATGACTGGAAATACAATGGCCAATTACCCCTCACTCTGAACAGTACCATTGCCTGCCCAATAAATCCTTTCCTTTTTCTTTGTAATGTAGTGACATATCTCTGCTATCTACATCATCTGCAACCTGTCAGTTATGGGACCTGTTATATAGAATGTTATATAGAATGCTCAGGACCTGGGGTTTTCTGTAAGTGTTCTGCATTCCAGAAGGATTAATAATATCTTAGCTGGGATCAAGTAGAATATACCGTTATAGTATCTGTAATTTTAGAGGAAAGGAAATCTTTTTTAAAATGTTTTAATTATTTAGTTAAAACAGAGTCCATGGAAGATGACCTTCCTGTAATTCGGTGCTTTATGGAGAACAGATCCCATACCTGTAGAAAGGGTTAGACTGGCGCATTTGGGGCTCAACACGTTCCAAACCCCACTGGCGTGTGCAAAAGCCGGAGTGGATGCGCAAACGCAGGTGCACCGCCCGCACATCTTTTGTTTAGTTCTGGCCAATTGGGGAGCAGTTCTGGGCTGGCAGGGGGCCATGAGGGGCGAGGCCCACCAGGTTTTATCCCGGCGTCCTGCCGGTACAGTCCGGCGCTGCCTGTACAACCTACAGAATTTGCAGATATACAGATTTCATTCTGTTTTGTGCCGGAAGCATTATATTGCATGTTAAAGTACAGGTATGGGACCTGTTATCCAGATTGCTTGAGACGTGAGGTTTTATAGATAACAGGTCTTTGTAATTTGGAGCTTCATACCTTAAATCATTTAAATTAATACCCATTAAACCCAATAGGCTGGTAATGCTTCCAATAAGGATTAATAATATCCTCTGTTGGATCATGTACATGGTACTGTTTTATAATTACAGAGAACAGTGTTGGACTGGGACACCAGGGACCCACCCGAAAACCTTAGACCAAGGGCCCACCCAAAAACCTTAGACCAGGGGCCAACTTTCAGTACTATTATCCTTCCTCTCCTCACTCAACTTCTATTCTCCTAGTCTCTTTTCTGTACATGCTATAATCTATTATTCCATCTATTTAGCCTCTTTGTTCTCATAGAAATAGGGACTGGCCATGAAAATAGGCCAAATGTTTAACAGCATGAGGGCCCACTGACACCTGGGCCCACCGGGAGTTTTCCTGGTATCCCGGTGGGCCAGTCCGACACTGACAGAGAAATAAGTGAATCCTTTTATAAAAATGGCATTCCAAATAACAGATCCCATAACTGTATTTCTGTTACATATGGAAATAAGATGAACAGGAGAAGCATTGTTACTATGGGGGGGAAAGCTCATCTCACCAATTAAACCACTTATAAATGAATATACGCATTCTCAGAGCTGAAACACATCATATTTATGCAATTTAATTAGTGATAAACTACAATTAATTCTATTTTGGATTTTAGCATAACTAGAAAAAGCATGATCTTGGGAAATATTATTCTTCACTTGCTGTTCTTAAGGTAACCAAAATATATTCTGATTAAGCACTGAATGCAAATGATTTTCTTTTTTATTTTCTTTACGGTCAACTATGTAACTTTCAAATGTATTCTCTGTTGCATCCAGTGAGATACAAATAAGGGGATCTTGGGGACAGGAAAGCTTCTGCGAAATGGAATTTTCCAGCAGCACAAAGTAAAGAAAGACTTCAGTCAGTACGTGGTTTTAGCTGAGGAATGAACCAGAGTGCCTGCCCTTGGTTTTTTTTCCATCCAAAGCTGTTCTTTTGTGAAGACTGCGAAAGATATTCCATTCAGTATTTTTATCCAATTAAATTGACTCTTTATCTAGGCTTAATATCAACTGATATCAATGCATATACTGGTATATACCAGTTTAATTATACACTTAAAAGTTTTTGTAATTGTGGACGTCTTTATTTTAAGGATTTTTCCAATTAGTTATATGATATGACATTTTTTCTGCTGTGTTTTACATTATACTCCACACAATCCTATCGGTTGCTGCAGACAGGAAATTTCAGACGGTCCCTAACTGCTTTGCAAGGAAACAATCATACTTTCAAATAGCAGGGGGAGGGACTGCCCAGAACTCGAGAAGCTTTGCTTGTTTCCCTGTAAAGCATCCAGGGATTGTGGAGAGATTTGTATCCTCAAATCCAGTGCAGTCTGCATATTCTTATTTTTAATCAGTCTATGGCATATATTATTTGATTTGATGACGATCCCTAAGCTTAACCTCCCAACTGAAGCCCAAACCACACTGAGCATGTAGCGTAGTCTTGCTATTGCAAAGATGTTTAACAAAGTTACAAGATGACAGCCCCCTGCACCTTCAAAGCAAGAAATAATTTGTGTAATTAGGCTTCAGGTGCAGTAATTTCATGTTTATATTTAGTATACGAAAAAGCATTTCTAGCATTATTCTATTTTAGACTTTGGTTCCCCTTTAAAACAAAAACTGGACTCTTGGAAACTGTTACCGGGCACTGCAAACTGTGGTTGTATCTTAAAGATAAGTTACACTTAAAGAACTGTACAGTATTTGCAGCTGCATGGCTGTTGCCACATCTCAAAGCAATGCCTGAAAATTCACTACCATCTCATCCATAGTGGTCCTCTCCAACTATGCCTAATCTACAACATAACACGGCCAAATGGATATACAAATATGTACTTTTTTCCTTTTTTTTGGTAGAACCTTTTGTTTTTTTGAACAACACATAGACAGGCCAACACTTGGGCAACTATCCTCTGGGTAACACTCTATAGTACTATTCCTCTGTCCTATGGAGCAAGGACTTTTCTTGGCCTAGACGTTACCTCAAGACAAGCCATCTTTCCTTGCAGCTGCTCACTGCCATTCTGCCAAAATGTCTAAAGTTACTCCCATTCCTCTGGAAGATATATGAATGCAATACCAAGGATATCTCTGAATGCCCCAGTCTGTCTATATAGGAAAGTCTAGGGAAGAAACAAGGAACAACCCACAAAATGTCATTTTAGATCTAGAACCTGCATGATTGTTCTGCACTGCCTGTGAAATACTATAACATTATTATATTATGCTGATATGAAATGTAGTTCTATTTCTTTAAATACAGTACATTTTTGTATGCTGATTACATATATCTATGCACATTAGAACAAGTGACCTTAAAAGACTAGTAACATCAAAAATGTTTTTTTTTTTAATTTGTTAGTATACATAGAAAAAAAATCGAACACCATACGATGGATCGCCACCCTGTCGCCTTTTCTGAAGTGGAGTTTTGGTAAGTTATTTCTTAATATTCTTCATAGTTATTTCTTTAAAGTTTAATTTGTGTTGTGTTTTGTTAGTCGAGGATGAGCAGAGTATAATATTATAAGCAGGTTCTTAAAGCCATTACACAACAGTAACATAAACTATATCACCTAAAACAGTAGAGCAAGTACAGTGTTTGCACTGTATAACTCATGTGCACAGTGACAACTACAGGCCATTTGTACAAACACCACATATTTCCCCTATAGTAGAAAAGCATTTG
>CM044432.1:61256682-61270654 GCA_024363595.1 Xenopus borealis | reverse complement strand
GCTCCCAGGCAGTGAATAAATAAAGCACACTTTCTAGCAGCAGAAATCTCTCTTTTGTCAGCAGCAATAATTTGTCAAACATACAGATCCAAGCAGTAAAAGGTATGGTAGGCTCACTAGGGTTTGGAAGAAAAAGTGCAGGCTGCTGCAGAGGTAGAAGAGACATCTCGTCCCCAATTTGTTGTGTTTTGGTAGGCGAGGATGAGCAGAGTATAACATGTTGGTGGTTTTTTTCTATGTATATGAACAAATTAAAAAAAAAAACATTTTTGATGTTACTGGTCCTTTAAGTTTATCTTAATTACTCCTGGAACTGAAGCTTTGCAAATAGTGGTAAAAAATAATATCTGGGATAGTCTGTGATTCTGGCTTAACTCAGGGTACATCTGTGTAATACATAATATGCACTGTATAGAGTAGCACATATAATCCAGGTTGTATTTAAAACCCTATAATTGTGGTACTTAGCAGGCAGGCAAAAATGTAAATGGGTATGCCCTATTGCTAAAATGCCCTATACAATGACAGCATAATAGTGAGGAAGTCATCTAAATGTTTACATGTGGTCAAATATACATTTCGCAACTCCTTATTAATATTCGTTATTACTGGGCTTCTCACCTATTTGTGGCAGAACATTTAGATTGCAGCTCACAGCTGTTCAAATCATTTCTCCTTTTAGGAGGGGCACTCGGGATGTGGGAATATAGAACTGCGTGTACTTCAGAAAAAAAATCATTTTCAAACAGGAGTTCACAGGAGGAAAGTTCCCAAATCCTGTTAAAAATTATGGGTCTTTGTGTACCTCCCACCCACACATCACTTTACAAAGGTGCCCCCCTTTGAGTTCTCTCAAAAGAACACAATCCTGAAAAGGAAAGATTTATTTTTGATTGCTTGCACTTAAATGTAAAAAATAAAGCTGTCAAGGGCTCTGTTTTCAATTCCATAAGAAAATCTAACTGAAATACCTTGAATTGTATGCACGTCTTTTTCATTTTCTTTTTAGTGTTCTTTGGCCTCTTTGTGTTTGCTTTTTCCCTCATTTGCTTCTTACAAGCAGATCCACTACATAGCAATACTTCTACTGCACCTCTAATAAATATATTTTCACAGATTTAGAGAAAGGTGATAATTCCTTATGTATTAGGGTCAAGCATACTGCAGCAGTATTAGGTAGGGATCATATATTATCTATTTTTATAATACACAAGAGCCATGAGTATCCTTTAAAATATTTTCTTATTTACCTTGCTTAATTGTGTCATCAGTTAGTCACATGACTAAAAGCATGGGTGCTATATAGAGAATAATAAACCCTTCTTCTACTGACTAATCCCATTGCCATCTAGGAAATTAGAAAGCAATTTCCGTCCCCTGTGTCTTAAAAGGCTCGTCTTTTTTTCAACCTAACCTACTATTTTAGGTGCACTCACTAGAATTCCATTTTTTTTCAAAAGTGATTACATCACCTGTAATAAAACAATTGGCCCTTAGATCTCCCTTTGATTTCTTATATTTTTATATCTTACAAAAGGGCATACTTTGTTCTCCAATATAAGCATACAAAATATTATAATAATAATATCTCTGAGGTGTTCCTCATATAAGTCCTTCCAGAGGATGGGTGGGAAACCATTTTAATTAAAATACAATTAGAGGACACCTATGTGAAGCCAAGCTATCGGCAAAGAGCCCCTACAAAGTCCCATTTTGGAAAGAAAGACGTACTGAAGAGGTTACTATTTCCCAAAGAACACACTGACTGGCCTAAAGAGAAATGGTGCAATATTTTGTGGACTGATGAAAGCAAGATTGTTCTTTATGGGTCTAGGGGTCACAGACCATTTGACAGACGACAATTCCCGTTAGTTATCTGTAGATTTAATGAGGGCTCATTTACTATAACAGACCCAATTTGCTCCAGAGCAGCAAAGCACCATTTTCAGCAACTGTAGGAAGAATACTGAAAGTAGACATCTAATTAGTTGCTATGGGTTTCTGCACTGGAGTGTTTAGAATAAGCCGCACAGAATACACAAACCAACAAACAAACAAACAAACAAAAAAAGATAACACATATGCTTGTGAAATTTTCAAACCTTGAAAGAGTTTAACTGCTTTCTGGGGTACCAGCAAAGGACTCCAGTTAATTAATTCCTTTTACTGAAGAAGAAACCAATCTATATTTTTTTCCCAACTTTCCACTTCAGAAAACAGAATTCCCCTTTAGGGGGTCTCACTAGATCTCTTAAAAGTAACAGAAGAGCATCATCAAAGTTCTTTATCTGTCGGTATGCTGAATCTATCTTAGCACTGCATAAAGCCGAATGCTCTTATCTGCACATCAAACAGCCGAATCAGAATGCCATGCAATTATAGAAGGCACTGCGGCTATGGCATAAATATATTTGTAAAGAAGAAAACAATAAAACAATGATTCTGATCTTACTTTAAAATAATAAATGTCAAATGTTAAGGCCCAAAAACCTTTGGAGGTGGATTGAGTGATTCTAGTAGCAAGACTTGTTCTATATAACAGATAAATCATTTATACAGTTTATTTACAACAATAGAAAAATACAGGTTTTTTCTCCAACAAAATTTTAGAGACTGCAAGTTGACCAGACTCAACTACACTAAATTACACGGCTTACATTGCAAATAATTCATTCTACCATTTTAAAAGTTATTCTTGAATCAATAGATTTATTTTTTTTTAGCTGTAATTTTGATGTGTAAGCAGCCATCTCAGGTTATTTGGCCTGGTCATGTGCTTACAGAAAGAGCCCACACATTACAATAAAACTACTTTCAGATAAGCATTTGTTTCTTCTACTCAATGTAATTAAAGGAATTGTGGTTGGCTTGGCTATTTTACTATTGAGTGTTATTCTCATATCTACCACTATGTGGAGCATATTTAGCAATGCAGGTACTGTATGAGGTAGGTGTTTTCTCGTTACCTCCCCATTGTTCTGTTGATAGGCTGCTGGGGAGGAAGGGTGATATCACTACAACTTGCAGCGCAACAGTAAGAGTGAATGAAGTTTATCAGAGCACAAGTCACATGACTTACGGCACCTGGAAAACTAGCAACATGTATAGCCCCTTGTCAGGTTTCAGAACTAAATATAAAAAAATCATTCTCTTTTGAAAAATGTGTAGAATTCTGCTGGAGCAACACTAACTGATGCGTTTTAAAAACACTTTCCAGTGACAGAATCCCCTGTAAAATTTCAAAAATAAGTATAAAAAAAACTATTTGGTCTTTTGAAAAACAGAGCTTAAAGAGATACTGACACCTGAAATTAAACTCTTTTATATGTATTATAATATTGGCTTTGAAAGCTACTTCTAAGTATGCAAGATGCTTTTACATTAAAACTTTACTTTATGGCAAAGTTAAAAGTAGCTTTCAAAGCCAATATTATAATAGAAGTTAAAAAATGAGTTTATTGTCAGGTGTCAGTATCTCTTTAAGGTGGAATTCTGCTGGAGAAGCGTTAACGGATGCATTTGGTAAAATGAAAGAATCTCTTTAAAAAAAACATATCAGATATTAACGCATTTCAGTGGTTGTTTGCTTCCATTCATATAGCCTTTATATTAGCATATCCTTGAGGAAGCTAAATGTCAATTGACATATATACCTCTAATTTCAGAGCCCAAAACAGCAGGAAAAGCTCAAAACATGCTGGTATATTATCCAAGGTAGTAGACGGGTAATGCTAAGCACATTTTGGGATAAATGGATAAGAGGTTCAGGCACAGGTCATTGTATCTGATCCTGCGTGATCCTGAGTGCTGTTCTAATATCTACCAGTGAGTGGTTATCTTGTGTTAGGGAGCTGCTATCTGTTTACCTTCTTTTTGTTCTTTGGGGGGGGTAATATCACTCCAATTCCACTGCAGCACAAAAGAGTGACTAAAGTTTATTGCATGATTAAGGGCCTCTGGGAAACTAACAACATGTCTAGCCCTTTGTCAGATTTCAAAATGAAATTTAAAAAATCTGCTTGCTCTTTTGAAAAATGGATTTCAGTGTAGAATGCTGCTGGAGCAGCACTATTAACTGATGCATTTTGGAAAAAAACATGTTTTCCAGTGACAGAATCCTTTTAATAAAAAGGGTGGTTGTGCAGTCTAACATGGCCAATCAGAATGCTGTAAAATGCTAAAACATCAATAGAAATTTGTTTATTTTCTCATCCAGAAATAAGTATTTATTCTGTAAAACTCAGTATGGATGCAGAAGAGTCTGGTGTCTTGCAGATGCTCCCGGTGGCTCCATTTCTAACCTCTCTTTTAATCATCTCTGAATTTGATACATGAGAACTAAGAGGCTGACAGATTCCGATGCATTACCGGAGCTTTGGATTGAAACGGAGGAGATAATGTGCAGATCCAGCACCCACAGTACCTGCCACATTCTGTCTGTTCCTCTAGAAGGTGTATTGAATGATTGCTTGCAGTTTATTTTAGGGAAATGGGAACTCCTCTGATTCTGATAGTTGATGTGCTGTTCAGAATTCCTCTTTCGGCAGCCGTTCCAAGCAATTGATTTTACTGAAGTGCATTTACTTTCCCAGGCCAAATTCAGTGTGACAAGTTTAAAACTCCATTTTGGAAACCTAGAATAATATAAATGTCTCCTAGCAGCCAGTCACATTATTGCAGAAGAAAAGGAAGACCGAGTTTTTTTAATGAAAGAATATCACTGTGAAACAAGTGGTTCTTTAAACATTTATCACCTTAAAAGGTGCACCGATACAGTAACATAAAATGTGCTTCTGGGATGTGCTCCAGAAAGTTCCGACCATAAATATGTGGGTCAGTAAACATCTGGGCTTCCACTCATTATGTGGTTTGGATTTAATGTACAGTAATAAGACCTCAGACTGAGCCAGGTACAAATGAGACTTTGGTGTTGGCGTTCACAAAAACAAGTTCCATTTTCATGAGCTTAGAGAGAAATCTGATCCTTTTTAAAGGGGACCCATTACCCGAAACAATTATTCAAAATCCTATTTTATCACATTAGTCAAGCAAAATTTACATTAATTACACTATATAAATTATTTGAATCTTGATTCCTTCAGTCTGAGAATTCCTAATACTAGCAAGCAGGCAGGAGCCATTTTGTGGACACTGTTATTAACGCAAGTCTTGCATCATCTCTAAATCTTGTTTGTGCACCAGAATGAGGGAGCCAATGTCTATCCCTATGTCCTGACTACACAATTAAATGGTTGAGAGAACGAGGGAATGTGCGGAGAGTAGTGCTATGAAGTGCTGAAGGAAAGTGAAAGTAATTGTCTGCCCCGCCTCTATGCCTAAGGCATATAGGCGTGGCAGAAAATATTTGATTGATAGCTGAGATTTTTAAATGAGTTTAAAACAGATATGAATGCTTTAATAAAAAATAGAAACTGGACTTCAGGTTTAATTTGAAAAGGACTTTTATTTTACAGCTTTGTATGGCTGGATGACAGGTCCCCTTTAAAATAAGGAATTTCAATCTAAAAGAATGAAATCATATGATCAATCAATCAAATGATTGCATAAAATATTTATTTTATTTTTATTTTTGCAGGAATTAGAATATTCAAATCCCAAGACCATTTATGTATAATAAGGCAAAAGTTCAGTAGTTTTATAAATCAGAGATAAATCTTATCAATAACCAGCAGTATGTGGCTATATATAATAAAAATGGGGATTATTCCCTTATTATAGCGACCCAATCTAAATAAAAAAATAACAAGAGCAATGATTCATATAGAAAAGTATTGTTCCTTGTTACATTCACTTATGCTATGTTATACAATGGCCAATTCTAACCAACATTTCCATTGGTCTTAATTTTTTATTTTATAGTTTTTTTTTTATTTTGCCTTAATTCTGATTCTTCCCAACTTTCACTGACCCCATCTAAAATGAATTGTTCTGTATAGCTACACATTTATTGTCATGGCTACTTTTGATATGGCTACATATACAGGTATTGGACATATTTTCCAGAATGCCTGGGACCTGGGGTTTTCTGGATAATGGATCTTTCCGTGTATTAGATTTTCATACCTTAAGTCTACTAGAAAATCATTTAAACATTAAATAAACCCAACAGGCTGGTTTTGTTTCCAATAAGAATTCATTGTATATTAGTTTGGATCAGGTACTGGACACTGTTTTATTATTACAGAGAAAAAGGAAATAATTAAAATTATTTTGGATTATTTGGTTAAAATGGAGTCTATGGGACATGGCCTTTCCTTAAGTCCGAGCTTTCTGGATAAAGGGTTTCCGGATAATGGATCCCATACCTGTACCATTCTCTTTGCAAGTCAATATCTTGGTTCTTGGTTAGTTGGATCTTAGCAACCTCTGAACCAAAAGATTATTAAACATTATCAATCAAAAAACACACAAAAAAAGACTAAAGAGGTTATTTAAAAGCTAACATTTACTATGTTATAGAATGATTAATTCTAATCAACTTTTCAACTGTCCTTCATTTTACTTTGTTATAGGTTTTTAATTACTACTTCTTTTTCGCCTTTAGAATGGGGGTCGCTGAAATGCTCAACAAGGCTACAAATGTATTGTTATTGCTACTTTTTATTACTCATCTTTCGATTCAGGCCTCTCCTATTCATATACAGTATCTCTTACTCAAAGGAATACGTGGTTGCTAGGGTAATTTGGACCTTTAAATAGCAAACTGGAAGACCTAAATAACTCAAAAATCACAAATAATAAACAATGGCAACTAATTGCAAAAATATTCTCAAAATATCTCTCTATCATACTAAGGCTATTTTAGAGCTAAACGACTTCTATAAAGAGATTATGGGGTTGATGAATTGTCATAACTGAGGGGACCATGTACATTGAAGCAAACTATACAGGCCACTTAATCAGGGATTCATTGAATGCAAATCATACATCAAACAGCATCACAGTGGTAATAAGTTTGGCATGAAAATTATAGAAAATGATTGGAGGACAGACGAGATACAGGATGTTCTGTAATAAGACAATGTCTGACTTTCCTACTCTGGTACTGTATATAGCTTTGCAATTTGTTTTTTTTTTGTTTTTTTTAAAGTTTATGTTGGAAAAAAACTCCAAAGAGTATGCATATCGTTATTCAATCACCGCATTATAATGTCATGTAGCGCTGCCTTTGAAGAAATGACAGCTTTAAGTTAAGTTGGGGTAGGAACGTACCAGCTTTGCACATTGTCTGGAAGTGATAGGAGTCCATTCCTCCAGTTACATTTTCTCTAGGTTGTTCAAGGAGTCTGATTATGGGTATCTTCTCAAACGTAGTCAGCAACTGAATTGAAGTCAGGGATTTGACTGGGCCATTGCATGACATTTAACGGTTTTGTTCTGGAGCTTATGTATATTTTAGTTCTTGAGTTTGGAATCATTGTCCTGCTGAAACTTTGACACCTTGGGCTTTGGTTTCTTTTAGTAGTGGGATTGAATAATAAGTTTTTATTTTGTTCTTATGATTTTTTGGATGCTTTCTATTGCCCTTGACACCTGTACAAATCCTAAGATATCATTGATCTTTGAGAGATTTTTTTACATCCCCCATGTTCTCAACTTTGTGAACATAATGAATACAACCCTGATAGGGTCTTCACTACAAGATAAAAAACCAAAGCTTCATCATTTTATGACATGTAAAGTGTACATAGGCACATTTCAAAGCATATATTCCATAAAGCTATTAGTATCATTCCGGTGCACAAAATAGCAGGCAGGTGCCTCCCTAGTGTGGGACAATCATGAATGCAAATAACATTGCCTTCCTTTCCTGTACAAGTATATATGTTGGGTAATACCTACAAAAATTTGTACAATCTCCCATTAATATGTGAGCAAATTTATCTCCTAACTGCTCAATTAATATGATGGACTCTTCCACTGCATTACTCCCCATATCCCCTTTTTCTTTGCTCATTTCCTCTACCCGATCTCTTATTTTCTTTATTTTTGCCTTTAAAGAAGGGCTTCACTCTGCACCAGGAAGAAGGGGAAACAAGCTGCTGATAACACAGAAACCAGAGCAGACTTGCAGCAGGGACTAAGGTACATTAATCTGGGGGGCTGTTTAGAGCAAATTTACAGATAGAAAAACATTTACTTTTCCTTTAACAATGACTGCAGAGAAAAGGTATCATTTTATGGAATATATTTTAAGATCTTAAACTACAACTCACAGACTTCACTTTTTGTAATACCTGGCCTGATTGACCTCAAAATCAACATCAGTAATGTAAGATCTTCAGTGTATCCAAATATTTTAGAAAATGTGTGTAATAAAGCTGGCACGTTACTATTAAATCTTAAACTTTGTCATTTCTGCATGTTTATTTAAAAAAAAAAAAAACAATCAATAAACTGTCAAAACAAAAAAGCTGGCCTAGCTGGCCTTCTTCTGTACATGCCAATATACTGTAGCTAACAGTAAGGTATGTATTTCTGGCAATAACATTTTACATGCAGAATTAGTGGTTGTGATTTCAGTCCCTTTAAGTAATGCATCTAATTTACAGATGTGTTCAGAATAATAGCAGTGTGTTTAAAAAAAGAGAATAAAGCTCATAATCCTTATACAGGTATGGGATCCATAATCCCATTATCCAGAAAGCTCTGAATTATGGAAAGGCTCTCTCCCATAGAATCCATTATAATTAAAAAACTTTATTTTTCTTTGTAATAATGAAACCCTACCTTGTACTTGGTCCAAACCTAGATTTAGACAAAACAAGCCAATAGGGTTTATTTATTGTTTAAATGAATTTGTAGTAGACTTAAAGTATGAAGATCAAAAATACAGAAAAATCCATTATCCAGAAAACTCCAGGTCCAGATCGTTCTTGACAACAGGTCCTATAACTGTAATAGCTTTTATTTCCATACACGCAAATACAATGGTAATACTGAACATACTTAAAAAAAAAATTAATTTAGTGGTACTTTCCCTTATTGGTTATAGTTTGTTGCCAGCTCCATATTGTAGCTTCCACCATTTCCAGCTATAGTCAGGTGTTCTCACTGGTGGCCAATAAAAAGGCAACCATGTCTGGGAGTTTTTAACCTTACTTAGGTTTTTAAGTAAGTTGCAGGTAAAACTTAGTCCCTGTGTAAATCATCTAATGAATTAATAGAATTCTTAATGAATCAGATGTGTAGGACTGGCCATACCAAGGATGACTTTGATATAGTTGGCCAGCTTAAATATACTGCAATATATGGAAAACAATACCTGTTTTGTCTAAAGGGCAAGGCATTTTTGGTATGTCAACTATATTGATAATTGGTTGACTACAGAGGACCTCTTGTACAGTGGTGTGAAAAACTATTTGCCCCCTTCCTGATTTCTTATTCTTTTGCATGTTTGTCACACAAAATGTTTCTGATCATCAAACACATTTAACTATTAGTCAAAGATAAAACAAGTAAACACAAAATGCAGTTTTTAAATTAGGGTTTTTATTATTAAGGGAGAAAAAAAAATCCCAAACCTGTGTGAAAAAGTAATTGCCCCCTGAACCTATTCAGAGGTGGATTTGCTGGTGTGTTTTGGGTCATTGTCCTGCTGCAGCACCCAAGATCGCTTCAGCTTGAGTTGACGAACAGATGGCCGGACATTCTCCTTCAGGATTTTTTGGTAGACAGTAGAATTCATGGTTCCATCTATCACAGCAAGCCTTCCAGGTCCTGAAGCAGCAAAACAACCCCAGACCATCACACTACCACCACCATAGTTTACTGTTGGTATGATGTTCTTTTTCTGAAATGCTGTGTTACTTTTACGCCAGATGTAACGGGACGTGCACCTTCCAAAAAGTTCAACTTTTGTCTCGTCGGTCCACAAGGTATTTTCCCAAAAGTCTTAGCAATCATTGAGATGTTTTTTTAGCAAAATTGAGACGAGCCTTAATGTTCTTTTTGCTTAAAAGTGGTTTGCGCCTTGGAAATCTGCCATGCAGGCCGTTTTTGCCCAGTCTCTTTCTTATGGTGGAGTCGTGAACACTGACCTTAATTGAGGCAAGTGAGGCCTGCAGTTCTTTAGATGTTGTCCTGGGGTCTTTTGTGGCCTCTCGGATGAGTTGTCTCTGCGCTCTTGGGGTAATTTTGGTCGGCCGGCCACTCCTGGGAAGGTTCACCACTGTTCCATGTTTTTGCCATTTGTGGATAATGGCTCTCACTGTGGTTCGCTGGAGTCCCAAAGCTTTGATAGACTCTCAATTACTTTTGTTCTTAGTTATTTTTAACAAGGGGGGCAATCACTTTTTCACACAGGCGCATGTAGATTTGGAGTTTTTTTTCTCCCTTAATAACGTAAACCTTCATTTAAAAACTGCATTTTGTGTTCAATTATGTTATCTTTGACTAATAGTTAATGGTTTTTGATGAGCAGAAACATTTAAGTGTGACAAACATGCAAAAGAATAAGAAATCAGGAAGGGGCAAATAGTTTTTCACACCACTGTATTTGTCTGTATGAATTTTGTGGTCCCAACCACACTGCACCCACGCTTAATGATTTAAAATGAGTGGGGAGCACAAGTTTCCTCAAAAGGAAATATTAGGCTGTTCCAAGAAATAGAAGTCTGCATTCTTTCTTTACAAATCTTAACACTCACTTTTTTGTTTTCCTTTGAATCACTGAACTAATATTTAGTTGTATAATGACTGATTCTGAGAACTGCTGCACTGTGTTGCATTGAGTCCACCAACTTCTGGTGCCTGTTACCTTCAAAAATTCTTCTGCATTTCTTGGTTTTGCCTCAGAAACCCCAATCTATTGGATTAAGGACTGGGGATTGGGCTGGCCACTCCATAACGTCAATCTTGTTTGTCTGGAACCAAGATGTTGCTCATTTAATGGTGTGTTTGGGGTCATTGTCTTGTAGAAACTTCCATTTCAAGGGTATTTCTTCCACGGCATAAGGCAACATGACCTTGTCAAGTATGAGAAACATCCCAGTATCATGATGCTTGTGCCACCATGTTTCACATGGTGTCTTCACAATGTACTGTGGCTTGAATTCAGTATTTGGTGGTCGTCTGACAAACTGTGTGAAGCCCCTAGATCCCCAGTCCACAAAATGTTGCACCTCTTCTCTTTAGGCCAGTCAATGTATTCTTTGGCAAATAATCTCTTCAGCACATTTTTTTTTTCGACAATGGGACGTTGCAGGGACTTCTTGCCGATAGCTTGGCTTCACAAAGGCATCTTCTAATTGTAACAGTAATCACACTTAACTTTAGACCTTCTTTGATTCTGGAGCTGATCATTGACCGAGTCTTTGCCATTTTGGCTACACTTCTATCCATCTATTCTGTCGACATCTTTCAGGTTTTAGTTGCCATTTTAAAGCATTTGAGATCATTATAGTTGAACAGTCTATCATTTTCTGCATTTCTTTATATGTTTTCCCCTCTCCAACTTTTGAATCAAAGTACACTATTCTTCAGAACAGTGTCTGAAACAACCCATTTAACTTTTCAGAGAGAAATGCACTATAACCACCATGCACAACATTGGCTGTCTTCCTTCCTTAAATAAGGGCAACAATTGACTCCTGCTTTTTCGCAGAATGAATAACCTCACTAATTCAACTCCAAACTGCTATTATTTGGAAGAAGCGATTATTTTGAACATGCCACAATTAATGATTCAGATACACAGAATCAGCAGCATGCATTTCATGACTGTTGGGTCAGTTGGTTTTCTACAACACCTACTAGAAAATTATTTGCCATGTAGAAATATAATTTATACCAAAAACAGTAATTGATCAGGATAGTGATGCCAAACTGCTATTATTCTGAACACAAATATATATGTAGACATAGGGTTGATTTTCTACTAATTATTGATGTCAGTAATATATTGCCAGAGGGTATGTGTTGTTTCCTCATAAGTGCTGATTCTGCTATGTCACTTGTTAGAACAACCAGTTACAGCTCATGCTCAGACCCCAGTGCTTTTATGGTCTCTGGTGGCCATGTAAGCATTATAAATAGAAATACAGTTTCCACTGGCTCTACCAAGAAATTATAGAAGGATTTCCAAGACAAAGCTAGGTCTTTATTTTACTCACAAAGAAGAGCTTTATACATTTATAATTGTTTTTGTATACAGCTGACTGACTACTATGATGTCCCTATAATAGAGCACAAGCCACATTATAATTAAGAAAATCATTAACTATATGTAATATTTAAATCTTAAAATATACACCACCATGGCATGAGCATACCTTTACGGAAGTATGCATAGAACAGAATTATGATATTTCACTTTTTAATTTTCAATGTACTGGCTTTATTTCACACTCCTCACCAGAGCTGTATTTCTTCTCTTGGCCAATAGTCTGCTCTGCTATTGAAGTTAGAATCCAGTCTTGTGGAAGTGCCTGGCTCACTGCAAAGGGTTGATTATTGTAATTAGGATTATAATTTCTGAAAAATAGTTTATTTGATTCTGAACTCCTGGATTTCACAAATGCACAAATGCAAATTCTATCAGGGAGACATAGAAAAAGGTAACTCCCACTGTAGTTCAGCTAACCCGAGATGTTTCATGTTCATTTGGAACTTCAGGACAGTTCAGAAGTGTCAGAGATCTCTGTGGATTTTATAGAGAAAACCATGCTGGCTAGCATTCCACCTGACACTTGCCATAAAAGAGGGGAAGAATGTACTAGTTGGTGCAAAATATTTGGATATCAGAAGGTCCACGAATATATAAAGTACAAGACCAAAGGTCAGTTATGGAGCAGTAAAATTCAGACATTGCGGAATAAACCCTATTGATCTTTTATGGATACATAAACCATTAAAAAACGGTGGCTGACATTTGGCAACTAAGAGTTAATTCCATGTGAATTCCATTTTAGGCTGCCGAGGGAATTTTTTAAATTTTTAAACGTGACTTAAAAACACCATGGGGCAAATTTACTATAATTCACCCAAAAATCCTACGAATCCATTCGATAAGCAAATCGTACGATCGGTATTCGATCGAACTTCGAATCCTTCACGTGAATTTTGTAAATTTGCCCCTAAGTGTGGCATTAGCCTTAAATTGTTTAACAACAGCCAACCTGTTGGTCAGATCTTCTGCCTGCACAGTAAAGGAGAATCTCTTCAGAAGGAAAACATAGAACTTTTCTGATAATATTCTGCTCAGGAAAGAAATGAGAAAGGTCACACGAGGTCATTCTTTAAATGGAGTTTAATGCACTTAAAATACCCTGACCTGGTAAAAACAAAAAACTGGCCTTTATAAAACATACCCAAGCGTATACATTTCAACAATAGACATTCTTGCCCTCCTTCGAAATTTAGCAGACATTCATTATTACAGCAGTCAATAGAATTATGTCTGGGTGCGACACTTACCCCCAGTATTTTCACCGTTTTTGCCTGCAGTATTTAATGCAATATTTACACAAGGAACTTTCACTTGGTAAAGGGATGTTGTCACGTATCACGTTGTCACGAGAGACAGAGAATAGACAGACAGACATGCAAGGCTAGCTGGTAGTATCCACTCCTAGCTCCTCTTGTTTCTAAAGGTGGCCAATAAATGCAATATTCTCCCGCCATACATGCACCAAATATCTTCATATAATTCATGCGCCTATGGCCACCTTTAGTCAAATGATCCAGTGGATTTTCCATTACCCTTGGGAAACTGTCTTTCTTTCCTAAAATGGGAACCAAACAACTGCTCCCAAGCTCCCCCTCTGCCTGGTTCTCCTTTAGTAAAGCTTCTATGTATATATTCCCAGGTGCTCCACTGTATCAAAGCACCTCTTGAGCATAAAATAGGCGGCACTCCAGCTATCAATATATACTTTTATTGCAGCAGACTGCTGACTGTGCACACCTAACGCATTTCGGGAACAACTTACAAGCCTATTACTAAGGGAGT
>CM044432.1:61222953-61234364 GCA_024363595.1 Xenopus borealis | reverse complement strand
GTTAAGTCATGTGCTCTGTGGTGCATAAAAATAACAATGCCTCTGTTCGATGTACGGGTTAGTTCAGATAATAAGACTCGTCATATTGCTACATTATGACACTGCATACATGCAAATAAACGGTGTCATGCTGCACTTCAAATTAATGGCATAATTAGTATATCAGAGCAATTTAGTATTCCAAACAAATACTGTGTGTCTGGCTATAAATGCTCATTAAAATATGACATTAGGGTTGTCCCATAGTTACTTATGCTATGTGATTTATAGAGCCAGTAAACTGCATTGATGCTCCTGTTTCATTTCAAGGCAAAATGGAGTTTAATGTTTGATGGTTTCAAGCTAATCAGCTACCCCAGTGACACTAAACTAAATTATGCAAAACAATATAAAGTGGAAGCTATTCATCACTACATTGAGGTTTGGGCAGACAGAAAGGCATTTGTGGTTAGAAGGCCTTATGTGGGGGAGGGAAACGAATATCAAATATCTGTAAATAAATGTTCTATTTGCATTTGTTTACCAGAGTAAATGCAGCTGCTTTTAATCTTTTTCCATGTCACCAGTTTGCAGCATGATGAACATTACCTTTCCCTTTAAGCTGGAATTGTATAAGAGGAACATATTATACGTTAAAAGAAACATTATGCACAATATAACTGTTTCACTGCACAAATGTTCCTTTGCATTTAGTTACAGGTATGGGATTTCTTATTCTGAAACTGGATTTCAAGCAAATAACAGCAAGGCCATCTCCCATTTTAAGCAAAGAATTGTTTTTTTGCTTTTTCTCTGAAATAACAAAAAGTAGCTTGATCCCTTACTAAGCTGTATGAATTCATGTTGGGTTTATTTAAAGGAATTATAAAGCCTACATTTTCCTACCATGTTTATAAATTGGGCACAACTCTCTCATCCATATGGCATTATTTGTACTGCATACATCCCCTCTGTTTGCCAGCATCATTACATTTCCATTCAACAAATAGCAGCTTTAACCCAAGTGTGTCCCTGAGAAAAATGGAGCATGCTCAGTAGCCAACAACCTAAGGAAATTCCAAAGGGAGGGGGCTAAGTGGGTTAGAGGAGAAGAAGGAATACTAAGTGATTAAGGGGACACTGCAGCCTTATTATTAAACTTTTAACAACCAGAGTGGCAGGTATTTAGAGAATTCAAAGCGGCTCTTAGGTGATTATTTTTTTTTCGTGGGGGGGTTTACATGTCCTTTAATGTTATCAAAATTTTTAGAATTACAAAAAAGTCCCTTTATTTGGAAAATGCTACATCCCATCCATTCCAGAGAACAGATTCCATATGTGGTTTGCAAATATGTAACCAGCTCAACCAGTGTATTTTTAGGTCTTCAAGCAGGTCACATTATTACATTATAAAACACAGTTTCTTATTTTTCGAAAAGGTTACTCTTTTTGTACATTTCCTAGAATCTAATGCAATAGGATGCAGGTACTTCCATGTCAGCACTGTATATTTTATGATCTATGGCAAGGAAAGAATAAGCTGTATCAACATGTAATCTCAGCAAGGAACCTGCCACTTTATTCTTTAGGTCAGCTTTAGTATGCCTTCAGAGCAATGTGAGAAACATGGATAGTGTGTAACTAAATGTATAATTTACAAATCAATAAAGATGATAGATTATGGATATTCATGATAGCTGTACGTTATACTAATTGGGATGAAGAATTTGTTGTTCAATAACAGCCGACTGGGCCACATTTTTAAATAAACCTATTTATTGGATCATGCAAAATATCAAATTAACAAACAATTGTTTTAGGGGGATGGGGTTCAAAATGTATAGGTTTTAATGAGATACATTTCAAAATAATCCCTCTCAAACTACATTTGATATACTCAATTTACTGCATCAGACTAAAGTTAAGAATTTTTATAACAGTAATGCGTCATAACATCAAATGTGTGTGCACATGGTCACCATATCAAGTTTTGTTACAATATACAGTATATTGTGCGTTGGTCCCTAATCTCGTAAATGACAGCAGTACAGTGCGAGTGTTCATTGCTAAAGGGTTGTGGTCACATTGGGCTGGTACAGAACCACAACATGTAGTATTTATAGCATACTTCTTTGTTGAATTTTAGCTTTCCTCTAAGTGTAAAAGGTGACCTTGCCCTTAAAACAATTTTAACTACAGTAAGCTTGAATATAGACGTAAATTTTCCTGTTGATCCAACTCTGTTATCTGGTATTTCTTTCCCAGCTCATCCACGGTTGTTTGGAGCAGCCACCTCCATCCAATATCATAGTAGAATATAGAAACCGGAGAGCTTTATAGTAAATGAAAAACTTCTTTTATTGCAGCACTACATGTTTCAGACAACACGTGTCATTCACCAGAGGAAGGACACGTGTTGTCTGAAACATGTAGTGCTGCAATAAAAGAAGTTTTTCATTTACTATAAAGCTCTCCGGTTTCTATATTCTACTATAAGCTTGAATATAGCCAGGCCACAGTTTCTGATTTTTATCTGTCTTGCATGAATACTCACATAAAAATATAACATTTAAAAAGAATTTGCAGAGCCAGTTTGGTAATTATAAGCCTATACGTTTAACTATAGTGGGGGCATAATATAAAACACTTTAATATCAAAAAATTTAATTGTTTTTAAAATTAGGTTGTGTTGTCCTGCACTGGTAAAAACTGGCATGTTTGTTTCAGAAACACTACTAGAGTTTATTTCAGTAAAATATTGTGTCGCTATTCAAAGGGAAAAAAAGCTCAGTTTAAATAGTAGATAAGTTCTGCAGAATATAATGGGGTTTTACAGAGCTATCTGTTATCAGAGCAGGAGCACTACATTATATTTTTTAATATGCATTAATAATGTCAGTGATTTTATAGTTATTTGTAAATGTAATTGACACCAAAAGCTGTATCTTCCTGGCTGTCCTGTCTCCTGAAACAATGTAAGGGAAACCAACTAATAAACTGATGTGGAGAGAAACTAATCTGCTACATTATTTTAAATGGCAGAACAAGGAAGTACAGAGAACAGGGAGTGTGTTCAATTGCAAATGCAAATAACCACTGAAAGTGTGGTATCAATTGACAATGTCTTTCTTTTTGAATGGCAATCCCCTGAATAACAATTTGAAGGAGGACACTAAAGCCAATGTATTTGTGCCTGCAGCTGATGGAAAAGTATGCAGAGCAACCCGTGTTATCTCTCAGGAGGATCTTGAAAAAAGATGAAGTGGTTCATAAGTTTAGGCACTTACCAGTAAATACTATTACTAAGGGGCAGATTTACTAAATTCACATGAAGGATGATTCGAATAGAATTTCATTAGAATATTCGACTGTCGAAGTACTTCCCCTTTCAATTTTTATTCGACCACCTAGTTCGCCAGATCAAAGCTACTGAATTGGGTTTCATTATTTTTGATCGAAAAAAAAATATTCGATCGATCGAAGAAATCGTTCAAATCTATTGATTGGAACGATTTATCGAATATTTCCTATTCGATCATTCATCCAATCGAACTGCGGTAAAATCCTGCGAATTCGGTAGTCGAATTCGAAGGATTTTACTTCCCTACCTATTCACATGGTCGAATTTCGAAGAAAAAAAAATAATTCTTTTCCTTTTTTAAAACTCAGCACTAGGCCCTTGGGTGCCTATATAGAAATACGGCCCTGTTGCTATTTATGATTACCCAATGGCACATACTACATAAAAGTACATTATTATGAAAATGGTTTATTTACATGAAGCAGGGTTTTACATATGATCTGTTTTATGCAATATCTTTTTAGAGACCTACAATGTATGGGGTGAATAGTTTTCCTTTAATATCCTGGAAACATGCAGTATGTTAGACAGGTAACACCTGAAATAATTTTTAATTGTGGCTTACTGTACAATTAAGGGGGAATCTGGCATAGCACACAATAACCAACAAATAAATATCACATAATAAAAACACTTTAATTCAGTGCATAGATTGGTCTATATTGTGTGTGTCTCCTACCTTATAAGAGCAATGTTAACCTATATTGAATTGGCAGATTCTGCCCACTGGAATCTCTATAGAGACTCAATAAATATAATATATACTTGATGAACATTAAACTATTCAGTGCTTGTGGAGTGACTGAATTTGTAAATTGTTGTAAGTACAGTGCTAACAAATATATAAATACATGTTAATAATAATGTCTACATCATCTCCACATTTACCTGTAACCATATCCGTCACACATAAAAGTTTTGTTGTAACATTCTGCATCCTATGATTTCAGTATTGCCATGCTACACAACAAAGTCAGAGGGTTAGGATGTAAGCATCTTTGCACACAAGTTAAGGATACATACAGACAGAAAGCTATCTTTAGCTGCAAAAAAGGCTCACAAGAGACTGCAAAGCACAAATATGCTTAGATAACCCTAATGCTCTTACCATCACATGCATCTTCATCCGATACTAATTCATCATCTGAGCAGATACTAAGGACATTTACAAGCATTTCTGTGACTATGGGGGGAAAAGGGAAAAAAAAAAAAATTATTTCAGAACCACTGTACAATTTACACAGAAGCAGCTCAAGTATATATTTCTTTAGTTGCTGAACAGATAAACACATTTGCAGATAGCACATGATTGCAGATTGTTTGGAGAGAAATAAGACTGCTTGTAAAGCCTTGAGGCTTACAAACCTAATGACTAATGAGTGAAGGACACAATGTAAAAGAGGAGGAATGTATTGCATGCTAAAGTAGTTAAACCAGATTCCTTCAAACTTTATACTGTGCTTGGTGTATATTGCAAAACATATATAGTTAGACAATATAAATTTAGTAGACTTTTCCTGCTTGGGACCAGCAGATTAAAGGGGTTGTTCACCTTCCAAACACTTTTTTTCTGTTCAGTTGTTTTCAAATTGTTCCCCAAAAATAAAAAATTTTTTCAATTACTTTCCATTATTTATCTTTTACTGTTTTTCCATCTCTGGAGTATTAGCAACTATTGTATCAATTCTAACAGGTGAGAAAACAGGCAATGTTTTTGGCTCAATTTCGCCCTTTCTCAAGCCTCAACAGTGGAGCCAGTGGCTGTTCTTAGAGCTGTGGATAAGAACCCGTAAGTGCTAAGGTAATTATTTGAGGAATAGAGACCTCTTACATTTGAATATCTGATAACATTCTTTTTATTACAATATTTCATTAAAAAAAAAAACAGCTAAGAAGCTGAGACTACATTTAAACGTACCTTTTTCCCCGACAAATGGTAAGGACCATGTGAAAACATCCATGAAATTTGGAAGCCAATATGGATGCGGAGAACAGTTAAACTGTCGGATGTTCATGACATTATTCTCATATTTCAAAACTGCCGCTAAAATACAATGTGTGACATGTGAGGGAAAAAAGTGAAACATTTAAGAAACATCCACAATTATTTAGTAGATTGTTTTTATAATAGAAGTGAGCAAGTTTCATTTCAGTAATCGGCATATTTATTAATACTGGAGACAAACATCACTGGTAACAAAAAACCCAGTGCAGATCAGGATATCTCAAAATGTCAATGGGACATCTGCTATTGACTTCTACATGTACTTTTTTAATCAGAATTTTAACATCATCAGGGTGTTATTTGAGATTTTTTTCCTGCTAAAAATGTTTTGATGTTTTCCCCCTTTAAAAGTCTGACCAGATAAAAATTTGGATTTTGGTATTTGAAAGGTATTTAAAAGTGTAGATTGTTCCTCATTAAAATACACAAAAGAACAGCTTAATATGCCAAGTATTTCCTTCATTCAAAGTCCTTTGAATGCTTTATACTCACTTATAACGCTTAGCACTGTATATTTTATAAGCAAGTTCATATTATGCGAAGGCATAAACATGACAAGAAATATATACAGGCCTGGATTTGTGATGAGGCCACATAGGCCTGGGGCGCAAAATATTAGGGGCGGCATGCTTCCGCACATGTGCACTCGCACCGGAGAGGGTATGTGGGCGGAGCTAGGACTCTCCCACCAAAACCGGGCCTGAATATACAGTGGTGTGAAAAACTATTTGCCCCCTTCCTGATTTCTTATTCTTTTGCATGTTTGTCACACAAAATGTTTCTGATCATCAAACACATTTAACTATTAGTCAAAGATAACACAATTAAACACAAGTAAACACAAAATGCAGTTTTTAAATGAAGGTTTTTATTATTTAGGGAGAAAAAAAATCCAAACCTGTGTGAAAAAGTAATTGCCCCCTGAATCTAATAACTGGTTGGGCCACCCTTAGCAGCAATAACTGCGTTTGCCATAACTTGCAACGAGTCTTTTACAGCGCTCTGGAGGATTTTTGGCCCACTCATCTTTGCAGAATTGTTGTAATTCAGCTTTATTTGAGGGTTTTCTAGCATGAACCGCCTTTTTAAGGTCATGCCACAACATCTCAATAGGATTCAGGTCAGGACTTTGACTAGGCCACTCCAAAGTCTTCATTTTGTTTTTCTTCAGCCATTCAGAGGTGGATTTGCTGGTGTGTTTTGGGTCATTGTCCTGCTGCAGCACCCAAGATCGCTTCAGCTTGAGTTGACGAACAGATGGCCGGACATTCTCCTTCAGGATTTTTTGGTAGACAGTAGAATTCATGGTTCCATCTATCACAGCAAGCCTTCCAGGTCCTGAAGCAGCAAAACAACCCCAGACCATCACACTACCACCACCATATTTTACTGTTGGTATGATGTACTTTTTCTGAAATGCTGTGTTACTTTTACGCCGATGTAACGGGACGCGCACCTTCCAAAAAGTTCAACTTTTGTCTCGTCGGTCCACAAGTTATTTTCCCAAAAGTCTTGGCAATCATTGAGATGCTTTTTTAGCAAAATTGAGACAAGCCTTAATGTTCTTTTTGCTTAAAAGTGGTTTGCGTCTTGGAAATCTGCCATGCAGGCCGTTTATGCCCAGTCTCTTTCTTATGGTGGAGTCGTGAACACTGACCTTAATTGAGGCAAGTGAGGCCTGCAGTTCTTTAGATGTTGTCCTGGGGTCTTTTGTGGCCTCTCGGATGAGTTGTCTCTGCGCTCTTGGGGTAATTTTGGCCGGCCGGCCACTCCTGGGAAGGTTCACCACTGTTCCATGTTTTTGCCATTTGTGGATAATGGCTCTCACTGTGGTTCGCTGGAGTCCCAAAGCTTTAGAAATGGCTTTATAACCTTTACCAGACATAGATCTCAATTACTTTTGTTCTCAGTTATTTTTTAACAAGGGGGGCAATCACTTTTTCACACAGGCCCATGTAGATTTGGAGTTTTTTTTCTCCCTTAATAATGTAAACCTTCATTTAAAAACTGCATTTTGTGTTCAATTATGTTATCTTTGACTAATAGTTAACGGTTTTTGATGAGCAGAAACATTTAAGTGTGACAAACATGCAAAAGAATAAGAAATCAGGAAGGGGGCAAATAGTTTTTCACACCACTGTATATTGTGAAATATTAAGAAAGGAAAGGGAATTATTTTACCTAGAATTATAGCAGCACTACATACAGTACATATTAACTCGTTCTCTTTTTACAAGCACTTCCAATGCATAGCAGTCATAAAAAAAAAAAGATCATGAGTTTGGGATTTAAACATTTACCATAGAAAACATATGTCCCAATGGTTAATGCCTGCATGTGATTTGCATTGGGCATTAATGATTTGGATTAGTGCTCAACACTACTGCTGAGCCTGTACAGAGCAATAACAACAGGAACTCGTTCAGCTGCTCAAAGCAGTGGGACATATTCTAAATTTGTGAATTTTATTATTTTTTCCCAATAGACAGATTTTAAAGTAGAACTAAAAGTTTAACTAAAGGGCAGAAATGTTGTAAATTATACCTTATGCTTCTAAACCAGCTCAAAGCAACCACAGACCTTTAGCATTGAAGATCAGTGCCTCCAACCATGCCCCCAGTAGTATGCTACCTTGAGGATACAATCCTCAGTAAGTTTTCCTGCCTATGGAGCAGGGGCTGACATAAGATACTATCCCAGAGAACTTTTTGCCTTTGGTGTGAAGCATTAACAATGCACCATTAAAAAAGTTTGTGCAGATGCCCTCTCTCCTTTGGGTGGGTACATGTGTGTAGCTTGCATGTCATCAGTGACTCCCACGAATAAAGGAAAAAATTGCAATAAGAGTTTCAAAAAGTATTTGTGCACCTCAACACATGCTGCTACCTGACACACAATCATCAAATTAAGTTTTACCCAATACTTTTTTCATTACTAGAGGCAAACTATTGGGTGACTTATTTTTACCCATAATGGGAAAGGGCATTAGCCCCCCACACATCAATTCTCAAAGGTTTACAGAGGAAACATTTTTTCTCTTGAAAAAATATTTTGGTAATTCCCATTATACAACTTCCCAAATGCAATATGTGAAAAGATCAATTGCCACTTTGTGCAACAGTAGGTAAACATGGTAGTTGTATATGGCTTTATCAAACTAATCCCTTGACCCCCTCCACTGCTGGTTTCACTACCCTTGCTCCAAGCTCCCTGCTCACAGTATTTATTCTTTTATATATATATATTTGCAGAGTTGTGCAGCAGAGTTCAAAGGAGACATTTTCTGTCTGTGTTCTCAAATAGCATACAACATGATGAAAACAGTCATTGCATCTAGCATTTCTTATTCTTATGCTGCTTTCTTAAAGCGATACTTACATAATGTTATGATAGATATAAAAAAAGGTATTTTCTGATGTCAGTTTTATTGATTTACAATAAAAGTGGTCAACAAAGGTTTAAGAAACACCAAGTATTCGCATATAATTTTATAAATTCTATATTAAAGGGGAACGCCACAAAAACATAAGCTATTTGAAAAGTAAATATACTTTCAAGCAATTTTGCAATATAAAGCAATTAAAAAATATGCAGACTTTTCATGATTTTTAATGGTTTCTGACAGTTCCCTAAGCCTAGCCCCCTGCTCTCCTGCTGATCTTTCGGACTACTTTGTTGAGCTGGCTGACTACTGTTACTTTGTATCAGCAGCCAGCTGTCCTCCAAACCCCACAATTCTCTGCATTGCATTGTGGGTTACATAGTTCCTGCATGCTGTCTGTAAGCTGTGGAGAAGTTGTTACAATTTGTAACATCATTGTTTTAGTCAAGTCAATGGTGGTGCCACGCTTACACTATGTCGCTTTTTGATGCGTTGGATGCACAGCTAGCTTGATAAAGGGCTGGAATAGCCCTAAACATTGCTTTGCTAAAGGCACAAATAAACATTTGATTCACCTATCAGAGTGTTGCTGGATTTAATATTATATCAGTGTCTAAAGGTGGCCATAAAGATATTTGCTCGTTTGGCGATGTAGCCAAATGAGCGGATCTCTCTCTGATATGCCCACCTTTATTCATACTTTTTGAAGAAACCAGTAACTGTGATGAGTTTCTGTGTTATTTATCAATCGTGGTTTGGAAGCCGGAGGCATATAAAAATGCGCACGCGTGTGTGTAACAAATATAAATGGAATCTATTTTCTATTTTAGAGTAATTTTCAGTATCAATCAAGTGTTGCTGGCCCAGCTTAGGCCAATATTGATTCAATGGGTTACTAAGTTTAAGCAAATGCCATGTTTACACACTAGAGGTCAGAAGTTCCCTTGCTTATTAATGTTTCAGCCCACTATACTACAGCCAGTGTAAACAAATATATAAATCACTTGGTAACTTTAAAAAGAAAACCTCAAAATATGTGTATATAACTTTCATTCTAAGAGAATATGAATTCCAGAGTTTTGTTCACTTTTCAAAAAGGTGAACAAATGGGGACAGTTGCAGCACAATCTGCACAAATAAGTTACAGTTTCTGAAAACCACTCATTTATCATCTAGTAGAGTTATGGTAAAAGCTTGTGCAAATTTAGTTAAAACAAACATGGACAATTTCTTTCACACCTTTTCATGGTGTTAGCTGAGCTTTAATGACATTCTGTTCCCAAGCATCAAAAATTATGGGGCCTACTTTATCATGCTGTGTAAATATACGGTGTAAAAATATACCACACATCAGGCATCACTGTGTAAAACATAGCTTTGCACGCTGTTCTTAGGGGTTTACACAGTATAAAAAATATGCTCCTAGATGTGAGGAACCATTTGCCAAGCACAACATATATGCAACGCTCCCGTTATGAGCGGGACAGCCCCGATTTTACAGCTCAGCCTGCAGTGCCACTAGAAAGTCCCGATTTCTCTGCACTGAACGGGAAAGTCCCAATTTCTCTGCACCTAAAGGTAAAGTACCTATTTCTCTGCACCGAATGGGAAAGTCCCTATTTCTCTGCACTGAAGTAGATACTTGATACATTTGTAACAGTTTTGTCCCTTGGGAGAAGTTAGACTTGGAGCTTAAAGGGCAATTCACCTTCATTAGTAAACCTGTAATAAAACATAAAAACTACAGAAATCTGTTCAAACTTTCATAACCTGGCAAATTTTGTAAAACGGACATGGTAATTAGGGGGTTTGGCCGGAAAAAAAAGGGGGCACGGTCAAAAATTGACACGCTCCGCATGGCAAATTTTTTTGTGCCTCTTTCCATTTCCAAAATGTTGGGAGGTATGTTTATGGTTTTCTGTATATAATAAACAGGTGTGGGATCGGTTTTCCAGAATGCTCGGGACCTGGTGTTTAAATTAAAACTGATCTTCCATACCTAAAGTCTACTAGAAAACCCTGTAAACATTAAATAAATCCAATAGTCTGGTTTTACTTTCAATAAGGATTAATTATATCTTAGTTTGGATGTACAAGGTACTGTTTTATTATTACTAGGGATACATGAATCCATGATTTGGCCAAGATTCAACTTTTTTGCAGGATTTGGATCCGGCTGAATCCTTGTGTGTGGCTGAACTGAATTTGAATCCTAACTTGCATATAGTGTGGGAAGGGAAATCACGTGACTTTTCATCTCAAAACAAGTAAAACATTCTTTTTCTACTTTTTCTATTCCAGCCTCTAATTTGCATAAGCAAATTAGGATCCGGATTTGGTTCGTTATTTGGACAAATCGTCGTTCACAAAGGATTTTGGGATACAGCTGAATCTGAAATAGTGGATTCGGTGCATCCCTAATTATTAAAGAGAAAAAGGAAATAATATTTAAAAAATTTGGATAAAATGGAGTCTATGGGAGGCTGCCTTTTCATTATCTGGAGCTTTCTGCATAATGGATCCAATACCTGTATATGTATACATACAGTAAGAGGTCTGGAAGTTCAAAATCAACAACTTTTATGTTTTCACATACGATCCATGAACATTAAACTTAATTAACTTCACACTGGTGGTCAATAGAAGAGAAATCAACTCCCCTCTACTGAAGATGACAGTAGAGG
>CM044432.1:61154334-61168083 GCA_024363595.1 Xenopus borealis | reverse complement strand
AAAATATATATATATCTCATGACAGTATCCCTTTAATATTTACTTCTGCTTTTCAGATTTAAGCTGTAGTTGATTTGTAGAGAAAAAAAAAGGACCATTCAGTAACTCAAGGCTAAAACAAATAATTATTCATTTAATAAGTTACGCTGTAATGAACTTAAAACTTGTATTTAGAGATACAGAACACAATGGACTTAATCTGATCATCTGTGTTTTCTGCAGGGGGCAGGGAAACCCAACCCTTATTTATACAGCCAGCAGATGGCTCAGCAGGACATTAATGCAGTAGCAATAAGATTATATCTCATCTATGCACCATAATTATTTGTAGAAAGAAAAAAAAAGGCATGTAAAAGTCACAATACCGAATATATTGTAACCAAACAGGATAAAAATAGAGTGTGCGACAAATCCAAGATTAGATTTTAACCTGGTTTGTACCAATCTTTACAAGTGAGGTTTGCTATTATGCCATGACAGGGTGTCATGATAAAACAAGTGGTCCCTTACCTTGGCTACAACCCAGAACTATTGTGCTGGTCCCGATGTAGGCATGTACGAGAATTTTGGCACAATATATGTTGCATGTGCCTGCACCCAGGCCAACGCAATAGTTCCAGATACAGGCAAGGTAAGGGGCAGATTGCTGCATAGGGGATGATACTTGGCCTTTTTTATGCACCATGTGGCATAGCCTTAAAGGAATTGTTCAGTGTAAAAATAAAAACTAGGTAAATATAAAACTGTGCAAGATAAAAATTGTTTATATAGTTAGCCAAAAACATAATGTATAAAGGCTGGAATGACTGGATGTGTAATATAATAGCCAGAATACTGTCCCATGTGACCCCCTTAAATTCGCTGACTAACTCAAGAGTTAGAGAGCTGAAAAGCAGGAAGTTGTGTTTTGTTTGACATCCAGTCAATCCAGCCTTTATACATTACATTTTTGGCTAAGGAGCTATATTAGAAACATTTATTATTCTGAACATCCGCTCTCTTTACCAAGTTATTATGTGTACAATTAACTGTTTCTTTGATTTCCAATGTAAGGCTATTGAATTATGGGATCATAGAACGAGGCTACGATATTAAGTATATCAAGGAAGCTTATGAAAGAGCTGTTGCTTCTGATAGGGACATCTTACTGAAAGAGAAGAAAGAAATTGTTAAGATTTATAGAAACGTTATAGAAATGGGGAGAACGTTATTTGGTAATGGGAGATAAGAATAATGTGAAAAGGAAAGCTCCAACTTCCAAGGTATGGTTTTATACTATGTACCCAAAACAAACATACAGAATTAAACGCATCGTTCAAAAATATTGGAAGATTATAATACAGTAGATGCAAAGCTTGTAATGCACTACTAATTTCCAAAGAATTTGTCAGTACAGGTACCAAGAGAAGATTTAAAATTCCCTGTTATTTGTCTATCCAAGGGGGCGATTTATCTGGCAACCTGTGCATGTGGGGCCCAATATGTGGGCCAGACCATGTGTCCAGTAGGAGTGAGAATTTTAGAACACATCTCAGCAGCTGAGAGAGGGGACATGAAATCAGCTATAGCTAATCATATATTCAAAACAAATTGTGATCTGAGAAAATTACGTTTTCAGGTTATAGATAAACCAAGATCTGAGATCAGGAGAGGAGATGTGAGTATGAGATTATTGGCTAAGGAAGTATATTGGATTTATCATTTTAGAACAACAGAGGATTATGGGGGTTTAAATCGTGAGTGGGAGTTCTCTTGCTTTTTAGGTGCCTTGTTGATGTGCTGTTAGACTTTTTCTGACATTATTGTTGAATTGATTTGTATATATGAATTTTAATATACATATTGAGATATTGGAATTTTAGATGCATTGTAATGCAGATTATTTTACATCTATATTATTGCAACACTGTGTTATTATTGAAACTATATGGATTGATACATGTTCTATGCTTTCACAATATGCAATAGTTAGGCGCTTCCTTTTAGTCCTAAAGATATGAAATATTGTGGCCTATTATGGGTTAATGATTTTATGGGAGGGCACCTGTGGATTTAAAAGTCTTGTTTGAGAAAGGAACCATCAAGCTTTTGAGAAATTGGCCGGAGGGCTACAAAGCGCATCGAACGGTTGCTTGCATTACAGACACGATCTTGCACATATTGGGGCACATTTACTAAGGGTCGAATTGAAAATTCGAATTTAAAATAGAGATAATTTAATGTGGTCTGAGAAGCCTACGGAGGTCAGGTCCTGAGAACAAAATTCCGACTAATCCTGAGTCTAGGTTTTATTGTTTTTAATATTTTTGAATACTTAGGGGGGTATTTTTTAAACTTGACTGTTTCTCACTATAATAAAAAAAATCTACAAAACTCCAAAGACCCCAATAACCTTAATTTACCAATAAATGTGTTTTTTTTAAAAAATGTTGCACAAAATTGTATGTCCAGTCAAATTGTGAAACTTTTCCTATTTGACGCACTAATCCTGCAACTTTTTTAAGTTGTCGCCTGCTAATTTGACCTTTTTCAGATTATCGAATGAAAACCAGCCAAAACCCTTGAAGATCATGAAAGCAAGAAAGATTTTCAAATTGTTAAAGGGACATCGGTCATAGAATTTTACATCATTTCGACAGGTGTTTTTTTCCTCTAAAAACTCCACCAGAAAAAGACAAGGCTACAAAAATAGACTGAAAGCTGCCATTCAAATCACTAATAACTAGTTTAAATTTCAAATTTTCCAACTTCAGAACAAACAGCTACAATAACACTTTTTTTGGGGAGTGTGTGGTTTCGCCATGCCTACAGTGAAAAAGCTCTCTGAGGCCTTTAGGGTAATGTTACATGGGATCTTGTCACCCATGGTACATCTGCACTAAAACATGTAACAAAATGTCCCTAGTTTCTTTCCCAAGGGCAGTTATGTGAATCAAAGATGTATTGTGAAGTAGCCTGAACTTTCCTTGTGAAAGCTTAAAGGAACATCAATAAATGAAAGTATTTTAAGTAATACAAATATAATGTAGTGGTGTCCTGCACAAATAAAACTGCTGTGTTTGCTTCAGAAACACTACTATTGTTTATCTAAATAAGGAGAAAAGGGTCAGGTTACAGAGCAGATAAACTCTGTAGAGCATAATGGTGTTATCTTTGTCCACTATTTAACCTGTGCCAATTTCCGCCATTGCTACACAGCAGTTGTTTATATGAACTGCAGTTGTATTTCTGGAGCAAACACAAACGTTTTACCAGTACTAGGCAACAGTACAGGATATTTTCATTACCTTAAAATATTTTAAAAAAATTGTTACTGTTCTTTACGGGTAAGGTCACACCTGGCGATTCTGGGAGATTAGTCATGTGACTTTTCATTATAGCCGGCACAAGACAGGCGGAGGTGGTTCAGGGAGATAAGTCTGGCGATTAATCTTCCAGAATTGCCAGGTGTGACCTTACCCATAAAGAACAGTAAAAACAAAAAAAAATTATAATTTAAATAAAGTATTTGCACAATGCATTTACATTACCTGTCTGGTGCCCCATGTTCCTGTATGAGGGGGCTGCCATATTTGTGCAACTGGAGTCAGTTAGCATTACAAACTTTAACTGACAGGCTGAGATGGGACAGTGAGGTTGGCAAAACAGACAGATTTATAAACTAATGTATGTTCATATTTTACAAAGCCATTTTTTAGTGTCAGTATCACTTTAAAGTCATCTCCAAGAACCCCAGAATTTCATCACATGTATCTCTTATAACTATTGATGTCAAAGTGCATAAGACTACCTTTGGAAAGAGTTTGCACATATTGCATCTATATGAAAGGTGTTCCAGGAGGAAGTCTTTGTTGTCCAGAAAAAAAAACATCACAGCAAGACTTAAAGGGCAAGGAAAGTGTAAAATAGAATAAGGCTAGAAATGCTGTATTTAGTATACTTAACATAAACCTACTGCACCTCACTTTCATTGAAATAATAGCATCGCCGATCATGCTGCTGGTCAAATGGAAAGAAAAGTTGCATTGACAGAATGATTAATAGGAGATTGCTACTGATAAGGGGTGCACTTTGCAGAACGCTTACTTACGAGAAAAAAGGAAAGTTATAATGCTATCAGAACTATGAATACTAAAATCTTTTCAAAATCAAGCACTGATTACAGTTACTTGTGTTAAGTTGCCTTTTGTTCTTTAAAGCCAAATGTTTTATACAGAATAAAGACATAATTTGCATGACATAAATTGCATGCACCTCATTATGTTTCCCAAAGAAGGTAATACTGAGGCACTTGGCTGAGAACATTTCAGTATCAAGGCCTTTCTCAGTGGGTTTACAAAGTATATGCACTGTGGTGTAACTAGATGTTACTGGGCCCCACAGCAAATCAATTTTAAAGCATCCAAAATAACCAGGGGTTTTTCTGTTTTACCAATATATACTATAATTGCTCATTAATCATGGCCTTATGTTGCCCCTATATACCCCGACAGCCGCAGGGTTTGCTTCCTCTGTAGTTACACCCCTGGATATACAGCTGAATTTATTCTACCCTTGCAGCCTGCAGACAAGCACTCCTGCAGAATGGTTCTGCCAAGATGATTTAACGGTACGCCACAGGATATTTAGTGACTTAGAAATGTTGTTGCATCCATTCCCTGACTTGTGCTTTACAAACACCTTTTGCAGAGTTGCTAGAAGTATTATTTTCAAGGTGTAAGTTATGCCACAATACAGAGTTGGTACTTCCAGATACAGCTGTATGTACTGTATACTACAAACACTACAAATACCTTACACTAAGGTGATATCCATTTGATTAATGATATGACTTTGGAAAAGGTTTGGCTGCACTAGTGAGGATTTAGGTGATTCATATTAAAAAGGGACACAGACATAAAAACAGGTCACGACGACAGCGTGTCATGACGCCAGGGATGGAGCTATGTGATCGGCCAGTCATAGGAATCCAGGCCCAGATTTACAAAAAGGGCGCCCCTAGGCTGTCTCCGCTCATTGGCACCCCCCTCCCTGTTCGTTTCACTCTTCCCCTCCCCATGTCGCTGTTTCCCTCACCTTGTCTCTCTTCCCTTCTGTGTCGCATCACCCTACCCTTCACATCTTGTCCAATTGTGCCTGCATGTAGATGCGCATGCGCACACCTTGAATATGCGCATACGCGTAACCGACTTGAATGCAGCTAGGTTGCATGCCGCCCCTGAATTTCTGCAGTCCTTCAAAAAAAAAAAAAAAAAAAAAAAAAAAAAGGGCTGTCTGGGTTAAAACTGGACAGGTGGCAACGCTAGTCTGAATCCTTGTGCCTGGCCGAAACAAATCCTAATTTGCATACGTAAAGTAGGCATGCGGAAGAGAAATCACGTTACTTTTCATAACAAAACAAGAAAGTAAAAAAAATAATAATTGCTTCCACTTTTTCCCATTCCTGCCCCTAATTTGCATATTCAAATTAGGATTAGGTTTGGTATTCCACCAAATTTTTCACAAATCGTAAAATCGGTGCATCCCTAATAATTAATGGACTTTTCAAACTAAACAAAGTTCCTTTTTATATTAAAACATCCATACAGGATATAAACTTGTCTTATAGACAATCATATATTGACTGCCCCCTCCTCTACACCTTAGAGGCATTGAGACAGGGCAGGCAGAACCCCAAATAGTGGATTCTGTGCATCCCTAATAATAAATGGCCTTTTCAAATTAATCATGAAGCTCATTCTTTTTGTATTAAAACATCCATACATGATATAAACTTGTTTTAAAGACTTAGCAGTCAATCATATATTGCCTGCCCCTCCGCTACGCCTTAAGAGGCAATTACTTTCATTTTCCATTCTGTATTTTCTAGATATCACTGCTCTCCTCACCACCTAATTTTGTAGCCAGGGCATGGGCATCAGGTGCACCATTCTGGAGCATTAACAAGATTTTGACATGATGCAAAACATGCCTTAAAAAAAGTGTTCACAAAATGTCATGGTTCAAATCATTTATATAGTGTAAGTTTATTTTGCTTGGCCAACAGCATAAAATAAGATTTGGAATGATTTCTTAGGGTGGCAGGTTTAAAGGAATTGTTTACCTTTAAATTACGATGTAGATAGTGATATTATTATAAGAATTTGCAGTTGGTTTTGATTTTGTGATTTTTGAGTATTTATTCAGCAGCTCTGCAGTTTGGAATTTCAGCAATATGGCTGCTAGGAGAGCAGTGATATCTAGCAACCATGCACTGATTTGAATTAGAGACTGGAATATAACTAGGAAAGGCCTGAATGGAGAGACAAGTAATCAAAGTAGTAATAACAATCAGTGACCCCTATTTGAAAGCTGGAAAGAGTCAAAAGAAGGCAGCAAATAATTGAAAAAGCTATAAAAAAGAAAAAATGAAGGTCAATGGAAAAAGTTTCTTATAATTAGCCACACTATAACATACTAAAAGTTACCTTAAAGGTGAACCATGCCCCATAAAGGCGTTTATACTTATGCAATCATTTATTTTGTTTTGCATTCTTCCACTACAATTGAGATCCCTTTCAGAGATCTGTTTTTACTTTGACATGAAACAGTTTACTTCTGTTGATCAGTGTCAAAAAACAAAACAAAATCCAGTGCTTCGATAAGAATAAAACATGAAAACTTCCAAGGGGGTGAATTTTTATAGGCACTGTAGTTTTATATATTCAGTAACAAACATTGTGATCAGTTTTCTTTGTAGCAATTAGCTTGCTGCAACCTGTGGCAAAATACAATCATTAATGTTAATAAATAATTTTAGATTTTATTTCTATTTTTGTCAACCCAACATTTATTTTTCCTGCTGCAACCAAACTTTCACGTTATGTTATTCATTTCCTTGCAATTTTAAAGCACATCAAGTATCTAGGAGTGCTGTATGTTTTACTCTAATTGAATTTAATTCAAGATGTAGCAGGAAAACTGGTAAACGAAATCAATTTGGCCTACCATTGATATATACATACCATATGATGTATATATTGATATCATACAATTGATACCAAAATACTACATTTGGCATACCAAATCAAAATGCTTTAAAGCGAGCACCACAGAGCATTGGTCTTCCTGCTTCTTTTTTCTAGCGTGTGTGCATGCACCGTAGCGTGTAAAGTTGAACAAAGTCGGCTATTTAGTTCTACTGCACATGCGTTTGCCTCGGGAAATTTAAAGAAAGAAGAAGAAGAAGGAAGCTGATCACTCCATGGTGCTCTCTGGAAGAACCCCACGACCGGAGCACCGGCCCGGGGTGTGAAGTACATATAATCACTTGGGGTAGATTACCTTTTGGCACCCCAAGGAAAGAATGCCTTTCCTTCTCCTTTAATTATTTTCCAGTAATTTACACATAGCAATTTTGCTTCACTTAATTTCAAGACTTTATTCTGTGCCAATTTTACATTTTCATCTCTTGAGCATTCTGTGAACAGAAAAAAACTAACCTCAAACTTCTTGTACAGCTACTTGTAATATACAACAGCAATTAAGCAAAACTATCCTTTTCCCAGAAGAAAAAAACCCAAACAGTGTCTCCACATTAATGGACTTACATGAGGTCATTCAAGGTATTTTTCTGCAGAAAACCAAGTTTATTGCGAACATAAAAGAGGTTGCCCTTAAAAGAACATTCCATTTATTGACATACAGTATCTTTCACTATGGGGCCGATTTAATAAATTCACCAGAATAGATCGAAGTTCGATTGAATAACAATCATAGGATGTATTCGTTTGGTCGAATATGCAAATTAGGTGTTTTCGAACATCGAATAGCAAACGATCGAATGATCAAATATTCCATCATCGAAGGATTTTAAATTATTCGACTGCCTACTTCGCCAGATTGAACCTACCGAATTGTAATAGAAGCCTATGGGAACCCTCCCATAGGCTTCTGAGGCTAATTCCTGATCAAATAGGATTCGTACGATCGAAATCTTCGATCCTTCGAATCGTACAAATTATTGGAATGATCGAATAATTAATTCGAATGATCGAACGATCGTTATTCGATCGTCGAATGATCGAATATCGGAGAAAAGGGTATTGAATGCTAATCGAATATTGAGGCAAAACGAATATTTTTTGGGTGAATTTAGTAAATCTGCCCCTATGTGTAGGATTGTGTAGTGGTTGTGGAGTTATTACATATCAATAAATACCCCAGGTATTAATTATTTTTACACAGCTTTGATCACTTTGCAAAGAAAAAAAAATATATGCATTATACAATTGAATTAACTTTTAGTATGACAGAGAGTGATATTCTGCAACTATAATTTATGGTTTTTGAGTTAGCTTTTTTTTATTCAGCAGCTCTTCAGTTTGCAATTTCAGCAATCCGATTGAAACTTAACATACATTATGATGTAGAGAGTGATATTATGAGACACTTTGCAGCTGGTTTTCTTTTTTTATTTGTGATTTTGGAGTTATTTAGCTTTTTATTCAGTAGTTCTCCAATTTGCAATTTCAGCAACCAGATTGCTAGGGTCCAAATTAACCTAGCAACCATCCACTGATTTGCATAAGAGACTGAAATATGAATAGGAGAGGCCCGAATAGAAAGAGGAGTAATAAAAATTAGCAATGACAATACATTTGTAGCCTTACAGAGCATTTGTTTTAGATGGGGTCAGTGACCCCCTTTTGAAAACTGGGAAGAGTGAGAAGAAAGGGGAGTAGTAGTAGTAGTACACTCACACACAAAAAGCAAAATCCACTAATATTTTCAAGATCTCTAGAGTCATAGTTGTACAGGTATAGGATCCATTATCCATAAACCTGTTATCCAGAAAGCTCTGAATTATGAAAAGGTTGTCTCCCATAGACTCCATTATAATCAAATAATTCAAATTTGTAAAAATGATTCTCTTGTTTTCTGTAATAATAGTACATTGTACAAACTAAGATACAATTAATCCTTATTTAAGGCAAAACAATCCTATTGGGTTTAATTAATTTTAAATGATTTTCTATTAGACAAGGTATGGGGAAATATCCCTTATCCGGAAATCCCCAGGTCCCAAGCATTCAGGATAACAGGTCCCATGCCTGTAGTAATATTTAGCAATTTAGTCCAGGGATCCCCAAACTCTTTTGGTCCGGGGACTGGTACAGTGGCAAATTTTTTTTGCAAGGTCCGGGGGGTCGGCACCCAATTCTGGCCGCCGGCATCCTATTCGGGCGGCCCAGTTCAGGAATGGGGACCCCTGATTCTCAAACAACTTAAAAATATTTATATGATTAGATTTTCTTTATTGAAAGAGCAGGACTGAACATTGCGAGGCATCGTCAGTTTACTATTTACCCACTTAGTTTCTCATTATTATTATTATTATTATTATTATTTGGGACTTGAATCTTAGAGCTATCTGTAATAATATGCAACTAGAAATAATTATATAAAAAAAACTCTAAACCAATTGTTCAAACCTATTTTTTTTTCAATATCTATATGCATCGTAAGATGTGTTTTTGTTGGCTTGTCTATTATATTTCAATAACATGTTGTATGAATAAAAAGACTACTGCCAAGAGGTATATTACATATACCACGTAGCATTTTCATTTCACAGACTAACAATTCAAAACAAACAGAATACTCCTCTCCTAGTCTATCCTGGCTTTTTTTTAAACAATTAAATTGTATTAATAGGATGTTATTTAAAATGTACAATACTGGATCTCTTTAAAAATAAAAACCACAGTGTATAAACACAATGATTAAATACTGGAAATTCTCAGTTACCATAGTAACATGTTCCCAAGTACCATGCACACAGATTTCACCTAGAGATACTTTTTGGAATATCATTATTCCTAAGCGATTTTTCAGAAAACAAAAACGCGCCAAGGAATGAATCGATATAAAATGTACATAATTTATTTAACTATGACACCAGAACATGATAAATGATGTTAAAAAATTGTATGTATATGTATTTGTCTATATATATATACATACATACATACATACATACATACAAATCCAGCCTTCCAGCGCACACCGTTCACAGGAAAATACCCAGGGGCTACCTAATGTGGTAAGATTATCCAAAAAAATCGAGCAACTACAGATAATTATATTAAAAAAAAAAAACCTCAAACAATTGTGCAAACATATTTTTCAGTATCTATATGTATCTAGGGTTGCCACCTTTTCTTAAAAAAAAAATACCAGCCTTCCTATATATTTAGGTTTTTTTCCTATTAATAACATTGGGATCAACCATCAAAAATACCGGCCAGGCCAGTAAAATACCGGCCAGGTGGCAACCCTATATGTATCCCAAAATGTGTTTTTTAAGGAAGGATTTGAAGCTTTTTAGATAATAGGAAAGGTCACTTACACCCACTTATTACTGTAAAGTGTATTTTTTTTGCAAAAAAAAGAAAATGTAATTATCAGGACCGGATTTGTGGAAAGGCCACCTAGGCCGGGCCTAGGGTGGCAGGATTTTAGGGGATGGCATGCTGCCCAGCCACACCCACATTGATTCAGAAACACTGGGAATACACAGGCAATACAATAGTTTTTTTTTTTTTTAATTTTCCACACACCAATCCCAATTGCTCCAGTCCTGATGATGAAAGTTTGCGAATAAAGAGCAGAGTATGGGGGCGATGAACATCAGTGGGCCTTGGGGTGCCTGCTATGTAAATTCGTCCCTGGTAATTATGCATTATATTGCTGAAAAAGACTATATAGGCAGTGAATGAACGACTCTTTTCATTGTTCAACAATTTTAAATACAGATAATTTTCTTTTGAATAGGAGCAAATAGCAGCAAAATGGTCTTTACCACTTGGTTCTGCTTGAGACCACTGCAGTGGTGCAGTGTGCCAAATTGCACTACTGTACTGTTAAAACTTATTAACACAAACTTTTTGACCTACACTCGACTATGATGTTGCACCTTCTTGCACCATGTGAGTCAACCAGGGCACTCACCATTTAATACTTAATTATTAATAATTAATTAAATAAATTATTTGCAGGCAAATCAATCCTCCCATCACTACTAATGGCACTAGTTTCACTTGACCTAGCTACTAAGACACTGCTTTTGAGATCCTCAGAGGCAGGGCCCAGTTTGGGGCAACACTATATTATTCAATATATAATGCCGTATTTAGCTTGAAATACATTACATGCTGTGAGCAGATAAAAGTACCTTTAACACTTTTGAAATTATTTTTCAATTAAAGGAACAGCAACACTAAAAAATTGTATTTTAAAATAATGGCTCTGCACTGCTAAAACTTTTTTTTTTACTTGAGAAACTCTACTATAACCGTTTATATAATAAGCTGCTTTGTAGCCATAGGAGTAGCCATTCAAAAATAAAAAGGAGAAAAGGACACACTACTGATAACAGTTTATCTCTGTAGTATGAAATAAGATTCTTCAAAACTTATCTACTATTCACCCTGTGCTTGAATGGCTGCACCCATGGATACATAGCAGCTTGTTTATATAAACTATAGTTGTGTTTCTATAGAAAACACATACATTTTAACAGTGGAGGGCAACAGTACATTATAAAGGTATGGGACACATTAGCCAGGATGCTCGGGACATGGGGTTTTCTGGATAACCGATCTTTCTGTAATTTTGATCTTCATTCCTCAAGTCTACTAGAAAATCAGGTAAACATGAAATAAACCCATTAGGCTGGGTTTGACTCCAATAAGGATTAATTATATCTTAGTTTGGATCAAGTACAAGGTACTATTGTATTATTACACAGAAAAAGGAAATCATTTTTAAAAATTTGGATTATTTGGCTAAAATGGAGTCTATGGGAGTTGGCAATTATGTAATTTGGAGCTTTCTTGTTAATGGGTTTAACTCAAAATCAAATGCTTTGTGCTACTGTTCCTTTAACCAGTCTTTATTTCCCACTAATATTCTGGCTACTGAGCAAATTAAAAAAAAAAAATTATTTCAAAACCAAATATCCAGTTAATATGAATCACATTTCAAACCAACTGTCTGACTGCCCAGTGTCTTACCCACCAACTTGATAGATGTACATTTCTTTCAACTTCCACTATGTACTATGTTACTCAACATTTTGCACCACAGTGAATTTGAACCAGCTCCAACGTTTCTGTGACTGCCCTTGCAGTTCCTTTCATTTGAACAGGGAACACTGGGTTAGGTAAGTTAAGGAGTGAGCCGTTTTGACCTAAAAAAACCTCAGTAGAGCATTTTCAGGCCTAATGAGGTACAAGTAAAATTACTTCTGTGATGTAGTCGTCAAAAAAGATGGACACATAAAAAAGCAGTTTGGAATAATTGGCAGAAATGGGCTACTGACTGAGGAGTTGCTGAGCATGTAAAACCTATGTTCAAATAAACATAGCTGGGACTATGATCTATCTTCTTAACAGCTTTGTCATTAGTCTTATTGAGTTTCCCCTAATGGTGCTTGGAGACTTCTTAATGTATTTACCACGTTTTTAGTCATCCTTTCCAGAATTTATATGTAAAATACATGGACTGCTTGGCCTGCAGAACCACAGACCATGTGTAAACTTTTCCTTTAGTCCCGTGCACATTAGTTTTTGCAGATATTACTAACATTGCAAGGCACAAATTCCAAAAAACAGGCACAAAATTGAACTTTTTCTTGCACATTGCTCCAACAAGAACAAAGGTTTCTTTCTAACAAAATACAGTGCAAACGTATGGTGGTTTTCTGCATACCCCAGCTTGCAAGTGCTGCATACAATATGGGCAGAAGGTAGATACAACAGACATGTTACACTTCTTACTGAAGCACAGTGGCACTAAGGGGTTCACATTTCTACTGTCAGACTTGCATCCTTGGCCTTAATAAATGATTGCTTTTGGTTTGCAAATAAATTTGAAAAGGGGATTATAATATTAGGTACAATAGTAGCCTCATCTGTGTTGCATACGGATTTAAATTTCAACACATCACCTACGCACAATGTACTACAAAGAAAAATATCAAACCACGTAATCAGATTATCACTCAAGTACACACACTTTTTTGTTATGCTGTTGTATAGCTTAATTTGAGAAGCATCCCCGGGGTGATCTTCTAGATGACTTCATTTTGCCTCTAGAGAATTAGTAGTTTATGGGAACATCCAATAACAGTTTGTTGTGTTGCCGTTTAGGCACTGAGCCATGCTTTACTCATTGCTCAGGAGAAATAAGACTTCAGTGAACCTAGCAAGTCTTAAAATCACTCAATTGATAGGGAGCACAAAACAAACAAGCTGTGCAATATTTGTACATATGTCAAGATGCAATTTTACACACTGGGTTTCTCTTCATAATGTGTATTTAGGGTCACTTCTAAAGGATCACATTGGTATTCTGCTGCACCACGTGGTTAGCAATGTAGAAAGACTAAATGGAACTAGAAAATTGCCCTAGAGCTCAACACCTGGACCTTTATTTCCAGTAGTAGGTTTTTCATCATAGCTTCAGAAGGTTGGAAACAAGACCCCCACCACCATCAGTGGTTGTAATTTCCAGTTCAATAAGCCAACAGAACAGTCTGATTTCACGGTTTTAAATAGCAGCCTCAATGTTCTTTAGTTATTACAACTGTAATACTGTTATGATTATAAAATGCATATTCAAGATTAAAAACAACTTTGTACTTCTTTTTTGAGTGATATCTTGATATCTGGTATGTAACTGAAACTGTAAAAGCAAAAAACATCC
>CM044432.1:61126443-61141321 GCA_024363595.1 Xenopus borealis | reverse complement strand
TAGTTGGGATCAAGTACAAGGTACAGTTTTATTATTACAGAGAAAAAGGAAATAATTTTAAAAAAATTTGGATTTGGCCAAAATGTATGTATGAGAGACAACATTTCCGTAATTCAGATCTTTCTGGATAATGGGTTTCCAGATAACTGAATCCAAACCTGTACAACAGCAGAATCATGTATAGATCGGCAAAAACAGAACTTTAAATGATGGTTTGCATGGAGATACATATTGTTTCTGTTTACAGTAATATATGTCACTTCATTTACTTTTTCAGGACCTGAGAAATACTGAAATTTTCTATAAAATAAAAAGATGATTGGCTATACACTCACATATCACATCACGCGCATATAAGGTTGCCACCTTTTATTTAAAAAAATACCGGCCTTCCTATATATTTATCTTTTGTCCTATTAATAACATTGGGATCAACCATAAAAAATACCGGCCAGGCCGGTAAAATACCAGCCAGGTGGCAACCCTATGCGCATACCTGCATCTTTCCCAGTGCCACAGACTATTTCACAGGGAATGTAAAATCAGAATTGCACAGCCAAAGAGAAGCAATCTCCCGTTACCTAAAGGGAGTCAGTCAAGATTTTTATGGTGTAGTTTTTATTTCTAAATTACACTATTTACAGTGCAAATAATTCATTCTACCATGTAAAATTTCTAGGGATGCGAATCCACTATTTTGGATTCGGCCTAACCCCCGAATCCATTGTGAAGGATTCGGCCAAATACCCAACAGAATCCAAACCCTAATTTGCATATGCAAATTAGCGAGGGGAAGGGTAAAAGCGTGCCACTCACAAAGTGCGCGGGCAAAAATGTTTTTACTTCCTTGTTTTGTGACGAAAAGTCACATGATCTTTTGGATTCGGTTCGGCCAGGCACAAGGAATTCAGCCGAATCCTGCTGAAAACGGTTGAATACCGGACCGGTAATCCTGGATTCGGTGCATACCAGCATTTTTTTTTTCCATTTATAATATTGGTGTGTAGGCAGCAATCTCAGGTCATTTTGCCTTGTCATGTGCTTTCAGAAACAGCCAGCACTTTAAAATGGAACTACTTTCTAGCAGGCTGTTGTTTCTCCTACTCAATGTAACTGAATGTGTCTCATTGGGACTTGTCTTTTTGCTATCAAGTGCTGTTCTTATATCTACCAGGCAGCTGTTATCTTGTGTTAGGGAGCTGCTATCTCGTTACCTTCCCGTTGTTCTGTTGTTAGGCTGCTGGGTGGGGGAAAGGGGGGGTGATTGAAGTTTATCAGAGCACAAGTCACATGACTGGGGGCAGCTGGGAAATTGACAATATATCCAGCCCGGTGTCAGATTTCAAAATTAAATATAAAAAAAACCTGTTTGCTCTTTTGTGAAACGGATTTCAGTGCAAAAGTCTGCTGGAGCAGTTTGCAAAAACATGTTTTCCCATGACAGTATCCCTTAATGACTTGAAAGGATTCCTCAAAGTGTAGCAATAGGAAGAAGTACCCACTTGAATAGTAACTAAAATATGCAGATCCATTTATGGAAGGCATGGGTAAAGTAAAATTTGTAAACTGTAATACTTTATTCAATACCTCAGTCTTCCCAAAATTTTTATTCCAGTATTTGCAATAATGCAATTCACAATTATTACATTCCATTCAATTTATCCTCACAGTACAGGGAAGCACTAGCTTTTCAAATCACGTTAGCAATTATTGGAATTTCTGCCCTGCTGATATTACTTCATCTTGACCTGTATTGTCTAAGAACCGTAGGACGGCAGTGTGGTGGAAGATGATCTCCTTGTGACTTTGGCACCTGTTCAGTGTCAGCTCTGGGAAAAGGGCACCGATTGCTCATCAGACTGCACACTGCTTGCCATGCTGTTCAAAAGGAGTCTGGTTTCCTTTCTATTAAAAGTAATACTCAGAGAGAGGCTTCCAGAAAAATAAAAAGGATTTCTCAGCTCAGCTGCTTTAGTTCAATTTTGTGTTTTTTGTTTTTTTTTTATTGATCCTCTGCGGTACTATGCCATGTCTATATTTTTCCCTAAAAGCAAACATGCATTAGTGGGGAAAAAACCTTACAATTTCTGAAAAATTTTAAATCATTTCAAGCATGCAGCAATAGTGCAGACACTCAAAGGGGTGGTTCACTTTTAAGTTATATTTTAGTATGTTATAGGGTGGCCAATACTACGATCTTTTTCAATTGGTCTTCATTATTTATAGTTTAGAATTGTATGCCTTTTCCTTTGGACTTTTTCCCCAGCTTCCAAATGGAGGTCACTGACCTAATCCAAAAAAACTAATGCTCTGTAAGGCTACACATTTATTATTGCTACTTTTTATTACTCTTCTTTCTATTCAGGTTCTCTCCGATTCATATTCAGGTCTCGCATTCAAATCAATGCTTGGTTGCTGCAATTGCAAACTGGAGAGCTGCTGAATAAAAAGATAAATAACTCAAAAACCACAAATAATAAAAAATGAAACCCAATTGCAAATGTTTTCAGAATATCACGCTCTACTTAAGAATAGTTCATTTAAAGGTGAGCAACCACGTTAATTCAATTAAATGTCTCATATCATAACAGATTTAAAAAAAAGTTTGCTCACGCCAAATAGACCATTCAGTACTTCCAAAGGTGAAATGACCACACCATCAAGCTATATGCTTTAAGATTTAGATTAAGGGAAGGAACCATTGCATATACCATATTATTTACATGAAGTTTACTTTTAAATGTTAAAGTATATGTATTTTAAAGTGTATGTCACTATGAAAGATGTTGCCTAAAAAAGCCTAATAAAAGGAAATGGAATTCCAAACAATTTTTCAATATAAATGTTCAATAGTTTATAAACATATCAAGCAGATTACTAGAAATGGCAGCTATAGCTCATTACTTTCCTTAGGCTTTTCTAAATGGCAATTATTCAATTTACTACTGAGCTGTGACTGATTAGAAACTTGCAAAATGGCGAAGCAAATCTCTTTAGTGGCATGTACAGTATTCTTTCCTTCGGATTGTTTTTGCCCTAATACATATAATGTTGCCAAGCAACCTGCAGAAATGCAGTTTTCCTGTTGATAACTACAAGTTAAATAATGGAAGATGTAAACAGTTTTCAATGGTTTTGCAAAAAAACCTCTCCACTAGAGATTTTGTTTCCTTAGATCTGCCAACAATAATTTTGCTGTCCATCTGTCTATATCTGGTTTTAACAAAAGAGCATATGTTACAAAATTATAGTATATATATATATATATAATATATCTGGAATGGCCATAAAAAGTCACTAACCTGCTACAGGCTTAAAAAGTCTGCATTTTGACCTCTACTGCCCTCCACAAGAAACCAATTTTACTCAAACCACCCTTGTCCATGAGAAGAGGTATCTATTAAGCACATTGATTGGTGATAGACTGATCTCTGTTCACACATACAAAATAATAAACGTTTGGAAAACCAAATGAAAAACACTGGCCTAGATACTAAACAAAGAGGATAAGGGTAGGGGCAGACTGGCAGATTCGGGGAGATTTACCAATCGCCTCTTTTGCTGGGCAACAATCTCCTCGAACTGCCTTTCCCCTGCCTTCCGTCTGCTGTAACTAAGAATCGCCTGTGCTAATGCGCTAGTGGCACTTCATTTTCCGAAGTCGTCTGGCAGAAGAGGCAATGAGGTGCCAGGCGACAATCTCCCCAAATCTGCCTGTCTGCCCCTACCAAAGAGGTATTCATACCTATTCATACCTCCCAACTGTCCTTTTTCGAGAGGGACAGTCCCTCTTTTGACAGCTCACCCTGCAGTCCCTCATTTGTACTGGGAAGTCCCTATTTTCTCTGATCTGAACAGCCAGAAAAAGGTGCAAATAAGATACTTTGTAACCATTCTGAGATAAGAAAATAAGTAATTCTAACAGTTTAGATAAGGAGAAATATGTTCAAACTTTCATAACCTGCCAAATTTTGGAAAATTAACGTGGTATTTAGGGGGTGTGGCCACAGAATTGGGTTTTTGTCCCTTTTTATTTCCAAAATGTTGGAAGGTATGGGTATTTACGTCTGATGCTGCACAGACCTCAGGCCACATACCACGCAAATCAAGTGGAACAAGATACCTCACCTCCCCCAAAGCCATAACACTCAACATTTTGGAAATAAAAAGAGGGACAAAAAAGGTTGCCATGTAATTTGACTGTAATCAAATTACCTTGCAAAGACCAAACATGAAGGTTCCCCGTTTGCCCTGCTCAAGAAATAATTAAAATATAGGATATAGAAAAGTATGTGCAGCACAAGCCCCATTACTTGAACACATGTTGAACAAGGAGGTATCAAGCACCTGTAAGAGAAGTACTTCACCCTGGAATCTTATACTTTCATGCAGCCAGAAAACTTCTCTCAAGAGAACTTCTCTTAAAGGGATATGGTCATGGGAAAAAAAAAATCGTAATTCTACCTAACGTATAATTCTACCAAAACAATGGTTTTATTTTTGTATGCGACTCATTTTTGCACTTGTAATAAACTTGTATTGCTTCATAGCACAATAATATGAGGTTATGTGGCTACTGCTGTAACTTAAAGGGATACTGTCATGGGAAAACATGTTTTTTTTTTAAAACGCATCAGTTAATAGTGCTGTTCCAGAAGAATTCTGCATTGAAATCCATTTCTCAAAAGAGCAAACAGACATATTGTCAATTTCCCAGCTGCCCCAAGTCATGTGACTTGTGCTCTGATAAACTTCAATCACTCTTTACTGCTGTACTGCAAGTTGGAGTGATATCACCCCCCCTTTCCCCCACTCAGCAGCCTAACAGAACAATGAGAAGGTAACCAGATAACAGCTCCCCAACACAAGATAAGAGCTGTCTGGTAGATCTAAGAACAGCACTCAATAGTAAAAACCCATGTCCCACTGCACACTATTCAATTACATTGAGAAGGAAAAACAGCCTGCCAGAAAGCAGTTCCCTCCTAAAGTGCCGTCACAAGTCACATTACCAGGGGCAGCTGGGAAATTGACAAAATGGCTAGCCCCATGTCAGATTTCAAAACTGAATATAAAAAAAATCTGTTTGCTCTTTTGATAAATGGATTTCAGTTCAGAAAGTCTACTGAAGCAGCACTATTAACTGATACATGTTTTCCCATGACAGTATCCCTTTAAGTTACAGCAGTAGCCACATAACCTCATATTATTGTGCTATGAAGCAATACAAGTTTATTACAAGTGCAAAAATGAGTCACAGACAAAAATAAAACCATTGTTTTGGTAGAATTATACGTTATCTAACTTGTCAGTCATCAAGTAAACAGCACTTATATACACAATTCATTCTAAACAAGGTTATCCCACTTAAGAGATCGTTTTTCTTTCTCCTGATGTCACCCTTTTTTAGTATAGTTAAAGGGGAACTAAAGTCTACTATAGAATAATGCTAGAAATGCTGTATTTTGTATACTTAACATAAACCTACTGCACCAAAAGCCTAATTGTAAAAAATTATTTATGGGTTACATATCTTTGCAAGACCAAGACTAAGCACATGCTCAGTGTGGTCTGGGGTCTTCAGTTAGGAGGCTAAGCTTGGGGATCGTCATAAATTATTAAAACAGCACAAGTCAAATAATATCTTCCATAAAAGCCAATACAGAAAGACTGATTAATAATCAGAATATGCAGACTGCACTGGGTCTGTGGATACAAATCTCTACATGGTCACTGGCTGCTCTACAGTGAAACAAACAAAGCAACTCGAGGTCAGCTGTTTCAAAGTATGATCGTTTCCCTGCAGAGCAGTTAGAGGCCGACTGAGGTTTCCTATCCTCAGCAGTCAGAGCAAGTAAAACAAAGGGGGAATTTCACTGTTTTATTATAAAACCGGTACACATTTTTTATTAAAGTGTATTGGAGATAGATTTCTTTTTTCATTAATAAAAGTAAACATGGGATTTTATTCTTTTGCCTTTACATCCAACCCTGGGGATGTAATTCCCTGCTGCTGTCAAGAAACCGCTCATGGTGAGTGATTATGTGTACACCACAACCAGAGTGCAGGTTGTGCAGGACTCTTAGGCCTAGTGGGGGCTCTTTGCTCTTGCTCTATGTAAAATAGGCACAGCTTATGCTATACACATTCCCAGAATTAATATAAATGTTTTGAAAATAATGATTGTATTCAGAGCTACACATTTGTATTGAAAACCTTCCCTTCAGTTTCTTTAAATATAAGTAGAATGGCTCCAAGGTACCTATATAAAAAGTCATTTTCCATGATAGAGATGCATAAAATGAATTAATTAGTAATTTATTAGTAAATAGCAGCAATTATTATCTGAGTGTTAGCTCAAGGGTCAAAATTTGGATAACCATATTTCTCACCTCAAGCTGGACATATTGGAGAAATGCCAAATGAGTCACATTACAAGCAACTTACCCTAGCATTGTGGAGACATTAGTTCACAGGTTATTTCAGGGACCCCCAACCTTTTGAACCCGTGAGCAACATTCAGAAGTAAAAGGAGTTGGGGAGCAACTTTGATAGGCCATTTGGGACCCCTATGTGGCTTGTCAACCTACAATGAGGCTCTGTTTGAGAGTACAATTGGTTTTTATACAACCACCAAAACTTGCCTCCAAGCCTGGAATTGAAGAATCTAGCACCTCGTTTGAGGCCACTGGGAGCAACATCCAAGGTGTTGGAGAGCAACATGTTGCTCGCGAGCTACTGGTTGGGGATCACTGGGTTATTAGAATGAGACATTTTATGCAGCTTTTTGGGACCAAATGACAGGAGTTCCTGTAACAGTAGAGCAATGGCCTTGGCATGTATACTACTTTTACTAGTAACTTGCAATAAATTGGACCTCAACAGTCTAAAAAAAATTTTTTTAATGGAATATGCTCCAGGTCTCAAGAGAATATTGGGAATATGCTCGTATCAAAAGTTTTTATATGATCCATAGCACAAGGGTTATAGCGCAAATTACAGTTATTTTAATATATACATGTAAGTTAAGAAATGAAAGCCACAAAGAGATACAAATGATCGATTCATATTTCAAATATATTTTTGCACGGAAAGGTCCAACATGTATTTACCGGTTAGTAAGAAATGTAATCTTTCTCTACTATGTTCTAGACAGTTCAGTGTGTTGCCTCCCATCTTGCCCCAATCCTTCATTAGGTATGATTTGTCTCCAGCTATGTAATCTTACAATTACAGCTTTCTTATGTTAGAATAAAGCAGTACACAGCATTAGCAGGGAACATTACAATTACTAAGATTACTGTGTGAAGCTCTACTTATTACCATCTCTTTTTATTGTTCTACATTAAAACAAACGGTTGGATATTAAGAGGAAAAGCAAATCTTGATACAATTTTAAAAACAATCTCATCTTAAAAAACATTTTAAACCATCAGTATTACCTGAAATAAATAATAGCTACTACTGTTTACTAATGATGATTCACGTATTTGCCAGCAACATCCAACACATGGGGAACAGGAGTTTCCATTTATGCCATACAACCTCCATATGTAATAGAAGACACAGTTTGAATAGGTCTGGAAACTCATAGAAATCAATCGGATATTTACTTTTAAAAGAAAACTAAACCCTAATTACGATTCAGTACGGCGTTTCAGGAGAGGAACAAGGGATACATGGTGTAAGAATTTTAAAAAATAGGTTTAGTTTGTGACCAGCAAATGTTACAATGCTGCAAGGAGACATACCAATCAGTAAGGAGAATGGGCTAGTACAAGGCAGGGAATTGCACTGGAACCCTTAAGGAAAAAAGTTACAATACTGAATAATATTAGGGAAAGGAGAGAGAAAGAACAAAACAGTTAAATTTGCTCTCTTTATCTAGTGTTAGGGACAAATGACACACTGACCACATAAAGAACAGTATGTTTAAAGAAAACAAAGCAGTAATAACACATTATTATTGTAATTATCCAATATTTTGAGCAGTGACCAGATTGTAATTGTATTCTGTAATTCTTGTTAAAATGTTGTATGATCCTGGTTTGTTACAAATTAATGTAAAGCGGTGTGTAACTTGCTGGCTCTGTATAAATAATGATGATGAGGGTGTTGATCTACTGTGCATTATGTTTACTGTATGCATTTTATTATACATTAACTTTTAACAGAAAATAACGTAATTCCCACAGTTTAGTGGACTGGTTTGCTTTATAAGTTATACAGTGAATAAAGCACCCCCTATTGTAAACATTAAGGATATTATAAGTTACTGAGGAGTTCCGTGACCATATAGAAGCACAAAGCCAAAGGCAGAGTGTTTTTATACAGGTCATGGAACTCCAAGGTGAAATCTAATATCCTCATATTTTGCAACAGGGGTACACAGGTTTCAGTGACTCATGTGACAGAAATGACATTACTAAGGGGCAGATTTACTAAATTTACATGAAGGATTCGAAGTTTGATAGAATTTTCAAAAACAATGTTCACTCCAACCACATCTTCATGACACATTCATTGCTAAAAATGCTCCCATGGCCCACTTAGGGTGGTGGCCGACAGGGAGATTAGTCACCCAGAAACAAATCTTCTCTACTGCGGGCAACTAATCTCCCCAAATGCTTTCCTGCCGGTAAGAATACGAATATGCGGCAAGATGGCATATGAATTTGCTTTGGATTTCCAATGTTTCCCTACGTTTCCTCATGATAATCAGTGTGCAGCTATTGAACAGGTCCCATTCAATTAATCTCAAGTCCTCAGTAGACCAGAAAAGCTAAATGGCAAGTGAGTTTGGTAACAGGTCACATTGGTTATTAAGTGATATCTGTGAAATAGTAAAGTAAGTACTAAAAGTATTACTACAGTATTTAGTGCAGATCACATTTATAAAAAAAAAAGCATTAAAGAGGTTGTTCACCTTTGGGACAATAAAGCTAGTTTAAAAGCCCATGTCTTAAAAAAAGTTTTTGTAATGTATCTTTATTACTTAAAATGATTGATTTCAGAGATACATACCATAGAAGCTGATCATCTCTACAAAATCTATCAGTTCTCTCTCCTATGAATCCAAGATTGTGGGGACAGGCTCTGTGTAAAAAACGACAAGTCGCCATATAAGGAAGTTGAGGATGGAACCTGCACAGAGCATGCTCTCTCTCTCCTGCTTCATTTGCATATTGTTGATCCGATTGGCTGAATCTTGCCAGCCAATGGAACTGAAGATATGCAAATGAAGTAGGAGAGAGAGCTAGCATGCCATGAACAGAGTCAACTTCCTTATAGGCAACCTGTTGGTTTTTTTTTTTTTCACAGAGTGTCAGCGATCCCAAAACACAGAAGAGAACTGCAGAGATGATCCATAGCTTCTATGGTATGTATCTCTGAAAGCAAACATTTTAGGTAGTAAAGATACATTACAAAAACGTTTTTTATGACATGGGCTTTTAAACTAGCTGTATTGTGCCAAAGGTCAACAACCCCTTTAATTTTAAGCAATCACTGGACCTACCTGCCCACTGCTATATTTGTATATAAGTTTCTTACATCTCTTACGCCCCATGGAGTTCCTTACTCATCGACAATACGCCAAGGAAACACCATATTACAGACCAACATGTTTGGAAATACACTTCGCTAAAATACACTGCATATTTTCAATAAGGCGACAAACTCTCAGGAGATGGAATGCACATATACGCATTTGCGATGTAGTCTGAACGTTATGTAATTACACTGTGTATTGATGCTAATATCTGCATATATCTACATATATTTTCCACTTGGCTTTTTCTCACAAACGTTTGTGAAACGTTTGTTTCATTGGTGTATTGACACTCAACCTCAGAGCAGTAACACCAAACTAATTTAAGTGCTTTAAAGGAATGAGAATGTAATGTACAGTTGCCTTGGACTGGTAAAAGTTATGTGTTTGCTGCAAAAAGACTACTATAGTTAATATAAAGAAGCTGCCGTGTATTCACGTGGAAAGCCATTCAAGCACATGATACACAAATAAGTTCTGAAGACTCCCACAGAAATGATTTCCTTTTCTCTCTATAATAATAATAAAATAGCTTATACTTCATCAAAGGTAAGATATAATTAATCCTTATTGGAAGTAAAAACAGCCTATTGGGTTTACTTACTTTAAAGATTTTTATGATGTAGTTTTTATTTCTAAATTACACTTTTTACACTGCAAATCATTCACTCTACAATGCAAAATTTCATGCCTAACCCCTCAAGTGTACTTTTTTTTTTTTAGTTGTAATATTGGTGTGTAGGCAGTAATTTCAGGTCATTTTGCCTGGTCATGTGCTTTCAGAAAGATCCAGCACTTTGTGATGCAACGGCTTTCCGACAGGCTATTATTTCTCCTACTCAGTGTAACTGGAATCTCAGTGGGACAAGGATTTTTACTACTGAGTGCTGTTCTTGTATCAACCAAGGAGCGGTTATTTGGTTACCTTCCCATTGTTCTGCTGATGGGCTTCTGGGAAAGGGGGGAGTGATATCACTCCAACTTGCAGTACAGCTGTAAAGAGTGACTGAAATGTATCAGTACAAATCATGTGACTGGGGCACCTGGGAAACTGATAATATGTCAAGCCCCATGTCAGATTTTTAAAATTAAATTTAAAAAAATCTGTTGGCTCTTTTGAATAATGGATTTAGTTCAGAAGTCTGCTACAGCACCACTAGTAACTGATGCATTTTGAAAAAAACATGTTTTCCCACAACAATATTCTTAAGATGTCATCTTAAAAGGCTTTTTAATTGTACCCAAACAGTAACCCAAAATGTTGGTATGTGTCGTTCTACCTGCAGCTGGCTGAACACTACTAATAATGGATTAGTTAAATTAGGTTACTGCCAAGGTGCAAATACACCCAATCTTTTTAAATGAACCTGTGTAAAGAGAATCAATATGCCAGACAACATTCTCCAGCAGCAAAAGTAGGAAGTGATCCACATAAAATTCCTGGAAACAGTCAGCATACCTGCCAATTTTTTCTTCTAGGATATCCTGAGGATAATGTTGTTTAACTCAAAATCAAATAGCGCTAGGTACATTTTTTTGTTTTGTTTTTGTAACACCATGAAATCTTTAAGACATACTACTCTGGATTCCTGCATTGTCTTTTTTATTTTAGGTTCATGTGAGAATCCAAATAAAAATTATATTAAAAAAAGACAAACAAATGTTTAATTTGGTCTTAAAGATTGATTTTATAGTGAGTAAGAACGTGAAGTCAGAAAAGTTACACCTTGCAAATATCCCTTTTGATGAAGCCTATACAATAAACCATTGTGGGGGGGGAAATGGTTTAAACATTTCTTTTATTAAATTGTAAAAGAAAGAGTATTTTTGTTCGATAAAAGATAATGTTGGCACTCACTCTACACATTAACAAAGATCAAAAAAAGGTACAGGAAATTGCTAGATTTTATTACGACCATTTTGCTAACCACAACACTTCCTAGAAACGGACAATAAATTCCCATGGATAAAATAAAATACCTTGTTTAGAAAAAGCAACTAAGTGTTATAAAGCTTTTCATGAAAAGTATTTTATGTTTATTATTGTACAAGTAAAACTTTAACTTGGCAACCCTCATTTAAATAGTTACATAGTTAAATTGGGTTGAAAAAAAAAAAGTCCAAGTTCAACCCCTCCAAATTAAAACCCAGCATCCACAAACACACACACCCTCCACTCTCACACAAACCATGTATGCCCATAGCTATACTAACTGTAGAGTTTAGTATCAAAATAGCCTTTGATATTATGTCTGTCCGAAAAATCATCCAGGCCCCTTTTAAAGGGTAATTCAGCCTTCATTAGCAAAACTAATAACTGAAGAAAAAAAAAAAACAGAAATATGGTCAAACTTTCATAACCTGCCAAATGTTGTAAAATGAGCATGGTAATTAGGGGGTGTGGCCACAAAAATGGACATGGTATGTACCATGATGATAAGCAGTACTAGCTCATACACCCTGTTGTAAAGACAGGTTATATTAAAATAACTGTGTCATACAATGAAGTGTATGGCGCCCTAGAGCAAACAGGGGACCACATTCGACCCACAGGCCTTCAGTTGGATAACCCAGATGTTAGGAATGTGTGCAGCTGTTCACCCATAGAAACTCAAGCTGTAAATCTGCTGATGAATAGCCCTTGTGCTGACATTGCTTCCAGAGATAGTTTTGGCACTCATCAGGAAGTGTTCCAACTGGAGAATGCAATTTTTACAAACCACATGCATCAGCATTTTGCATTCCATATTGGCTGGGTCACTTCTAGCAGAAATTTGGCAGACTGTTCTTTTGGAAAGCGGAGGTTCTCCGATGGTGCATTCCTACTGCATATCTTCTACTCTTCATTCTATTGCCAATGTCTGTTTCATAGCGGTGTTATTAAATATACATCTGACAGAAATGGTTGTGGCTTATTACCAACTCTAATAATGAGTTCCAGTGGCATAACTACAGAGGGGCAAGCCATGTGAAGGAGCCCCCTAGACAAACTTGGGGCCACAGAAGGGGCAGCACAGCGGACCTATGGTTTGATGCACAACTCAACCCCCAAAGCAGGGCAAATTACAGGTGACCTGTGATTTTGAATGTAACCCTGAAATTTGTGTTTGGGGGATTTCCACATCAAAATCCCTTCAGTGTGCACTTACTGGCCAGCAAATCGTCTTTTTCTCAGAAAACAACCCAAATGTCACAAGCCTTACCATAATAAGTTAAATCAAATTACAGATTACAAAACTATTGTCTACACCAGTTATCCCCAACCAGTAGCTCGTGAGCAACATGTTGCTCTCCAACCCTTTGGATGTTGCTCCCAGTGGCCTCAAAGCAGGTGCTTATTTTTGATTTCTTGGCTAGGAGGCAAGTTTTGGGTGCATAAAAACCAGGTGCACTGCCAAACAGAGCCTCAATGTAGGTTGACAATCCACATAGGGGCTACCAAATGGCCAATCACCGCACTTATTTGGCACCCCAAGAACATTTTTCCTGTTAGTGTTGCTCCCCAACTACTTACTTCTAAATGTTGCTCACGGGTTCAAAAGGTTGGGGATCCCTGGTCTACACCATAGTAAAAGGTCATTTTAAAATAATTTACCACTTTAATACTACCTGATTTTTTCCAGTGATTTATCATGGTTAAAGGAAAACTATACCCCCAGAACAATGTAGGTCTCTATAAAAAGATATTGCATAAAATAACTCATGTGTCACTTAATTTGATATAAACTATCTATTACTCAAGTATTCATTTGCAGGGTATAGTTTTCCTTTAAGGTTATAGGCGATAGATTCAAAATAACCTACAACTGCAATAGGATAGTTATTGTTAGAACAGTATACTGCACATTTCTGTTTATGCAAGAGAGTGGTTATATTATATATCAACAATACTATTGATAATTAGGTTTTGAATTAAATAGTCTAAACAATGAAACGCTCACAAATGGCTAGTCAGTTATTTTTTTTTGATACACACAAAAAAGCCCTAAAAAAATACACTGCTACACTCAGATGTTGTTATATTAAGAAAAAAAAATTTGGTATGGGTTCATTTTCCAGAAACAGGTTATCCAGAAACTCCAAATTACGGAATGAACATCTCCCACAGACTCCATTATAATGAAAAAATTTAAAATTTTAAAAAGGATTCTCTATAATAATAACACAGTAGCTTGTACTTGAACCAAACTAAGATATAATTAATCCTTATTGGAAGCAGAACCAGTCTATTGGGTTTATTTAATATTTACATGATTTTCTAGTAGCCTTAACGTATGAAGATCCAAATAACATCCTTTATCCAGAAGACCCCATGTACCAAGAATTCTGGATAACATGTCCCATACCTGTATTAAGAAAAAAAAAAGGTCATTGTCATTTTGGGACTTGTAATTCAGAATACTCAGGACCTGGGGCTTTTTGGCTAACAAATATTTCCATAATTGGGATCTTCACAGCTTAGGTCTTCTAGAAAAAACATGTAAACCGTAAATTAAACCCAATAGGCTGGTTTTGTTTCCAATAAAGGCGGCCATAGATGCACAGATAATATCGTACCAAACTAATTTTCGTACAATATTCTGTGCGTGTATGGTGGGAAATGAGCCGAACGATATTGTCGGCTGGTCGATCAGACTGGATGGAAAATTTTGATTGGAAGCCTTTGAAAGCACCCTTAACATCAGCCATTGTTGGTGCTGAATCGTCAGATACAGGTAGAAATCTATTGTTTCTACCTGTATATTTGACAATTCAACTCTGCACGTGTGTGTTGAAACGAACGATCTTTCTTGGCAAGTTCTTTTCCGAGAAAGATCGTAATTGTTACATATATGGCCAGCTTTAGTATTAATTTTATCTTAGTTTGGATTAAGTACAAGGCACTGTTTTATTATTACAGAGAAAACAAATATTTTTTACAAATTTGGATTATTCGGATAAAGTGGAGTCTATGGCAGATGGCCCTTATTAATAATAATAATAATAATAATAATAATAATAACAATAACAACAATTTTGAGCTTACTGGATTTCTGGATAAAGGTGTAACTGCAAAAATACATCTGGTATGTTATTGGTCCTTAATAAGCTAATTATTAAATTCAACCCATTTACTTGAACACCCTAGGTATCTGCCTTAACACTTGAAAAATATTAAGCGCACAGAGAATTAATTGTTATCTATGTGCAACTACAATGTTCAAATGCAATAATAATCTTACACCAGAAGGCAGAGGTCAGAACACCCCATACCAAAATTATTTAAAAACATTTACAAATTTGTTATAGCTAATGTGTGTTAGCTTGCAATTCACTAGTTCAGGTCT
>CM044432.1:61047350-61084428 GCA_024363595.1 Xenopus borealis | reverse complement strand
ATAATCCTACAATACCATCAGCCACTTGGTCAGTGTCCCACAGTGATATGCAATATGTTGGCACTATAAAAATACATGATAATAATAATAATAATAATAGTGTTATATTCTTGGCCACCTAATATGGAAGATTCAGGAACAATGCAGCTAATGTGTTAAATGCAATAAATTATCCTTTATAAGTTATTTATATATATAGATAGATAGATAGATAGATAGATAGATAGATAGATACCAAAATACTGGCTGTCGATTTAAGTGTGCAATACACATAAGCCCATTTTCACTAGTGTATGGGCTTATGTGCTGGCAGTACAGAAACAATACCTATCTCATTATCAAAACATCAATAAAAAAGTGGATTTGCTTGGTATTGTGGTTTCAGGTTATGTAGAGAAAATATAAAAAATTTATGTAGAGGAGCATCTGCGAAATATTTATTGCAATATGGTTTCATTTCACATTTACTTTGGAAAACATTGTTTGGGGTCAGAGAAATGAGTGTTCTGGTGCTTAAAGCTTTAAAGTGCACTGACATTTTCAGAGTAAAACGAATAACACAAGAAACATAGAGTTCATACCCCTTTGGAAAGGAAGCAGCAACCTGCAAATCCTACTCCCAGGTTTGTACTAGATTAGACTGCAGTTGGAATGCTGAGAGTTGCAACAAACAGCAAATCATCAGAAGTTGGGGGCTTTACCAAATTCACATGTGAAAAAAGGTTCTCTCTCAATTCAGTTAATTAAAAATATCTAATATGCAATGTAATAAATAACCAAAGGGCCTTATTTCACAGCAGCCATTTAATTAATTAATACAAAGGGGTTTTAACTTTTAGAGAACGTTTTGAGCTCTTCATGGCCAGATGCATATCAAACGGTGAAGTCCTTCTATCTTACATCCACCTGAGGAGCATTGTTAGAGCCTTCTGGTCTACTGATTAACTATGATCTGTTTGGTTTCTAATAAATTAGTATTTTAAATATGGGGGGGCAGAATATTATTGTATTTGTATTCTTTGACATTCATATTCTAAAATAAAAGATTATTTTGCACTGTGGAAATGGGGTATTTAATGCTTGCTCCTCTCCAGGCAGAGCACTGCTATTGTACATGTGACTGTTTCTTTCTTTTAATAACAGAGGTAAAGCATAGTCAAGCTATAACTCGCAGATTTCAAGAAGATATCTCAGGCCCAATTGTTGTTAAACAGGGACAAACCCTTTATTTATGGACTAACATAGGAAAAGGAACTTCATGGGGTATTTGCATGAAATTATGGATCACTACTCAGTGGAGGTATACGAGAGTACCTCCAGGTTAATCTCCCCATGGGTATTCAGACATAACATACTGAATAACTGTTTTATTATTACAGAGAAAAAGGAAATCATTTTGAAAGATTTGGATTATTTGATTATAACGGAGTCTATGGGAAACAGCCTTTCTGTAATTCAGAATTTACTGGATAATGGATCCTATACCTGTAGCTTTGTTCACTTTGTTGCTGTGGCATCCAGGTATACATGTAGTATATGGTGTGCACAGAGTGGAAATATATGTGGTTATTTATATATATATATATATTTTTCGTGTTTTTCCTGAAAAGTCCAAATATTTTGCAGAAAAGCCCGAAATAGTTGGATTTTCAGGCTAATTCCAGTGCAGACAACAGAAACTTCCAAATAAGATAGAGACCTCTCCCACTGACTTATATACAACCTTGGCAAGTCTCCACTAAAAATTCGGATTTTATACTAAAATTAATATTATATTATTAATAAACAACCCCCTAATTGTAGATTTTATTTTGAGACTATATACAGAAAAGGGCTTTCCTAATAGCTAAAGCCTCTAGCTCCAAGCTAACATCCATATGCAATACAATGCACAATGTTTGCTTGGGTCTATCAACCCATAGCATGAGACGTATTCTTTTAAACTGGCAAACAAGAAAATGCTACCTACTGACTAGTTGCTATAAGTGATGAGAACTGTAGAAAACTTTGCTGGTGGTATTACATAAAACTTTAGGTTTCTAGTTTCTATAATAGGGATATGATGTTACCAAACTTAAACAAAAATGTGAATTAATGTGAAAGTCCACCAGTGCCCCTCATAAATATTAAAAATATTTTAAATCAAAGTATAGAACTTAGGACATAGAGACCATCTTAGGTAAAAATTGCCACTCCCTAATTTAGATGATATACTAGTGTCATTAGCAGTCAAAATAGGAACTAACACAGGTCAGTGCAGAGCTTATATATATATAGTTCTAAATGTTGCCTTCTGATATCAAATGACACTGTAATAATATCATTTATAGTGTTGTATTTCATATGGACATAGTGTAGTTTATAGAAAGAATAAGTGACATTTAAAAAAATTAATAAGCATATATTTAATTGTTTTCACTCTTGTGAATACAGTTATGTACTGTATTTGATCTCACAAATGTTATATTTTTAAACTATGTACTATAAACAATTGATTTTAGATTTTGTGACATATTTTATTATGTTGGCAAGAATGTCCTAATTATGTTCTCATATTTTTTGACACAATGTGGTGAGAAACTATTATGGGAAAAAGAGTGCATTGTTTGAACTATCCAGCTGTTTTATAAGGTTCTCCCAATGTACGACAAATGGTGCAATAAATGATCTTAACAGGATTTCCTTTGTGATATCATTTTACACTGTTCAATTCTCTTTATATATTGTTCGCATAGTTTGTTGGATGGGAATTAATTTTTGCACCTCTATTTTATGAATAAATGTCAAGTGGAATTGAATTGTTCATTTGCCAGCATTTTCCTTTTATGTATAGAGTTCCATGTATAGCTGCCAGCTCCAATGTTTTTGCACAAAATTATACTCTTTCACAATCTTTTACTTCCTTTTGTGGAGCACAAATACTATCATCCTCGGGGTATCCTGAAATCATTTAAATCTGTAATAATATACAACTTGCAGCTTGCTAACTTAATTGCCTATGAAAAAATTTCCTCTAAAGGGTTTTATTGTGGTAACAGCTCAGCCTCAGCTCAAAGCACCTTAGTTTTCTAGATATTGCTTGTTACAGAGTTTGAACACTATACTGAAATAAAAATGCAAACAAAATTTTACATAACTAATTGTATATCCTTATAAATTAGTTGTACTCTGGCATTTAGTCCATTACATAGGACAGGTCAAATGTGCTCATACTACTGATGGTGGCTCAATTGCAGTATCTGGCACACAGCAAAATCCTCTATGGACAACTGAAATGAATGGTGTGCAATGTGTGCAAGATAAACCCAGATGCATCATTAAAATAATCTTAAATTGTACTTGCATATCAGAGCTGCCAGAACAGGTAGAGGAGCTAATACTAGTTTAGACATCCTTCAGGCAAGGAGCAGTATGTTCCTAGATGGGAACTAGAAAACAGGTTGAGTAAATCACAGGAATGCACAGTAACATAACAGAGGAGGCAAAGTAAAAAACTGAACAACTGAAATTCTAGGTACACGGCAAATGAGCAAGGTAAAATTGACCAATGTTGAATCAACAGGGCTAACTTCAGGTAAGGAACGAATGGATGTGCAGAATCAGGCTAACCAGGATTAAAATTAAAAGCATGAAATAGACCTCTTCCTTCTGCCATAATGTCCTATAACTACAATGCATATGCACCCCAATAGTGAAACATTGCAAGTCATGCAACTTAACCCAGATCACCTAGGGGCAGATTTACTATTGGTCGAATTTCAAATTAAAAAAAATTTGAAATTCGACCATGGGAATAGTTAGGGAATTAAAATCCTTTGAATTCGATCAAATCGTTCGAATCGATTCGAACGATTTTAACCATTGGATCAATTTTTTATAATTCGTTCAAAATTCGGCAAAGCTACTTCTGTAGATTGAAACTGGCGAACTAGGCAGTCGAATAAAAATTTAAAGGGGAAGTAATTCGATAGTCGAATATTTGAATAGATTTTTATCGATCGAACTTACTGGATTCACTGGTCGAATTTAACTAATTTGCATATTCGAAATTCAAATTTTAATCTTTTTGAAAATTCGATCGAATTTCGATTCATTCATGTGAATAGATGTGAATTTAGTAAATTTGCCCCCTAGTGTCACTTGCAGTATATCAATCAGTGTTAACCCTATATGTTGGGTTGCTTCCACCCATTTTTCACTATGTCATGAGCTAAATGAAGATAAAGAATGTCCTATGATTAAAAGCAATGCTTACAGTATGCATTTTTATGGATGATTCCTTTTTTCTCTTAATCCTTGTGGTTGTATTCAGTCTCCAGTCTTCCTGTCCATTGCTTACAGTATGATACATTCCTTACATTTTAATATATTTTCATATGCAAGAGAACATCAAGGGCAAGGGAATCAAAAAGGGTTTGTGGGAACTAGTGTCTGTATGGACACCAACTTTTTTGGTCCAGTAAAAGCATATTTGTACACGTTATTTGTGTTTGTATTTCTAGTAAAGACATTATGCCCATAAACCCTTTTTCAGTGATCTATTTGTATATATAATGTGCCTTTTCAATGTTCATTTGTATTTTGCCTGACGAAGGGGCCTGTGTGCTCCGAAAGCTTGCAATTGTTACTTATTCAGTTAGCCAATAAAAGGTATCATCAAACTTTACATTTTATAATTTTTTTTCGAATGGCTAACACGGTACTACATCTCAATAGTAAAGACATTAATCAGTCTCTAACTAAAGGTTATTAGTGTTCCAACCTTCTCTCCAATCTACTGTTATTTTGGACTATTTGTTTGCCTTGGTTGAAAGAAAGTTTTTTTGGATCAAATGGAAAAAAATCTGCTTTTGAAATTTCCCCATCATTCTTTCAATAAATAAAACAATCTAGGCAAGAGCTACATACCCTGCTTTATTTCACAGTGATCACCCATTCCAGAATTCTGCTTCAGCAAAAATACAAGGAGGATGTGAGAGGTAAACCACATATGGTGGTTCTAAGTATTTTATCAGTGTTGATTGAGCATCATTTATTCAATGTAACATTTTCAAGAACAAGTGATATAACATAAAGAAATATGAAAATGAATTCTAAACTGTTGTTTTCTCATACTGTGTACTAATTATGCTGTTATGTGTTGCTGAATGAATCCACTTTATTAGATTATTTCCAATACTAAGATTTTAAAACTTACTATGTATTTAAAAATGCGGGAATGTCCAATATCTCTGGTTTCATTGTTGAATACAATCCTCTATTCACTATGCATGCATCATCTAGCCTTCACCTTTTGTCTTCTTCTTGACTGCAAAAATTCAATTTCTCAAGCATTTTTAGTCTATAGAATTACCCACTATGACCTTCCAGATGCTTTCCTGCAAACCTTGAAAATCCCTGAAGCCCTGTTACGTAGTTACATAGTTATATTGTTAAGTTAACAAAAGACCAATCAAGTTCTACTCATCGAAATGAACTTCTCTATGCATATATACAGTATATACTATATATATATATATATATATATATATATATATATATATATATATATATATATATATATATATATATATATATATATATATATACTATATATATATATATATTCAGGATATTGGGACCCAGAGACAATTTCACCAGTACAAAGTCTACTAGAAATTCATGTAAACATTAAACACAATAGACTGAAGGTTCTGCTTCAAATAAAGATGAATTATATCTTAGTTTGGATCAAGTACAAGGCACTGTTGTATTATTACAGAGAAAAAGGAAATACTTTTTAAAAATTATTTGGATTAAAAGGAGTGTATGGGAAATGACAAAATGAATTCACTGGAATTCACTGGCACACAAGGCAGTTACAAAGAGGTACAAGCCCATGATGCACAACGCTTCAGGGTAGTATCCGAATGCACATCTGCATTAAACACACAAGGGCTTGTCCGTGTTTGTAACTGCCTTGTGTGCCAGTGAATTCATTTTGTCCATTAAGATTGAGGGAGTGCTGATCCCTCCATCATTGTGCTCAAGGCATTCAATTCACCAGAAGGCCAGGGTGTGTAAGCACGGAACTGCAATTTACATAGTCTGTAGGAAATGGCCTTTCTGTAGTTACAGACACTGATCCCACATTCCTTCTGATTCTTTGAATATCCTTCTGATATTTGAGACTGGGGAACTCACTACTTCAAATATACTGTATCCTCTTCAAATTAGTAGCATTAAATATGGCCGTATTTGTGCAATGGATATGATAATCATCTTTACCACTTGCTACACATCTGAATTAGATCAAGAACATCAATTTTTTCCCAGACAAAAGAGTAAAATATACAGTAGGTTTTATTTCAGATTCTGCAAAGCAGGTGTGTATAAGTGAAAATATACTGGTCAACTATGTGGTCTTTGATATGTTACTGAAGTTTCCTTGATTTTAATGAAATTCAATGTTATTTTTAACAGACTGTTTCCCGCTGGTGCTCCGTGCTAAAGACGTTTCTTCGAGTGTATCTGACTTCTGGGGTCTGGGTTGTATGTGGCAGCACGGAGGGAGGACAATTCCGGTGAGGGCTCCTGTTTTTGTTTGTTTGAAAATTATCAGGTGCTGGGCAACACAAAATACCCACTGATGCCGATAACCATACACTTGTATCTCCCTGATTGCAAATCCATTTGACACTCCAAACTGATGGAATTCCCTTGCAGAGAAAGCACATATGGGAAAAAGAATGCTCTTTAACATATTACTCAAGCAGAAAGACCCAGAACAAAAACTTTTATACCATCTTAGATGGGAGATATTGGAGAGGCTGTGACACTACTGGTACCCTGCTCCATATGTGAATACATTTTGGGACTCCATATTTACCTTTCTACAAACAGACCTTGAATGAACAATTCCCTTCAACCTGGAAATAGGCCAAATTCACCTATCTCACCGTCTAAACATTTATTTAAAATCACCACTGCTGCAGCCACAATAATATCAAGGAAATGGAAGCTGAATACTGACTACACCTTTCACATTACTCTCCTCCTATGAACAGATGGAAGCAGTGCCGGACTGGGAGTGAAAAGCAGACCTGGCAAAAAAATCATAGTAGCCCAAATAATAAATGTTCAATGCTGGCAGCCTGCCCCCCCCCCAAAAAAAAAAACATTGATGGTCAGGGCTCTCCCCCTCCTATAAAAGTTTAAAAGAAAACACTGTGACCAGGGATTTAAAAAAAAGTTTCGTGGAAACTTACCTTTGATTTCAGCACTTTTTGGTGTGTTCCACCTCTGCCCCTATTCAGGTTCGACCCCCATTTGGTTTTTGGTTCCATTCGACTTTTTCTGCTATTCTGTTTTGTTCGTCATTTGGCTTCTGCTCCCATTTGGAGGATACACTTCCCCAGGCCCATAAATGGAGCAGCCTATTGGGCATTTACTCAAATGACCCAATGGCCAGTTCAGGTCTGAGTAAATGGCCTGATACCCCGATTCACTCCACAAGCAGCTACATGGCCATGATTAAAGTAGCTTAGGGAGGAGAGGACATTGTTCCAGAGCCCCGGCCCCTGTAAGGCTCTTTGCTTTTCTACCCTCTTGCTCTGTTGTAAAATTCACAATGGCTTAGTTTTATATTGTGAGAGTTCCTCTTCCATGTGTGGCAGTAAAATAGTACCCCACTGTATAGGGAATCTAAAATTTCCTTTACTGGGGCATCATATGTCTGATGATTAATCATCCCCTAAATGTGTATTGGAGCTAAAGAGACTGGCACATTCTCTTAATCACTGCCTGGGTTAATACCAGCATTCTACCCACTGATGATAAGTTGGCAAAAATTGCAACATTCACAGGTGGATCACTTGTCAGTTTCAGGTTCCACACTGGGGTAAAAGCCCAACAGTATTAATAGATTACCGACCCCATAGCTGCAGAATGCAGATACTGCCAGTTAAAGGAGAATTAAACTATTTTTGCGCAAACCCCCCCTCCTCCACCCCGGCCTACCCCCACCACCTCAGCACAGAAAAAATCTGAAAACTTTGTGACTTTCGGCGCATGCACAGTAGAGCTGAACCAGCAAATGCTCCTACTGCGCATGCACCACCAAACGCTGATGGATCCAGGAAGAAGACCGCACAGAAGAAGATGTTGCCTGTGATCTCCATGGACAGGACCTGCGCTGAGGGGTAAGTAGCAAGTTAGGGGCATTTGCCCGGGAGGGGAGGTGGGCCGGGGGGGAGGGTTTTTGCGCCGAAAGGGGTTCTTTCTTCTTTAAACCTACACTGTGATACAGCCCTTGTGTCATTCATGAACTGTGTGGTGCTGAACATGTAACAAATAATTGGCACTTGGGAAGCAATATCTTGGCCCTATGGCCCTATGGCCTTGTTCCCTGGCATTAGAAGGACACTGAATTGTTTCTACCTGTAGCGCAAGGGTAATTAAGGTACATGATGTTTTTGCATCAAGGCAAACATACCAGACTGCACTACTATGTGCTGCCAACCTTTAATGGGGAAGTCGGCTGGGGCAGCTGAGTTTCTCTATTCAACATCTCACCAGAACTATGCCAATGCCTGCATTTGTTAGTGCACATGCCAGTACTGGCATATGGGAGGAACCAGGAATTCTGACCAACTTCAGTTAGTAATATTAGAGTTGCTTGCTATATACCCAATCCCTTATGCTTATGATAGGTATGTTGGCAACTGGAGGTTCTAGTTAACCTTGGAGTTGGAAATATATATCATGCTTTGCTTGTGCAGTAATACACGGGCTGCTTTGATACTTTTGCCAGGACTGCTTTTTCCCTCCAGTCCGGCCCTGGATTTGGCAACTTATTTTTGAAAATCCAGATTTTGCTGATTGCCTGACTCACTATTTTTCCAGCTTTTATTTGTTCTAGGGCACATCAGCAAGCTTTCACCTCATGTATTTAGTGTTAATTGCTGAATTTTGTGCTGTTAATTTTCATCATCTATATTGGAAAATAGCAATCACTCACATATTATATGATATACTAACATGCATTTTCTTTTGGCTTCTTTCTTATTTAGGACTGTATTTATCTTGTCCCACTTCACGGAACAGTTGACTCATCCTCTTCATCTTGGGCAATGCAGTGTTTAGTTTACTGATTTATAACGTGATAGCAGCCTTCTGTCTGTGAGCTGAGCCTTGGTTGCAATAAGGTATCGTTTCTGTATGAATAGGAGATCACCGGGATGACAGAAAAATAGGTCAAGTAAGAGCAAGCAGCCTTATATTTATATTGAAGCTTTTAAAGCAATCCTGTGACAGTGATAAAACACACAAGCTTAAATAGTTAATGCTTTCTTCAGAATTCACTTTTGCAATGTTCTTGGAGAAACACATATCCTGAATGCAGTCTTGCACAGTTCCATTGTTAGCAAAAACACAATATATAAAGTTTATGTATGTTGCTGTATCATAACCAATACAGCAACCTTTTGCAACTACACTCCCTCTCCTGTTCCTTGTTCCTAAATTTTCAAGAATAAGAAAATGTGTAAAAGAAAAATAGTGTAGCACACAATTGATTAAAGGTACATAAATCAAAATGCACTCTTTGTACTTCTCTATAGGTGTGCTTGCGGCGTATCAATGATTGCAGTGCACTAGCAGCTAACAAATAGGGTGTAGGTATAATACGCATGTCAAACACTGTAGAAGACACCATACAGAAGTTGTAATATTTACATGAGACACAAATCCTGCTTGGGACTGCAACAACTCTGATATTCTGAGAAAATATATCACTGGATTCAGTTGTGATCAAAATCACACCGTTCACCGCATTTGTCCTTATCTATCTTGATCTCTTAAAGAAGTTCTAGTATAGTTTTTTTCTGTAACCAGATAGAGTCAAGGTTTTGAGTTATGGTCTTCACTTGAAATACTCATGATCTTGCCATAGATTGACAAGGCTCTAAAATCGGAATGTTTTAGTATGTTAGAAAGTGATAAACACACAGCCACATGACTTGTTTTGTTCCCTAATGCAACTTACTTCATAGCAGCCTATCTTTATATTGCAGCCATAAGTTCATCATTTAGCTTCTAGTTAAAATAAAAAAAAAAATTAATTAGAGATCTTTAATGTACGACCAACAGATGAATTATTTTGGTTCCACATTTAGAATATGGAGTCCCTTGTTTGACTAGCAATGCTTTGGAAAAGCACATTTTGACTTGCTCTCTCATGTCCATTTTTGACCAATTCTAGGTGCTGTTAATCATGCAGTGTTTGTACTGTCAGTTTTGTTATAAAACAGCGATGCCTCGTGCTTCTCACCCAACTTATTTTTGTTTAAAAAAAAACGTTTTAAAAAATTCAGTGTGTAACTTATTGTAGATTACATAGGGGCAAAATCACAAAAGCATGAGACGGCTAACGCTAGCACAAATTCACCAGCATGACGTCATTTTGGAACTTCGCCAATTTACTAACAGTCCCTGGCGTAACTTTGCTAGCGAAGAAGACAGACTCTAGTACTACATCTTACCCTTGCACCAGGCGAAGTTGCGCACTGAGGAAGGGATGTAACTTCGCTAATTCACTAAAATGTGCATTTTACTGAATATTACATTATTTCTAAGTCACAAAAAATGCTGGCGTCTTTTACTTTTGTAAGGATGATAAGCTGAAGATCATAACATTTTTTTGGGGTGCCCTCCTTCCCCCCTACATTTCCTAACATATGGCACCTAAACTAGTGGGCAGATGTGTAGTGCAATAGAACACCTCTATTTTATTTGATGAAGGCTTCCCAGGCTTGTGTAATGTAATGTATTTGCTGCTACATATACGTCCATTGTACTTAAACTTCCCGCCGTATGTAAATTAGCCATCACTAGTGTAACTTCGCTTTGCCTGACAAAGTAACGGTAGCTCTACTTCGCTACCGTTTGCCTCACTGAACACAACTTCGCCTCCCTGAGCATTTTAGTGAATATGCGTAGTGCTGGCAAAACTACTCCTGGCGAAGTGCAGCAAAGCTATCTCTGGGGCAACTTCGGAAATTAGTGAATTTGCACCATAGTATTAATTAATTACATAGGGCAGAAAGAAGGATGATTGAGATAAATTTCCTGTTTGGAGATTCAATTGGCAAGTTAATTTAGAAACATATTCATACTCTATGTATAACATCATAACAATGTGAAATTAATTTACTCACCCTTTAAGAGGCTTTACTCGCCTTTTAACATGCTGATTGTGCTCTTGGGTAATGTAAGTGATCACTGAACATGCTTTATACCTTATCAACCAGCAGAGGCCCTACAGTTATTCCACAAAGATACAGAGCTTTAGGGAGTGACACATGAACTCTTAGAGGATCTTTGCCATCCAGGTTGGTATAGAAACCTGTTGATTTTTCATATAAAAATCTTTCCCATTTAATAATCTCAATGTTTACAAAGATTTCAAACAAAAAAAAAATTAATTGTATAATTCATTTCAAAGTGCAACATCTGCATATAAATTAAAACACAGGTGAGGTTCCTTAGGGGCAATTTTGATGAAACAGCTGAAATCTTTTTATTAAAGTAACTAGTTCCATCCATCTGCATTAATTTCCTTATTTCACTGGCTTTTAAAATTACTCTTCGTTATCTCTTTCTTTCAGTTTGATTTTTTTTAACCTCTTCAACCTTTTATGGACCTTTTTTGTTCATTAGAGCTGAGCAAAGAAATTAGGCAAGTTCCAATATTTTGTAAATATTAACGGTTTCAGAGAATTAGAAAAAATGTTGGTTTTGCAAAAGCCTCCAAAGATTGCTCAAACCCAGCCTTTACATACCTTATTCAAGAGACCTGTAATAAAGTAATCAAAGAATTCAAGAATTTAAAAATGTTTTGCTTTTTCAGTGTAATTGTGAAACTTGATCCCAACAAATTAAAATCCTAATTTGATGGTGGCTAAAGAATCATTCTGGATTTAAATAATATTTAAATGATTTTTCGTAGAAGTTAGGGAGGTCCAAATTACAGAGATTATGTAAATCCTGTACTTCTATAGCTTCTATAGCCAGTTAATTTTTAAATTTCAATAAAATGCCAAACAGTGTTGCCCTCTCTGAACTTAAAACAAAGAATGCAGATGCAATATGTTATATTACATGATATAGGTATAATGTAAGTGCAAGTCCATCCTCGGCTCAATAATAATAAAATCACAACTTCAAGATTTATAGATTGATATGGGTGATAAAAAATAAGATGTAAGGGAAATTAACTAGTCACTATGGGAGATATTACCCTTGGAAATATGTTTCTACCAAACTTTTAAAACATGGCATGGCCGTGGATTATTTGTAATGTTGCTCCTGACCAGTATTCATTATAATGCTAAAAGAAGGGTATATTAAATAAAGGGTGATATTTTTTCCCCATAAAAGTTGGTAACAGTATTCCTGGTTAAGAATTTGTGGAGGTCTGCTGTGTCATACAAAAAGGTTATAAATACATGTACTGTATATGAGAAAATTCTAAATTTTTATTCACATGTTAGTGGTAACATGTACAAAGAAGAACAGCAATTTTTTGAAAACCTATACACTTGTAATCTCTTCACCAAGACAAAACAGGTACATGTGGAATATTGGGAAAATGTAAATTACAATAACAAGATCTACTCACTTACTAAGAGGCAGATTTACTAAGGGTTGAAATGAATTTTTGAATTAAATTAAAAAAAAATTAAATTTACATTTTTAACAAATTTTGGGCTACTTCTAATAGTAAATTTCAAGGTTTTAAAACTCTTTTAAAAACTTTGAATTAACCGCCTTAAAGCTGCCCAATGGCCATTGTAGCCTATGGTGGACTTCCTGGAACCTTTGCTGGAAAATCAAAGGAGTTTTTTGAAAATCATTCGAATTGAACGATGCATTTTAAATGCCCTAGAAAAAAATTTGAGGATCAAATTGAGTTTTTTTAACGTCTAAATTCGACCCTTTGTAAATCTGCCCCTGAATGTACATTACTTATAACTATGCAGAGAAGAACATAAATAAATTATTTAATGCTGAACAAATGATTAATTGTAAAATCATAACTACAGCAAGTGCTTTTATTAACAATATTTGCATGTATTTACATTACTTATTTACACTTGTTTACATTACAATATTTGCATTACTTATTATTAGATGCTGACATTAACTTTTAGGAATAAAAAAGGGCAATGAAAGAAAACAATGAGGTATTTTAATTATTACTAGTTAATGGAAAACTATACCCCGAAAATGAATACTTGAGCAACAGTTTATGACATATTAAAGAATCTTACCAACCTGGTATATATATTTAAGTAAATATTGCCCCTTTAACATCTCTTGTGTTGAACCACCATTTCTTGATGGTCTGTGTGCTGCCTCAGAGATCACCTGACCAGAAATATTTCAAGTCTAACTGTACAGGAAGAATGGCAGTGTGTTGGGAGTTTCCTTAAGTGAGAAGGATCTTGGAGTTTTTATAGATAACAAGTTGTCTAATTCTGGGCAGTGTCATTCTGTAGCTACTAAAGCAAATAAAGTTCTGTCTTGCATAAAAAAGGGCATAAACTCAAGGGATGAAAACATAATTATACCTCTTTATAGATCCCTAGTAAGGCCTCATCTGGAGTATGCAGTGAAGTTTTGGACTCCAGTCCTTAGGAGGGATGTAAATGAGCTGGAGAGAGTGCAGAGATGTGCAACTAAACTGGTTAGAGGGATGGAAGACTTAAATTATGAGGGGAGACTGTCCAGGTTGGGGTTGTTTTCTCTGGAATAAAGGCGCTTGCGTGGGGACATGATTACACTTTACAAATATATTCGAGGACATTATAGACAAATATCAGGGGACCTTTTAACCCATAAAGAGGATCACCAGAGGCCACCCCTTCAGACTAGAAGAAGCAGTGTAGGTGGTTCTTCACAGTCAGGACGGTGAGGTTGTGGAATGCACTGCCGGGTGATGTTGTGATGGCTCATTCTGTTGATGCTTTTAAGAGGGGTTTGGATGATTTTTTGGACAGACATAATATCAAAGGCTATTTTGATACTAAACTCTACAGTTAGTATAGCTATGGGCATATATGGTTTGTGTTTGAAAGAGTGGAGGGGTGTGTGTGTGTGTATGCTGGGTTTTTAATTTGGAGGGGTTGAACTTGATGGACTCTTGTCTTTTTTCAACCCAATTTAACTATGTAACTATGTAAGTGTGGAAGCAAAAGACACAACTGTTTAATTGGCTCATGTGACCTAACTTTATAGTTTGTTTGGTATGTTTGTGTACATCATTGAATCATACGATCCCAGGAGGCTGTCCTTATTTTTTAAAATGGCAATTTTCTATTTATGATTACCCAATGGCACATGCTACTAAAAAGTATATTATTATGAAAATGGTTTATTTAAATGAAGCAGGGTTTTACATAGGAGTTGTTTTATGCAATATACTTTTTATAGAGACCTACATTGTTCGGGGGTATAATTTTCCTTTAACTAATTTTAATTAACAACATCCAAAACCATGAGCATCTTCTTGCAAAAGAAAATGTCCTATTTGTCTAATGTCATCTATTATCAAGATCATTATAGAGATCTTTACTAAACAGCAAACACTTCTTCCCCCTGGTCTGCCGCATCCTCCGGCACTCCCTATTTGATCTGAATGACCTGTATGCTTGGGAGCAGGTGAGGGGATAACTACTTGCAGACAACCTTGTATTGCTTGGGGCACAGGTCTCTGCTCTTCAAAAAGGAGAGTAAGAGCCAACTGCAATTCTGCAATACAGCAATTAATTCTGCAAAATGCAAAAGAGTGTGCATTGTTTCTATTTTTAATATTTACACACTTTGAAGTTGTCAAGGACTCCTTATATCTTGAATAAAGAAATAAAGTGGAGGTTCCACTGCAAAAATGGTTTACAACCCCTTTTCATCACTTGACAAATCGGGTTATAACCTGACATGTTATTTAGCATTTTCCTATTAAAAGCTTTTGCAGTAGAATATCCACAGTATTTTTTATTCAAGTTTGACTGATGTGTGGTTAGTAACATCCAAGTGTTGGAACCCAAAAACCCCTCTTCTACTTCCTGAACATTTTTGTTAATTTTATTCATTTTGGAAAGATAATTTGCAGTCTATTTCCTTGAAGAATTTGGATCCATCGTAGGCTTAATGTACCTTACAGGTACTACTTATCTGACAGCCATTCACTAGCAGCTGTTCATGTGGTTATAGCCTTGACATAATCCTATATATGGCTGCTTGAGTCAAGGTGAAATAATTCAGACAGGCTAAAATTATAGTAGCAGTCTATTATTCTGATACATGCTTTATATATATATATATATATATACCATTGTGCTTTATATATAAGTGATTTGGAAAAAAGCTCAGAAATATTGTACGATTCAGGTATTTAATACGATTCAGGTATTAAATTGAGTGTTTTTAATAATGAATAAGGTCAAATTGTGGATTCTAGTTTGGTTGGACTTTTTCACATAGAAATGGACGTTTTTCTAGTACGTCTAATGAATAGGAACATGGAGTATATTTGTCTGGTTTATGCATAAATACATTTTATATATCGGAGATATTCCATATATATACTGTAAATAGCCAAACTATGGTGAATATGCTAGGTAGCCAGTATGAGCATAAATTCAAAAGAACTACAGGCAAGTGCAGCAATTGGTTTGCGCTTTGGCAAATCATTGCTAAACACTCAAACATACTCAAAACCCTGTGATTAGGAGCACAACTGCAATTTATGTAACCATAGAGCAATTAATACTAAGCCTCAAAAATAGCCGGGCTGCCAATGTAATCATGCCTATCGCTGCTCATCAGGGAAATTCTAAGCAGACAGTAATATGTGAAAAATCAAGTGAAGCATTGGCAATGTTCAAAATCCCTATATTTCACAATTTTCTAGTCAAAAGGTTTCATAAATGTGGATTTGCACCAAGTGTCAATCAGGGACTTAGATAATCCTTTGGATGACAACTGTAAAGCAGCTCAAGCTGCAAATTATTCCATTAGAAGATAAGACAATTATACCAGACGTAATTAATTTAACTTATCTTGCATCTGGCTGCTGCCAAATGGGTGAAACACGTACATTCAGCATACTACTTGAAAATGTATGCAGCTAAGAGGTATTATAATATCCATATTGTACTTCTGAACTTTCTGGATAATGGGTTTCCGGATAACGGATGCCATACCTGTACTTGTTTTGTTCATTAACATAGAACCTAACTGTACTTTAGAACCCACTACTTGAAATAAGGATAATCATTTATATATTCTTTACATTTATATGGCAGGAATAGGATCTATTATCAAAAAATGCTTTTATTTTATTTTAGAAATTTGGATCATCAAACGTACCTTGAGGCGATTGAAAATAACTTTACCATTAAACAATCGCAGTAGGGTTGTTTTGCCACCATTCTGTGCTTAGTTAGGAATCTTAGGATCAAGTACAAGGTAATATTTTATTATTACATAGAAAAAGGAAATCATTTTCAAGAATTAGAATTATTTTGCTTTAAATGGAGTCTATGAGAGATAGCCTTCCTCCAGTTCTGAGCTTTACAAACAACAAACTTTACTTTATAAACCTATGAATAACTGCTTGATATATCAATCAGATATTTTTGATCAGTGGCGTAACTACTCACTGGTGGGCCCTGATGCAGGATTGGCACCCGGACCCCCCTATCGGGCTCTCCCCCTATGAATTGCACATTGGAGTTCTCCTAGCCTCTCCGATGGGCCCCAAGAGGGAGCGGTCCCTGGTGCAATTGCACCCATTGCTCCCCTGGTAGTTACGCCACTGCCTTTAAAAGTACATTTATCAAAGATCCCTTACATGTGGACTGCTTGAGGGCAATCAGGAAAATTTAGAAAGGATACCCCACCTACCTAATTCCAGGGATGGGGTTATTTAAAGGCACTTTTCCTTTTCAAAGTACATATATATATATACATGCAAAGATCCTACATCGCGGACTGCTTCAGGAGAAACTGAAAAATCTAGAAAATATACCCTGTACCCCATTTCAACAAAGGGTGCATTCACTAATGACCAAGGGTACTTGTCATTAAAGGGGTTGTTCACCTTTGAGTTAACTTTTAGTATAATGTAGAGAGTGATATTCTGAGACAATTTGCAATTGGTTTTCATTTTTTATTGTTTGCGGTTTTATAGTTATTTAGCTTTTTATTCAGCAGCTCTCTAGTTTGCTGTGTCAGCAATTTGGTTTCTAGGGTACAAATTACCCTAGCAACCCTGCACTGAATTGAATAAGAGACTGGAATAAGAATAGGAGAGGGACTTAATAGAATGATAAGTAATAAAAAGTGACAATAACAATACATTTGTAGCCTTACAGAGCATTTGTTTTTAGATGGTGTCAGTGACCCCCATTTGAAAGCTGCAAAGAAACAGAAGAAAATTGCAAATCATTAAAAAACTATGAAAAATAAATAATGAAGATCAATTGAAACGTTTCTTAGAATTGGCCCTTCTACAATATACTAAAAGTTAACTTGAAGGTGAACCACCCCTTTAATGAGTGTCTTGCTTCAGTTGATAGATTTAAGTTTGGAGCTTGCTGCTCAAAAACTTGTAAAATGTGCTAAAAAATTTACTTTAATACAATTCATGACACTTTAACCATATTTAAACATAATTTGTACTTGCATCGATAGAAACCACTCATGCAGAAAAGTGTCTCTGTGGCATGTTTCCACCATAAAAAGTACGTCTCATAGTGTTTTTCATAGCTACACATCAGTATTAACCTCAGACTGTAATAGATATTTATTGAAAAATAATCATAGGTTAATCCATACCTCCCTGGCACACTGAGGCGCACATTTACTAACGGTCCAATAGATTCAAAGTGAAAATGCCAGTCAAATTCAGTCGAATTTCAAATTTAAATTTGGGCTTATTCGACTATTTAGCCCTAAATTCGATTCAAATTGATCAAATTTATATTCGATTTTCTGCCCCTTTAAGAAATTCGATCCACAAACTCAGCAGTTAACCCTAACAAATTCCTATACAATCCTATGGAAGCTCCAATAGGATTTTTCTAAGTTTGTTTGATCGAATAAAAAAAATTTGATTGATTGGTTAAATCGTTCGAATCGATTTGAATGATTTTAATCGATCGAATTTTTTTATATTCGACAGTTAGAAAAATCTAATTACGTTAAAACCCCTCGAATTTGGAATTTGAATTCGAGGGGTTTTAATTCGACCTAAATTTGAGGGGTTTTTTTTAACCTTCGAAATTCGACCCTTAGTAAATGTGACACATAGGGGCAGATTTATAGCCCTCGAATTCGGCAGAAATTCAACTGTCGAATGAAAATCGAATAGTTTTAGGCTATTTTTCGAATGCTATTCGATTTCTTGAAAAATTTGTACGATTGAACAGCATTTCTCTATTTTTTCGTGAAACTGTTTGATTTAACAAAAAAATCGTGAAATATCGTTCAAAAAATTTGTACGATTCGAACGATCGAGGCGTTCGATCGTACGAATGCTATTCAACCAGGTAATAGAAAAAATTCCCATAGGCTTCTATTGCTATTTGGTAGGTTCAATCTGGCGAAGTAGGCAGTCCAATAAAATTTTTAAGTTGAAGTCCTTTGATCATCGAATATTCGATCATTTGATCTATTCGATACGATCGAATTTTGCATATTCAATGCTTGAAGTGGCCAAATTTGCATATTCGATAAAATCGTACGATCGGAATTTGAATTTTGTAAATCTGCCCCATAGTGTTTTCAATTTTATTCTTGGTCTATCTGTAACTGCTTTGTGAATGCAGGCCAGGCTATTAAATAATATTATGAGTGGCGCTGCTATTTATTTCTACTGGATGGCCGCAGTGAACAAAATCCACACTGTGCCATTAGTCTTAAGCAAAGCATTTGTGAGATGAAATGAAGAAATTCCCTAGATCTTAATGTGGTTGTACAATGGGAGATGAGACATAAGTGGTACCATTTATTTCTATAATGTTGTAAAGGACACTGCATTTTTTCTTTGTTCAAGTAGTTGAGTGAATCATACAGGAAGTGCGTGTACAGAGGATTATCACCTGTTGATCTGCAGTCATTGTTGTTTTTACACCACTTTGTGTTTTTTGATAGACTGATGATTGCTTATCTCCCTGAATAGTACGCTGCATAATGGAATGAAGTATTAGTATGTACTGTATGAAGTAAATGCCAAAGACATTATGGAACAGGATCAAAACTGCATCACAACCATATTAACATTTAGTTAATATGATTCCATTTTTTATTTTTTATTTTTGAAAAACAACTGTTCCTGGATGGGAATGCATTGTTCAGAAATAGATTACACGTTCTCATATTTTTATATTCTCTATACATTAACAATGACATTAAAAAGGATATATTACAATGTTTAGATTCAATTTGAATAGGTTTATGGATCGAGAAATAGAACAAATCTCCTAGAAGAATATCATTTTTTTACAGGTCAGTAGACAGTTTAAAAAGGTACAATATGATTATGTCTGTGTGTGTCAGTTTATTTCAAGGGTCCACATGCTTTGTATTTAATGACCCTTTAATAAGATAGCAGCAGAGTTTAATTTTTTTAGTTTTTTTCTCCATAGCAGTGACCAATTTTCCTGGTTTCTGGGGCTGGCGTCTCCCTAGTAACCAATTTATATGAGCTTCTGCCTGTCCCAGCCCACACCACCTCTGCTCTCTGCTCTCTAGATTAGTGTTGTTTAAAAAACAATTTAATTTTATTATTAAATGTGCCTTTGACTTACAAATGTATATGGATTCTCAAACCTGGACCTGTAACCGTAGTGATTTTGACAATAAGACAATTCATACCTGCCCTGTGAGTTTGCTAGATAAAATAAAAATAATCCTTAACACTTGTTAAAGTACAGCTTTATGACATCTCTTTTTTTCCAGCTCAACAGCTTCAAGTTTATAGATCTCCCAAGAGTTGCAATACATTGCAGTAATCTGTTGAACATATGAACAAATCAGAATTTATAGTGTAAAGAGAGAGTAAGAGAGAAGTAATTCCAGGGAGGTGCAAGAGAATATGAACATTCTCTAAATCTTGCACATGGGAACTAGTGCATCAGGTAAAAGTTCCTACCTCAGCTATGCACCTTGGTTCCCTCTGCATATAAGCGGATATTCATTAAGGCTTGGAGAGGTTAATCCTCCCCAAACCTGTTTGCCTACTCACAAACAGTGGATTCACAACTTGCACACAGAAAATATTTTTCTCGAAAAACAGCCTGCTTTCTGATGTGTGCTATAAAAAGGTAGCAGCAATAGTATAAAACCTTTTTTTAATGTTAAAGGGGTTGTTCACCGTTCAGTTAACTTTTAGTATGATGTACTGTAGAGAGTGATATTCTGAGACAATTTGCAATTGGTTTTCATTTTTTATTGTTTGTGGTTTTCTAGTTATTTGTTTTTTTATTCAGCAACTCTATAGTTATTGCCACTTTGTATTACTTATCATTCTATTCAGTCCCTCTCCTATTCATATTTCAGTCTCTTATTCAAATTAATGCAGGGTTGTTAGGGTAATTTGTACCCTAGAAACCAAATTGCTGACACTGCAAACTATAGAGTTGCTGAATAAAAAATCAAATAACTATAAAACCACAAACAATAAAAAATGAAAACCAATTGCAAATTGTTTCAGAATATCACTCTCTACATCATACTAAGGGGCCGATTTACTATATTCACAAATTCGATCGAATTTCTAACGTAGGATTTATTCATTTGGTCGAATATGTGAATTTTGGCATATTCAATCATCGAATAGGGAATGGTCGAACGATCGAATACATTCGAATAGAGTCAAATGAACGAATATTCAATCATTCGATCATTTGACCAGCGAAGGATTTTAAATTTTACGTTTATTCGATTGCCTACTTGCAATAGAAGCCTATGGGAGCACTCCCATAGGCTTCTGAGGCTAAGTCCTGATCGAATAGGATTCATACGATCGAAGTCTTCGATCGTTCGAATCATACAAATCATTTGAATGATCGAATGATTTATTCGTTCAGTCGAATTATTTATTTGACTGATCAAATAGATTTGTATTTGATCGTCGAATGATCGAATATCGAATAAAAGGTAGGCTAGAACTATTCGATTAACATTTGAAAATTGAATGCTTATCGAACATTGAATAGAAACGAATTATTTTTGGGGAATAATAGTAAATTTGCCCCTAAAAGTTAACTCAAAGGTGAACAACCCTTTTAACCACCATTGAGCACAACAAGAGTCGTCATAAATTAAACAATATTGTACTATATTTTCCTTGTTTGTTTCCTGAGCCTTTGGCACTGGCTCTAAATTTAAGTAGTGTAGGATGTGTGACTGAATGATCATGCACGTACCCCAGATACCCTAGCAGTGTGTAGTGGCCCCTTTAATCACCTTACCCTTAGGTTGATCCTGGGTGTCTCCTGGTGCTCTGCTCAATAAGGATGAAAGTAACAGCAGTCCAGGTTAATTGCTTCAAACAAATAGCTTCATTATTGGACAATGGTAAATTGATATGGCTCACAGCAGTCAGGCAGTATAGCTCTCCAGTACAATCACTGCACACTGGAAATGAAAGCCCTGGAGCTATAAATGCAGGGATTGCATGACAAGGGATCGTAATGACCAGCAGCCAGATTACACTAGTTTATATTTAAAGACTGGCAAAATCAGATGTAGCTGGGAATGGGTGAGAAGGAGTAAGTTAAGGCAGGGAAATGCCAGGCTGGGAGCGGAAAAAGACACGGATGTGATATCAGGGAAAAAAGCAGTTTGCTTCCTTATTTTCTGAGCAGGTAGGAACATTCCACCCTCCTGTTTTTTTGTATATTTTGTGAAATGTCAGTAGTTTCTCTTTATGTTCTCATATCATCTATTAATAAGCAAATGTGGATGTATTCCTGCATGTATTGTTATATTGTGGTTTTGGTATAGTTATACAGAATAAACATGAGAGAGAGTTTGCATGTTACTATTCAATTTTAATGAATGTCAACTGCTTAATCCAGGGAATGTTTCCAATCGCCATTGGAGTCAGGAAGGAATTTTTTCCCTCTTGAGGCATGACTGGCAGTGTCTTCAGGCTGGGTTTTTTGCCTTCCTCTGGATCAAGCCAGTGGATATACAGTATGATAATGTATTTTAAGTTTTATTTGTCACAGCAGCGGTAGGACCTTGCCAGAGTACTGCACAGGTAAGTTTAGAAGAGGGAAAAAGGAGGTTCTCTCCTGTGACTGCACAGTGGGTTGATTGATACAGATGCTGCTACCACTTGTGCTAGGTGACAGCCTGCTTGGTTTCCCTATCTTCATCACAGAGATTCCTTGACTGACAGCAGGGCTGCTAAAACTCTTTCACGATAGGAGATGCAGCTCCTGCTGGTAGCAGAGTTTGGGGCATCCTCTCTGTAGGTAAAGGCAGCCTAATACTCAGTGGTGGATATAATGATATAGTGAGGATCAATAGAGCATAGTAGCGATCTCTTCTGGAATTCTGGCTTTGAATATTACCTTGGGGTGAGGCTGGCACGGTCCTATTTATTTGATAAAATGTGAATAAATGCTGTGGCGATTTTCACCATTTCTGGCTTCTGGTGTCTCATTACGGTATGCAACAATGGGGTTCAATGGGATAGCTGAAGGAGAAGGGTCAATTGAGGAGCCCCCTTGTAAAGCCTTCACATTTTCTGATATTTCCAGTATGATTTTACCCAGCACTAGGGATCCCATGGGGTATCTTGCCATTTTCCCACTCATCCACTCGTTTCCTTATCTGGCGGCTAAATCACAGCAAGGGTGCTGACCCCAACCACTCACCTTGTTAGAGCCAGAAAGCTGCTTGCTAAAATATTCTGCCACCATCTTTCACTTCTAGAGTGACTATAACATCAACTCCTACCTGTAAATAAACTTTCCATAATTTGGGGCCTTATACTATTCAGACCCACTCTTTTACATGATTTTACTGCCCAGTACAATGCAAACCACATCATCAAGTTTGCAGATGACACAATGGTAGTAGGCCTTGTTAGGAAAAATGATGAGTCTGAATACAGAGAAGAAGTAAGGCATTTGGCAGACTGGTGCCAAAAGAACAACCTGACTCTAAATGTCGAAAAGACTAAAGAAATGGTTGTTGACTTTAGGAAAAACCGTGCTACTCATCAACCACTACTCATCTATGGCTCCCCAGTTGAGATAGTTAACAATGTGAAGTTCTTAGGAGGGCATATGGCAAATGACCTTTCCTGGACCCTGAACATCAACTATCACAAAGAAAGCTCGACAACGCCTTCATTTTCTACAGAAGATAAAGAAAGCCAGTCTTCATAGGAGAAAGGATAACAGGAGAACCACTCCCATCCATCTCCCAAATCCACCAGAAACACATGATGCGCCAGGCAAATATTATAGCAAAAGACTATTCTCACCCATCTCATTCTCTGTTCACTCTCTTGCCATCTGGAAGGAGGTTCCGCAGCATTCAAACTAGAACTACTAGACACTGCAAAAGCTTCTTTTCACAAGCAATTAGAGTGCTTAACAAGTTAACATTATAAAATCTGTTACCTGCACCTACCACCCTATGTGCATCCACAAATGCTCCTTCTCTTTTTTAATGCAAAGTTACTATGGTGAGGGGGCCTGAGTGAAACGTGATTTCGATACGTTGTATAACTATATAGTCTGTATTGACAAATAAAGGAATCTTGTATCTTACCCACCTCCCTGCAAGGTGGCATCCAGGAAGAGAGCCCTGAGCACATGTGCCTATTTTTATCCTGCAATGGACCCAGGAAAAGGGACATAGCTGCCTGTGCAAATTAAGGGACCATTTAGGTGTCCAAATACAAGGGGAAGCTGCCTGAGTAAAAGATACCCTTACAGGAAACAAATTGTACTTAACTTATTCTATTGCACAAATATTATGGGGGTGCATAATAACTTTATACCTAATAAAATTAAATCTATATATTTGTCTAAAAGTTGTTTATAGTGTGGCCATGAGGTCATATTAACATTTTGGTAAGGGGCAGGAGTATTTTGGCATAGTAGTCAGAAATGCAGATAGCATAGGTCTGCCTGCGAGCTATCGTTCAGTTTTCACACCATGGAGATGATTGGTTATTGTTTAATTAAAAACATATAATTATCTGTAAAAATAATACATTTTGCCTTTAGTTCAGTAAAAACTGATTAATAGACCGTAAAAAAAAATTAGTAGACCGTAAACCAAGACAAATTGCATTGTTTTTTTGCTATTTCATCATCACAACATTTTGGTTTGGTTTTTATACACTGCAGGATATATTGCTCAATTAAAGAGAACAGAGCCCAGTTGCAGTCAAACAAGAATTACCCCAGTGCCTCAATGCACTCTTTGTCTGGCAGTATTTTCAAACCTGCATAACTGATACAGTATCTGCTCCAGCAACCGATAAAAGTATGATTTATCCAGTGGCGTAACTAGAAATTACTGGGCCCCACAGCAGATTATTTTTCAGGCCCCCAAAATGTCTATCGATTGACCTGTTTTACCAATATTAATTGAAATTGTATATGATTTAGGGCCTCGAAAGGCCCCTTTACTTCCTTGGCCTCCCAGCACCACAGTGTCTGCTTCCTCTGTAGTTATGCCACTGGATTTTTTATTTATATTCATAAATACAGAATTAATGTCTACATTTTATGGGGGGGGGGGTTATCAATTTAAAATTTAAGAAATCCCCAAACTTGATGTATGTTTAAAAGGATACCATAAATTTCTGCCTTAGCTGTAAATGATCTCAATAAACTATAAATTGTCTTTCTTTGGTGTCATGTTTATGGATGCAGTACAATCTGCAGGCTTGCAGAATCTTTCTCCAAATATAAATATTCTGAGCATGCATTATTTTGTTTATATCCTAGATGCCTTGTGAAGGCATTATTTTTGATGAGAGAGCAATCTCAACCTCACTATTTTATATTCTATGATTACTTCATTGTGTGCAGAAATGCAGAGGTTTATTGAGATAATTTAAATCCTCTTCAAATACATAGTTTCATAGATTTTTATGTTGGAGATGCAACACCATAATTTGACTAAAATATACACTATTAGTAGGGGCTGGTTTGCATTCATCTCAAAAACAGGAGGTATGGAGGGTATTTAGCTGTTTTGTATAGACTAATATGCCAGCATCTTATAAGGCCAAGTTATTGGTGCTGTGTGTCAACTTCTGTTTTGATTACTTTAGGGTAGGAAGTGTAATCTTGTTCCCAGATATGATAACAGGGACAGGTTCTGCTGGGATAGTTGCCAACTGTAGAAAGGAGAGCAACTACTAAATGGCCTATCTAAAGGATAACAATTGACAAAGTTTTTCTTCAATGTTACCTAAAAGGCCAATACAAAGTTTATTAAAATGTAAGCAACAGATAGTTTAGTGGTATATTAAATAATCTTAACAAGCTGGTATAAATGTGTATATATATATATATATATAAGTACATATTGCCCTTTTACATCTCTTGCCTTGAACCAGCATTTTGCGATGGTCTCAGTGCTGCCTCAGAGATCACCTGACCAGAAATACTATAGCTCTAACTGTAGTAGGAAGAAGTGTGGAAGCAAAAGACAGAATTCTGTCTGTTAATTGGCTCATATGACTTAACATGTATGGTTTGTTTGTGTGCACTGTGAATCATAGGATCCCAGGGGACACCACTTATTTTTTTAAATGGCAATTTTCTATTTATGATTACATAATGGCACATACTATTAAACAAGTATGAAAAATTGTTTACTTACATGAAGCAGGATTTTATATTGCAGTTTAAGCAATATATATATATATACATATTTTTAAATTCTTTATTTTCTCCAAAAGAGGGAAGTGTTATGCAATATATTTCATATAGACCATAGAGACCTATATTTTACAGTGGGTATACTGTTGTTGGTTTTCTGACTCTTTTGGTTCAAGCCCCAGTTTAGGGCCAGGCTCCCTTTAGCTAATAACAATGTTTCAAATATATTAAATTACTGTTGTATCAGCCATTCAGCTACAGCTCCTAGAATATTTAGGAAAGGAAACCTCAAATTTCACCCTAATTGACCCTCAAGCTTTGTCTCCATGAATTTCTGGAAGAGAAGCAGCTCTTCTCTCAAATCTCACCTTAATTGCCTCCAAAGACATCACTGGAGGACCCTTCAGTATTAGGCATTACTTCATATTTAATTCCATTTTTAAGATTTATATTTATTCTAATACTAGTCTTTTTATTTTAACTGAATCTTGCTTATCCCCCTTCTAAACTCCTTCCATAATTATTCTCTTTTCCAGTATCTGTTTAGCTTTAATCCGTGCTACTCTCTCTTTGTGTAGTGTCTTTTGTTGCCCTCTGCAATCCATGTCCATCTGGCATCTTGCATGCTCTACCAACTTCCTTTTCTTTTCTTGCCCTGACAGGCAACACTTCATTTCATTTGTTTGGATGACCCGTTGATGACTTCTGTATCCATAGTAACATCCCTGTAGATCTATGTCTTTCCATGTTATGTGCTTATCTCTTTACTCTAAAGATTAATTGTTCTGTCTATTAATAGCTGCTTTTTCCCATTATTATATTTATATAAAAGGGCAGTTATGATTGTATGAGGGGACAAAAGCTCCTGGATAATAGTAGTGTGAGACCACAACAAATATAATCCCATTTTCTGCACCAAACCGAATACCTTGTCTTACTGTTGCCTGCTTTCACTTGTCAGGCATGCATAGTACATGTAAATGACATGACTGCTTGGCATATTTTATAAAATATGAATTAAGGCTTCCTCTTAACTATAACCTGGGGGGGCACAAATAAGAGGACATCTTTGTTGTATTAACATTTTACACAATTGTGGAACCTTTATTATGTTGTTTTTTTTTTACTTTATATTATTTTACTACACCTTTACTTTCTTTGTGCAGAAGGCTAATTATTACCCATGAAAGATCTTGAGAGCTAGAAATATAAGCAGTGCATTTATTGAAGATAAGAACCCAGAAGTAGTGATGGGCGAATCTCCCGCGTTTCGCTTCGCCGAAAAATTAGCGAAAAAATTAGCAAAACGAGTCGCGCATTGTTTTTGACGCGCGGCGCGTCACGTCGTTTCCGATGCGCGTCGCGTCAAAAACGACGCGCGACTCGTTTTTTTTGGCGAATTTTTTGGCGGCGAATTTTTGCTGCCCTTTCGCCAGCGGCGAATCGCGGGAATTCACAGCGAATTCGCCCCTGGCGAATAAATTCGCCCATGACTACCCAGAAGCCTTACCACCATTTTTACTTTTCTTCTTATTCCTGACTGTCAGGAAAGTCTAAACAAATCGACACATCTATCACATGTTAGATAAATGGGTAATTTCATTTAAAGGTGGTCCACTTCTTTGTGCAGCCAAATACTTTCATTTTCAAATGCATGTACTGCGGCTTAACAGTTATGCCAAGAACCTGTCAAGATCCATACTTACAGGAAATCAAATGTGAATATTTTATGCCCTGCAAAAAAAATGATAACTAATAAGAATATGGATATAGTGGAACATATCGTAACCACTCATGAATAGACATCATGTGCGGGTATGGGAACCTGTGATCCAGAATGCTTAGGACTTGGGATGTTCTGGATAATGGATCTTCATACCTTAAGTCTATTAGAAAATCATGTAAACATTAAATAAACCCAAACTCTGGTTTTGTTTCCAATAAGGATATATTATATCTTAGTTTTGATAAAAGTACGTTACTGTTTTATTATTACAGAGAAAAAAGAAATAATTTTTAAAAATTTGGATCATTTAGATATAATGGGTTATCTATGGGAAATGGCCTTTCCATAATTTGTATCTTTCGGATAATGGACTTCTGGATAAAGGATCCCTTACCTGTAATAATAAATCACCCCAAATCATTTGTTTGTAGTAAGTCATTTCTAACACCAGTAGTTAGTGGGTTAGCTTCCTACCTCTGTCCCCCTTTCAAGTAGTTATAATAGTAATGTAATATACTGTATATAATTTAGTAATATAAAGAATGAACAAAATGCTGAACCATGCCCTAAAAAATAAGAATCTCTTTAAAACCTCTATCTTCAGATAATTACTATTGGGAAACAATCTGAAAATCTCTAAAAGTCTAATTTGATTAAAAATTGTCCAATAGGATCATCGCAGCTTTCATTGGCTTCTATGGGACCTTGACCACTTTTACTTGGCGCAGTTTTGTATTAGAGTTTTTGGGGGGGGGGGTTTTACACTTAATAAAGTTTTAGCATTTTAGAGCAATACAAATAATTGTTTTAGTGAACATTTTAGTGAAGCAGTCTCATAATGTAACAATGACCCAGGCTGTTAAATGCCTAAAATGGAAATTTGTATAGTATGATCAGCTACGTCTAAAGATGGCCATGGATGTTAAGATTTTTTAAAGATCTTTACATTATCGTAAGACCAAGCTTATCATGAAACAGGCCCGGACTGGCAATCTGTGGGTTCGGCCAAATGCCCAATGGGCTGCTTGCTTTAAATTGTAAATGGCCTGCTCACCTAAGAAAAAAGCAAATTAGGTATATCTTTAATACGTAAATGAGCCAATATAGATATATAGATATATCCCAATAGATATGTAAATGAGCTGTCCAAGATAGTCAGTCACAGCTAAGACAATGCCTGCATTTGTTAGCACTCATACCTGTACTGGCATATGGGAGGAACCAGGAATTCTGACCAACTTTAGTTAGTAATATTAGAGTTGCTTGCTGTATACCTAATCCCTTATGCTTATGATAAGTATGTTGGCAACACAATGATCCATGCTTAGAACAATCACTTCAGCCTGTGTATGGAACACTGTGATATGTTGCATAAATTGCATGAGGCAGTCTAGTCTCTTCAAGTATGACACACTTTGGCCCTGTGACACACATGGTAATTATTGCCAGGGTACATGGTCTAGCTGGGGGCACACAAAGGAAAATTTAGAATATACTGTAAGTATAGGGCCACTAATCCATCTGATAGAATAGTTGTGATAGAATCTAGGGTGAAATATTTGTTGCAAGGGCCAGTTCTAGCACATAGGGTGTATAATATTGCTGGGGATTATATGGTAATATAATCTATCTAGATTAAAATATCTATTAATAAACACTAGGGGGCCAATTTACTAAATTCACATGTAATCATGTGATTAAAATCAAATTTGATGAAAATTAGGCATATTCGATCATCGAATAGCGAATGATAGAATAGATTCGAATGATCGACTATTCGATCGTTCGATGATTTTTTTTAACATATTCGACTGCCTACTTCGCCAGATTGGACCTACCGAATTGCAATAGAAGCCTATGGGAACCCTCCCATAGGCTTCTGAGTCTAAGTCCTGATCGAATAAGATTCAAACGATCGAAGTCTTCAATTGTTCGAATCATACGAATTATTTGAATGATCGAATGATTTATTCGACTGATCGAATAAATTATTAGACTGATATAACGAATAAAAGGTAGCCTAAAACTATTCGATTACGATTCGACGATCGAATATCGAATTTTGTCGAGCTAATTATGGGGAACAATAGTAAATTTGCCCCTAGTGGTATATATATGGAAATATATATCATGCTTTGCATGCGCATGAATACATGGGCTGCTTTGATACCTTTTAGTTGAAGCTAGGAAAATTGTTGGTGCCCTTAAACCTGCTATAATTTGATGGATATGTTGGATTACACTAAAATCCATTGCAAAGAAAGAAAACTTGAAAACATCTATGGTGAGCTTAAAGAAACAGTTCATTTTAAAAATAAAAACAGGGTAAATAGATAGGCTGTGCAAAATAAAAAATGTTTCTAATATATGTAATCTGTAAAGGCTGGATTGAATGGATTTCTAACATACTGAACAATTCCTTTAAGAGAAAGGATGCTGGGGTTTCACAATGCCCAAGATTTATGGTAATGGAAACTGGTACAGTTACTATGACTTTCACCCTTCCAGGTGGTCTGCAAAAATGAATTTCTGGCTGGGAATAAATTAAAGTAGATAATTAATGTTGAGAAAAAAACGCTGTGGTGTAGCAGTTATGCTAGCAGTAAATACAAGTTGTTTTGAAATTCAGATGAGTGCCCACACCATTATTAAAATAGAGATCTTCCATATCAGTTAATTCTTTGCAATTAAAAAGCCAGGAACTTGGACTGGGCTACAGACATGCACACTAATAAACTTTAGATTTTAATTAGCTGTGCACACAAACTAATTACTTAAAATTAATCAGCGCACATGCTCATTTTTATTCTTAGCATGTCATTGTACTACTGCTCTGCAATATTAGTCCAGCAACTGATGTCGGTTTTTAATATAATCTTTTCCCTGTGGGAGAAACATAATGGATTGTATACATATTTTAGATGAAATTTATGTTACTTTTATAATTATATTATTTGTACAGTGCATAACAACTTAAATGGCACTCTTAAAATGAAATGGAATGGACAGCCTTAGAGAAACAAGAGAAAATAATGCCTTACAATTGAGCTTGGAATCATTTGTCTGCGACTTAATATACACACTGGTGGTGAATCTCTATCGCCACCTTCTTCATCTTAAATTATCATAGTTTGTGGTGCAACATGTGCTTTAGGGGCCATATTAACTTTGTTTGATCATATAGCTGGCTTTAGAATAACGCATATGACAAGTAAGTGCATTCACATGGTATATACCTAATCCATGTCAGCGGGGGGCCTCCGGCTTCGACGAGGGGGGGAGAAGTCAGGAGCAAGGAGGAAGTCCCTTTCCAGCGAGTCCAGGCAATGTACAGTTCAGGGGAATCCAATAGCAATGTCAGGTCCAGGCAGAGGTTCAAGTAGGCAGGCAGCAAGATTCAAGGTCAGGAACACGCAGAAGATCAGTAACAGATGAGCAGACAAGGCTAAGAGACCCAGGAACACAATAGCTATATTGAGCTATACTCGGGCATTGAACCTGGGTCTCCGGCGTCCTTTTAAGTTCAAATTTGGCGCCGAAATGCGCTTGGCGCGGTGCGATGACGTCACGGCCGGTGCCGAAACCACGTGGCGGCTATGGGCGCCGCCATCTTGAAGGCACCGCCGCGGAGGAAGGACGCGCCGCTCGGAGCTCCCGGACAGGCTCCGGGCGGCGTTCGTGACAATCCAGTCTTGTGCTTTATGCACCACGTCTTAGTGTGGAATTTGTCAAACAAATGGTTTCTCATCCAGAGAGGTCTCCCCAATGTACTGTATATAGGTTCATAGGGATGATTACCTGCACCAATCTCTAGTTGATTTCTGTGCTTGATCCCTTGACACTTCCAAGTCAATGCGTTATACATTGGGTACAGCGGGTGGAAAAAAAGCTGATCCTCGCTTTCCACTAATGGCATGCCAACAACCTTTCAGTGGATACACAGAGCAGATCTTTTAAAATTGTAATGAAAAGATGTAATTTATATTAAAAAAAAATAATAATTATGAGTCGCCTACACTGATCTGGCAGCAGCTTAACAAAGAAATAATAATTCAATAAAACATATACAGTATGTCATGTAGTCACCTAAAGTTTCCTTGCCATGTAACAGATTCTTAAAATATATCCAACATTGCCCTTCTGTCATATGTCTAGTATTGTCCTCTCTAGGCAAAATCATTTATCATAACCTGGAAGTTACCTACCCCACCCACCCTAAAGAGATTCTATAATTAACCAAGCACTTCCTTTTTACAAGTTAACATTTATTAGTAGAGGCTGCCTGAATACATTTGTGAAAGTCTGGGGTGCATGGGTTGATATGATTGAAAGGAACACACCCCAGGAATCCATTTAGTAAAATGACCTACATTGATGGGAGCAGAAGATAACATTTCACATGGCCAAATAAACCCCCCCATGTACCCCTGTTTGAGTTTAAAAAAGGGTGTTGTTCTTTAACTGTGGAAAGCATTGTTTCAGAGATGACTCCTATTTTGTTGGAGTTGCTCAACCTATGTGAACAATCAATGTACGCTTTGAATATTATTGTAAAATGATCCTTTATTCCTGTATGTTGAAGATGCAACCATTTAATAAAAACTCAATGCCGGGCCAGACCGACCAGGAACCCTAGACAACCTGGCCAGTCGGAGCACCCCATAGGTTTGCCCCCTGAAAACGACTTGCACGCATGCACAAAAAGGTGCATGCTTCCAAAAAAGACATGAGCAAAAACAACACAAACGTGACGCACACATGCACAAAAAGGCTCCGCAAACCCTGGCCACAGCAGGAAGCAGGGACCAGACTAGAGGGTAGGAGGCAGAGAAGGTGCGTGCCTGCCCCCCCAACCCTCCATCTTTGAGCCCTAGACATGTCCCTACTTTGCCTACCACTTGGCCGTCCCTGAAAAAACTTTAAAAAAAATATACATTATACATGTATTACACAGACCTGATGGTAGTGCAGACAAAACCCTCTTGGCTTGCTAGTTTGTATAGATTACATTATGCTGTAGTTTGCCCTATAAAACGGGCAAAGACAAATGCTAAATTGAATGTATATTATTATTAACATAAAGCCAACATATTTCATAGCAATGTAATATATAAGTTTAGTATACCATTTTCTGGTCCTACACGCAAAATGACCTGCATTGAAAGAGTAAGAGGTTGTCTTCTTAATACTTTTTTATTTTAATTTAATGAAAGAAATGGTACTTTCATCGTGATTCTTAGCCGTGCCTAACTAACCACTTTAAAACCAACACATCACTGTTGACATAGATTCTAATGAAATTAGAGTTTTTATCACCTTTGTTGAATCTGACATCAGTTTTAGTTATTTATATTCTAATTTGTACATTAAGAACAACAACAACCTTTCCAGTGTGACTCCTCAAACATACGTAGGTTTCTTTAGAGATCTCTCCTTAAATAAAACTGGATCAGATCTAAAGTTCTACCTCAGCCACCCTACTGTTCAGTTTTCAATGTGCCTATTAATTGAGTCAGCAAGGAATTAATCTCCTGATCAATTAGTGCCAGCTGCTGCCTGCCATGCTTTATGTGGAGTCCAATTAATGTTAATGAACAAGTAGTGAATTCTTTTTTTCTTTCAGTTTTAAATAAACCATTGTCCAACTTAAAATAAAGAACACAATTGACTCTTTAGGGCAGAGACACATGGCAGATTCAGGGAGATTAGTGGCCCGGTGATAAATCTCCTCTTCTTCGGGGCAACCAAACTCCCTCAACTGCCTTCCCACCGGGTAGAATGTAAATCTCCGGCAGGATGGCACTCGTAGCACTTTGTTTTCCAAAGTCGCCCAAAGTTTCCTTGTGAGGAAAATGAAGCGCTCCAAGTGCCATCCCACCAGGGATTTACATTTTAGCCAGGGGGAGGGCAGTTCGGGGAGATTAATCGCACTGAAGAAGTAGAGATTTGTTTCCAAATCTGCTTGTGCGTCTCTGCCCTTAACGTTCCACTGAGGCTTTATTAAAGATATTAAATAGCATTGCAAATTAATACCAAAGATGTAAAAAAATTGTCTTAATTAATTTACAGAAGGCAGCATTGGTAGCCTCACCAATATATTACTATAGCCTGTGATACAGAATCCTAACTTTCTTTGTTAGTACGTATGTTATCACATCGACTGGTGTATGACATAGTGGGAGTTCCAGAACAGTAACAACAAAAACATGATCTTGAATATTCATGATTTTCAGTGAGAGTGACACATCAAAGAGTGACACGGCACATTTAAATTATGAGACCAGAAGTTCATAACACATGGCTGTATGGCTTTGATGTTCTAGAATGTATTGTAGATTCTTATATTGTTTGCCTCAACCCAGCAAGAGGAATGCAGCCACAAAGTCCAATACAAACTGCCTAGAGACGGTACAGATTTTAGATGGTGTCCTTGCACACTTTGTTTTTCTGCACTTCTTCCCCTTTGTCCCATTGGTATTAAATGACCCATTTATGTCTAGACAGATGTGATATATCTAATAAATTATCTTTCAGGATTTAATACTAAAGCTGGCCATAGACATAAAGATTTTTAAAAGATCCAGTTGTTATCGTGAGACCACAAAATGATTGTTTAAATGCCCGATGTTTCCATCAACTAAAAAGACCATTTCAGGCGATATTGCCAGCAAAACTGAAGGATTGCAGCCTGCTTGGCCCTACAAACATAGGCAGATTGCATGGGGACCGATAAAGATTTTCTAACCTGGCCGATCAATCATCAGACCAATGTCGGACGAAAAATCGTAAGATGTACAATTGTTCAAATCCCACAAACCGCACGATAATTTGACAGATTGGTCGGACTTCGCTAAGATCTTTGCATCTATGTGGACCTTAACAGAGGCACATCTGACAGAAGGTAATAATGCATTTCATTTACATAGTTTATACATAGGCAAAGCTAAATTTACTATTTCAATTCAGAAGTCAGAAAACATAATTTCTTCTATTTCAGACTAAGGAGCAGTAATTTAAATTCCTAGAAAAAGACATGGGCAGACAGAAAATTTTACAGGTCGGGGACAAAGTCATCAATCATAAACATAAAATCAAAGCCTAAACCTGTTTATAATAATTAGGTGGCAAGTTTAGGTGTAAGGATTGTGGATAAACAAGCAAACAACCGCAGGACTTAGCTGTAAGGTTTATTCAACACAACATGTTTCGAGCATTGGGGCTCTTTTTCAAGTGTTCAAAGAGCACATCATACAATAGCTTTTTTTAAAACCAAATAACTCCACTCCACCGTGATAGGGTGAGCATTTAATTACAATCAATTAAAAGTAGGTCACTGCGAATGGGGATTTTTATCGCCTGACTACAGATTTAAATTCCAAAATTGTGCAAACATCTGTGTTAAGGCCAATGGATTTAAAATATCCATCTTGGTGTCAAGTCCATATAAATTGTCCATTAAAATTTGAAGACACACTTCACCCCTAGTACTGCTATTAAGCCTACATATAAGAGTCTGTATTGCTTTACGTTTCCATACAGTATTGGTAGTACATAAACATTACTTGCCTTAAATGATGCTGTCCATGCAGCTTGACACGTTTTGGACACATCTAGTGTTACAATTGGTATCCCAAACCTAGAACAAAGCCCTAGGCTCACTCTTCTGCCCATAGCAGCCACCTTCGGTTTCAGGAGAAGACTACTCTGGTGCCACCAGGTCTTAATATGAGAGGACCAAGGGAAAAGATTTAGGCAAGCAAGGGAAGAACTGACTGGGAGAATTAGTAACATAGTTGGGGGTCACAGGCGGCATCAATACACTAGATGAGCTGAGCAGCACAATAACAGTAGGTGTTAGAATAATCAGGGGCACAAGTTTGCCAAAAAGACAGTGCAGTACAAAGTAGGAGTCAGAAGAGTAATCAGGCCACAGACCAAGTCAAGATACGAAATGGTTACCAGGATCCAAATGAATGGTTAGAATTCAGGCAAGAGTCAGACAGGCAGCAGACAGGACTTGGTAGTCAGGGTCAAAGCAACAGAATACTTACAAAGAATTGCACCCAGGAACTAGAAGAATAGACCCTTACGTTGGGCCAAGAAAACTACACAGAAGCCCTTAAAATATTTGAATTTTTGCGCTGCTGATGGTGTCGCATTCTGCAATTTCCAGCCAAGTGGTGCAAACCCAAAAGAATGCGCACAAAGCCAGTGCCAACAAAGATGAACGCGGTGTGTGTCCCAGTCACACCCCCACTAGACCACCAGGCAGAGTCCTCACATCCAGTCCTTAATCATAGGCATACAGATTTGTAAAATCACATGACTGGTGCTGGTCAAATCTATATGTTACACAATGTAATCAGAGCATTTCAGAAGAAAACCAAGCATAGCAGTAATACAAAATAAGAAATAAAATAGAAAAAGGGCAAACGGAGCATCCTCAAGTAGCACTCCTCTACTAAAGAAAGCCCCACAATTCGTAAAAGGGGACTGTAAAGAAGTGGCACAGATGGAGTGTTCTAAGTTTTTTTCTACTTTGAACAATCTCATTAAATTAAATAGTTTACGTTTTGACTAGGACAACTCCCATTGACTTCTATGTGACCTCACAAGCTTTGATATGACAACGTTTTATATTCTCGTTGTTCAAGTTCATTTAGCTTAATAAGTACTTGATTTGGAATTATAATGTAAGTTTGTGAGTTTTACTGCAAAAACAAATTATTGAATTGCTTTAAAAACCCCAATTGGTACATGATATAATATAAAGCCAAAAATACTGTAAGAGCATTTAAAGGGGCAGTGTACTTTCTTCTTTTCAACATGAGAACAATGACTATGGCTGATGCCAAATATACTTTGTACCTACCATTTTAATCATTAAAATCTATGGTTTATGTTATTTTGGAAATTAAAGCCACTCCATGCATTGTGTTTGGGAGGTACAATGACAGAATGCACATATAAACAGAAGTCCATTATGCAGGGCAGATATGTGAACTTTAAATATCTACCCTGCAATTAACAGATTTGGAGGAGGAGCATGTTTATCCAATAAAAAAAAAATGTCAAAAATTAAATTCAGCAGCAGTCCTATTCACTGGACTCATGACGGGCAAGTGGGTATATTGCCCCTCGATGTTGTTTAAAATACTTATAGGTTGGGATAGGTTTTTTTTGCCGAAGTATTGATCAAGTGTGACATTTCCTTTGGGTCCCTGGTAAAGGAAAAAAAATGTCTTTCATAACTTTACAGGATGAGTAAATTCAACCTGTATTAGAATGAACCATAACCAACAAACAAGAGAATACATTTAGATTAAAATCACTCCAAAAATAATATCTAGTAAAGCAGGCCCATACAATAATTTGACTGTTTGTGTCATACAGCTTGAGTGTTATTTTATAATGTTCTTTTTATGCCTTAAAGGAAAAGTAA
>CM044432.1:61032282-61042839 GCA_024363595.1 Xenopus borealis | reverse complement strand
AATGAGCACAGACTTGATGTAGACACAGGCAGGGTGCAAGTAAAGATTCAAATACACAGTTTTTGATATGGATATCAAGAAGGGGTGAAATAACAGCAACAACAATGCAGTTGTACATATAAGCTTATTATAACTCACGCAGGTAAAGAGAGATTGCCATGCAGACCATTGCTATGGATGTTGCCGGGAAAGAATTGTTGGTGAGGAGGAAAACTGTTATCAGTGGCCTGGAGACTGTAGCTGGACGTTGGTTACTGAAATGAGGAGGAGGAAGCTGTGGTTGCTAGGGTAGATCTGTCTAGCAACAGATCGAGCAAAAGGTTGAAGATGCCGATTCAAGTGAGGTGCTGGAGCAGGCCAGGAAACTGATGAGGCAAGGCTGAGAAAAGGTAGAAGGACTGGGAACAGGAGACTGCAGGCAAGATGACTCTTGACATGAGGATCTTGGAGCATGAGGGATGCCAGCCTTACTTCCGGATAGAGTAAGTATAACTGCGCATCGTTACTGCACCTGTGCAAACTTAAATAGGCTGAGGGGGAGGCGGCCGCAAGCTCCATGACAGAGCTGCGGGGCCTTACAGGCTTTTACAACCAGTGATTTTCTTTCTGTAGTCTCCATGTTTGTCTAAGGGCCCTTACACACGGGCGTTTTGGACCTGCGCTCCCCTGCGTTGCGTTTGTCTGTGTTCAGCCGCAGGGGAGCGCAGATCTAGACGCACCTCATTCTTTTCAATGAGGTTGTACCCACGAGGCGCGTGTAAGCGCCAAACGCAAGTACAGACCCAACATGCTGCATTTTTCCTGCGTTTGGCACCTACATGCGTTCGTGTGAGTACAGCCCCATTGAAAATAATTGAGTGCGTCTATACCTGCGCTCCCCTGCGGCTGAATACAGCAAAACGGAACGCAGGGGAGCGCAGGTAAAAACGCCCGTGTGTAAGGGCCCTAATGCTTATATTTTGGTCAAGGGCTTCCTTATACCATGTATTTGTATCAGTTCTTTAATTATATGTGTGTGTTTGAGGGAGTCTCACTATAAAGGTTGTTAATGTAAATAATATCTGGTGAATTATGTGGAATCTCTGACAGCTGTATCTTTCAAAATACATGGAAAATACTAGTCCCGATTGCTCCTTCATCCTCATCACAGCCTGGTAAATGATTATAGTCCAGATGCAGATTCCTCACACTGGGATGCATATAAATTAGGGTACATGTCAATATCTGGTGCCGGGTGTTGATATTAAAAAGTTTGTTAAAAATCTATTTTACTCTCTCTCGGTATATCTGTTAGTGGTTTTTAACTGTCATGTGCTCTCTCTGTGCTCTTTCTATGATAATAGATATCTGTGCCTCTGTCTTTAATGCTATAAAACATTTGCAAGAGCATCGTATAGATCTTAGATACTAACTACAATAGTTTTTTTCACCTTCCTCCAGTTTCTAGGTTGGCTACATGTCTGTCTAATTCATTACTGTGTGATTTATTGTAGAAAATATCGGAATGTAGAACGTTCTGGTTATTCTAGAGTTTACCTTGGTTGGTTTCCATTTGACCTCTTCTGGCCTCCATGTAAATCATATCTCTTTTTTTATTCCCTGCGGCTCTTTCCTTTGAGTGAAGGTCATCTCTTGCAACATTGCTTTCATGCCAGTTTATAAATATATATTTGTTCATTTGAATCATCCTCGCCCTTACTTTTCTGCTTGATGAAAGTGATCTTCTTTATTCTTAATGTTTTTTTAATGGGAAATAGGGGCATGGTTATTGAAACAATAAGAAAATGGCTGAAACAAGACATCACCGTCCACCCAGAACAAGTTTGTTCTTTGCTAGACCCATGTCTTAACACCACTTACTTCAAGCATAACAATGTTTTTTTTACAGACAAACTCATGACTGTGCCATGGCTCCAGCTGTGTCTCCCATCATAGCAAAACTTTATTACATGGAAATATTGGAAGAGAAATATAAAAAGAGCCTAAAATATTACATGGAAGAAATGGAAAAGAAAGCATTAAACAGCAAAAGCTATTGGTTCAGATATGTAGAGAACACTTGGGTCAAAATTAAAATTTGGTACAAATGAAGCAATTGTTGTCTGTTTCCCACCTCCATCCATAACATAAACTGGGGGTTTAAAGAAATATACACCACTGGGCTGAAACTATGACAATGAGTGCCTAGTCTAAGGACAAAAAATATAGGCACTTAAAAGAGCTTTGGAAACAAAACAAACAAAAAAAAAACTCTAAAAAGTCTAGCATTTATATTATGTTAAGATATTCATTTTAGCAGCAGCAGCAGAGCTGTTAGTCAAAGAAAGTAATGTCAGTATTCTGGACATAATGAAAAAAACTTTGAAGAGGAAGATTCAAAATGTATTGTGTATCCATATTCTGTATATTATGGCATATAAATAAAAAAATGACTACTGAGCAGAACCTCAAGAAATTGCATAAAATACTAATTAATTCCACTAAATAGTTGCTCTGTTAATACAGTATAGAACATTTCTAAAGTAGCAGTTGTTTGCGACAGCAAGATTGTGATATGTTTTGCCAACTAAACTGACTAGTCCATAAAATAGTTGCTGCTGCTAGTGACATGCCAAATGTGAAATCTCTGGATATCATGGCAAATTCTGACAAAAGATATTCATTTGGTGCATTTTCAGGAAAAACATTTTGTTACAGGGCAACAGTTCTGCCCTTCTGAGGCAATTAGATATATAACTGCTGTGCTACAAATTAGCAGGAAAGGGTCACATACTGTTACATAGATAAACCATGTTGAATAAAGACCAATTCCATCAAGTTCAACCCCTCCAAGAAACCCTGCATTTGTGACAATGTTCTACCAAATGTATTAGTCTGCCAGATTTGTGCAGCGTTTATAAAGGGTTCAAAATAGCATTAAATAAAAAAGAGGATTTTGATCTTATGGTTATTATAAACACATTTTAAATGATTAATCTACCTCCATTATAAAAAGAAAGCCAAGTGTAAAATTAAAGATAGCCCTTTAACTGCAATCATATTAAATATAATAATCTTAAATGTTTAAGTAGCTTCCCCATTGGTTCTCCCATTTGTGCACTGTCCCTGCTATACAGCTTATTCACTAGAGAGTATAATTATCTATTACTAATAATATAATTCTATAATCTATTTAAATGTTCATTTTTAGCATTCTTAGTTAACCACAAGATGTTGCTTGTGTACAAGAGAAGAAATTCAAGAGACATACTGTATATGGTGCATCATTATTTTCAAATTTCAGTATCTAGATTATAGTGTATTGTTTACTATGCTGAAGGTAACGAGAACTGAAGCTAAAGACAACTAGATTCATTTGTTTTTGGTAGACCATTTCTTTCTGTGCCCATTTATTTTGAATTCCTTCACATAGTAAGTTAGGTTGAAAATAAGGCATACATCCATCAAATTCAACCTTTAACTTTATATCCTGCCTAACTGCTAGTTGATCCAGAGGAAGGCTTAGAGAGGGAGAAAATTCCTTCCTGGCTCCAAAATGGCAATCGTACTAGTCCCTGGATCAACTTGTACTATGAGCTAGCTTCCATAACCCTGTATTCCCTCACTTGCTAAAAACCCATCCAACCCTTTCTTAAAGCTATCTAATGTATCAGCCTGTACAACTGATTCAGGGAGAGAATTCCACATCTTCACAGCTCTCACGGTAAAAAAAACAAAACCCTTCCTAATATTTAGGTGGTCACAAATGATCAAACAGAAAATGTGGTTAGTCTGTAATAAAATCTGATGTTATGGGGCAGAATATTAAATGCTGATGATAGTTGTACTGGTTTATGCGCTGCCATGTTGCAATGTATATGTAGTCATTACTAATCAGCCTTATATTATTCTATTCTATGTGTACTGTATACTGTGAGTGGGTCCCTAAGCTCAGTAAGTGACAGCAGCACAGAGCACGTGAATCAGTGAATCAGCAGAAAAGAGCTACTGGGGCATCTACTGGGGAGACACATATCTTTACTGCTAAAGGGCTGTGGTTGCCTTGGGCTGGTACAGAAGCACAAAACATAAAGTACAACATTTCTAACCTACTTCTATAGTTTAACTTTCATTGTCCTTTAAAATGGATTATGATAAGTGTTTGCTTCTTTTCTACATATTTCCTATTTCATTACTGTAGTTACAATGATTAGTTTTTGCATATTAGGTTCAAAGTGCAGTCTCTACAGCAAATGGGAAACTATAATCATGCAATTCACATTAATACAAATATCAAATATAAAAAGAAGTTACTGTAGCAGCAATAAAAATCAAGCATTTTTGCCACAGTTTTAAACTTACTGCTAGTTTGAATTATACTCATTCAGATATGGGATCTGGAAACCCTTTATACAGAAAGTTCTGAATTACTGGAAAGACATCTCCCATAGACTCAATTTTAATGACATTATTCTAAATTATTTATTTTTCTCTAAATTATTTTTTTTTTCTCAGTAGCTTGCACTTGTTCCCTACTAAGACATAATTAAACCTTGTTGAAGTTAAAACAATCCTGTTGGGTTTAAATGATTTTTTACTAGACTGGGAGGCACATTTATCAAAGATTGAATTAAATTCATGTGAGTTTTTTTAAACTCCCTTAAATTCAAAAATATACTCAAAATCCGACTGGGAGTTATATAATAAAAAAAATTGTGTACTGTATCTAAAACTTGCACACATTTTACTGACTTGAAAACTCGATAAGAATTCAACTAATCCCAAAATCCAGTTTTGACCATAAAAAAACGGGGAAAAAAATGAAATTCAACCCTTAATAAATCTGCCCCTTAAGTTATGGTGATCCAAATACGGCATTTCTTTTATCCAGAAAACACCAGGTCCTGAGCATTTTGGATAGGTTCAATACCTGTACTTTTTTATTCTTCATGTTATAAAGCAAAACACTTCAGCCTTGCAAATATTGACTAACCTGACATACTTCCTTCAACTCTCAATCAAAAATTGATCTTGTCTTAAAGAAAAGATAATGATAAAACAAGTACAACACAACGGATATATTTAAAGCTCTGTAAAGGTCTGTAGCACTTTCCAGTCAACAGGGTCAATTTATAATTGACTTTAAAGTATTTGGGCTGCAAACCAATACAGGTTTCTGAAGCTAATAGTTTTCTTTTTATGAATCTTTCTTCATAACATTAGCTTTATGCATGAGTATTAAATTCAATTCCCTTTTGACTTTGTTTTAAAAGTACGTAGGACATCACAGGGTTTTGAATTGAAAAGAATCCTCTGAAGATTTTCATCTGAAGCTTGTTAAATAATGAACTTCCAGTATCGGTCTTGTAATCACTTGCCTACATCTTAACAAGTCTTGGAAATTCAGTGAAGCATGCATTTTTGTCAGGAAAGCCAGGATTTAGCATAACAGAACATTTATTGGATTAACAGAAAATATGCAATATGCATCACAACAAAATTAAACCAGTGCATCCATTTGGGCATGTGTGTAGAGGATCCGCCAGGCGCAACACCTGGGAGTCAAACCGGCATCACTCACATCGAGACGCTCCTCCAAAACCGCTCTGGCCATTTGGGCATCCCAATAGAGATATTACATCAATACTTAGTTGAGCCTCCTTTTACAAATGTAATAGCCACTAGACTCCTCGTATAGCCTTTGATGAGTGTCTGAATTGTGGATAGTGGTATTTTTGACCATTCATCCATAGAACAACTCTCCAGTTCAGGTTAGGGGACCCGTGACCCAAAAGAAATATTCAAAATCCTATTTTATCACATTAGTCAAGAAAAATGAACTTTATTTACATTATATAAATTATTTAATTCCTGTTTCCTTCAGTCTGGGAATTCAAAATTATAGCAAGCAGGCAGTAGCCATTTTGTGGACACTGTTATTAAGGCAAGCGTTATATCATCTTAGAATCTTGTTTTTGCACCAGAGTGGGGGACCCAATGTCTATCTCCATGCCCTGGCTACACAATTAAACAGTGAAGAGAATTGGTGGTATGTGTGGAAAGCAGTGACATCTAGGAAGTGCATAACAAATTTGTGACTGATGCTTGAACATTATCCTGAATAATTTGTTGATATTGAGTTGAATTCATCTGACCCTCGACTTTAACAAAGGCCCCAGTCCCTGAACTAGCCACACAGCCCCACAGCATGATGGAACCTCCACCAAATTTGACAGTAGGTAGCAGGTGTTTTTCTTGAAATGCATTGTTCTTCTTCTGCCATGCAAAGCACTTTTTGTTATGACCAAATAACAAAATTTTAGTCTTATCATTCCAAAGCACTTTGTTCCAAAATGACTGTGGCTTGTCTAAATGAGCTTTTGCATACAACAAGTGACCCAGTTTGTGGCTTGAGTGCAGAAAGGGTTTCTTTCTTATCATCCTGCCATACAGATGTTCTTTGTGCAAATTGCACTAAATTGTAGAAAGATCTACACATACACCATCTGCAGCAAGATGTTCTTGCAGGACTTTTGAGGTGATCTTTGGGTTGTCTGTAACCATTCTTAAAATCCTCTGCATATGCTGCTCCTGTATTTTTCTTGGCCTGCCAGACCTGGGTTTTACAGCAACTGTGGCTGTGGCCTTCCATTTCCTGATTTCATTCCTTACAGTTGAATTTCACATTTTAAACTCTCAGCTTTTTATAGCCTTCCCTTAAACCATTATACGGAACAATCTTTGTTTTCAGATCTTTTGAGAATTGCTTTGAGGATCCCATGATGTCACTCTTCAGAGGAGAGTCAAACACAACTTGCAATTGGCCACTTTAAATACTTCTCATGATTGTACACACCTGCCTATGAAGTTCAAAAGGCTTAATGAGCTAATCCAACCAATTTGGTGCTGCTATTAATCACTATTGAGCAGTTACATGCATTAAAATTAGCAAAATGATAAGGGCACCCAAATTTTTGCACAGACAGTTTTTCATATTTGAATTACTGCTTCACTAAAAAAAATCTTTGTTCAGAAAACAGATTATGCAGGCTCAAAGGGGTTCCCAAACGTTTTTCATATGACTGTATATATAGACTGTGTATTTTTGGTTGTCCACTAATCTGTTTATTTAAACCTCTTTACTGCATTATATTTTTTGTCAGTAACTACAACGACAAGTAAGACTGAACAATAACCCATTTATAAATGTAAACAGGGCCGGTTTTACACAGTGGGTGCCCCTAGGCCCGCTGCCGTTTGTCGTCCCTGTCCACTCCCTTTCATTTGTTAAAATTTTCATAATCGGGAAAGAGCAATGGGAATTGGCACATGGGAAATTTTTATTTTGGAACCAATGTGGGTGTTGTTGGGCAGCATGCTGCACCCAAAAATCCTGCCACCCTAGGCCCGGGCCTAGGTGGCCTCTCCACAAATCCGGGCCTGAATGCAAATAACTTAATTTTAATACTATAGATGCATCCTTACTCCTTTTTAAATGAGGTTTCAGGTATGTTAATACAATCATTTGGGGTTCCTAACATTTGGTACCCCCAAGTGGGATAACACTTTCTTCGTAGACCCTTGAATGTTAGAAGTGACAAAACAAGAGAATGTGGCTGTCCAAGTCAAGGGCTATCTGTGGCCATTTAGTATTATTACTATAATTTAAAACAGATAGGTGAGTTAAGATTGATTTATTAATGGGGTCAAATTAAAGATCTTAAAATTCTGGACTGTCAGAGACCTTGAGGCCTAATATCGTGATTTGGTATCTTTGCAGAACTGCATGTCAGCAGACATACATGTTTCAAAAGATGCATCCTTAAAAATTCATAGCATTTCTTCTTGGCTGGGGTTCTCACTATGATGTTGCTTGAGCATTGCATTTAGATGCATTCCCTGTGGAATGAAACTCCCCTGAGATGGACTCAATAACAGGAGAGTTTCTCTTTTGTCATTCACTGCAGTGTAAATGTGATTACACCGATCTCAGGAAGATTATACACAGTCCATCAGGCCCCTGTACATAGTACTGGCTCCACTTCAAGACAAAATAAGAATACATATTAGACTTTTTTTATAATGTTTACATTTTATTTTTAATAGCAACAAAAAAATATTATTTCAAGGTTAAGCAGCAGTCTGTGGTCCCAAAACATAGGAGACCGGGCCTTCCTGATCATGCTCACACGAGGATTGAAAATCAATAGTGATTACCAACTATGTTTACATATTTCCCCTACCCCCATTTGGGCATATAGTTAATTAAAGAGGCAGTTTTGATGGCAATGGCTGTCATTCTCATTCCCGGAGACCCACAGGATTTTTGGTCAAAACTCACAAATTTGAGGTGGGAATAATCAAACTCAAATTCAAGATTTATCATACCTTGTCCTGGGAACAACTCAAATTCGACTATGCACCACCTAAAACCTGCCGAGTTCATGTAGAAGCCAAAGGCAGAGGTCCAGTGACCAATTTGAAGATGTTAATAGCCTTTCTGACATTACATTTTTTTTCAGAGAAAAAAAAATTATGGTTTAGTTGAATTCTATTCAAGTCAATATTATTCTGTTCCAATTCTATTATATTTGAGTTGAATCGGTAATATTCGATCGAGTTTTATATGTTCAATTTTTTTCTTAAATAAGATACAATTTGAATTTCGAGGTCATTAAAGGTCATTTGAGATAATATAAATAAAAAAAAACTCTAATATTCGACCTTTGCTAAATCTGCCCCTAAATGTGCAAGCACAGACCTTTAGTCCAAAGCAGTCATATTGTATTTTCAAATATACCTTGGCCATGTATTAAAATTAAATCGAATTTGACAATATACTTTAACATGTTACATGTACATCTTCTAGGCAAAAGGAGCCCCCCTATAAGATATATTGGATCATTCATCTGACACCCAGCTTCTGAATGAAGACAGAATGAGGAGAAACAGATGAGAGAGATTTCAGAAACGGTACAGAATTTTTATCTGATTGTATTTAGAAAGTTTCTTATTTCAGTATGCTGAAGCCAATATAAATTTTTAATTTTTGAGATAGTTCCCTTTTAAAATGATTTGTCTAAAATTAAGTTTAGAACTTACTGTAGTGTTCCAGCCAAGCAGCTCATTTATGTAGAGCAGACTTTCTCAAATGTTGCATGTCTCTGGATAATGATCCATAATGATCCAGAAAGAGCCAAATTATGGAAAGACCATCTCTTACAGACCTACATTTTATTTTTCCAAAATAAGATATCATTAATCCTTATTAGAAGCGAATTTGCGAAAAAATATGCGAAACTAGTTGCGCGTCAAAAACGTGCCGCGTCGCGTCGTTTCCGTCGCGACTTGTTTTTTTGGGCAAATTTTTGCTGGCGTTTCGCGAATTTATTCGCCAGCGGCGAATCGCAGGAGTTCGCCCCTGGCGAATAAATTCGCCCCTTCACTACTCTTCTTCTCTCTGACATTGGCACTAATTTTGGGACAAATTTTAGTGAGGCCAGAGCTTTGTTGCTGGGCCTAGGTGGCCAGAGTGTTTTTGAAGGGAAGCTGGTCATATTATTATTCTTTATTTATATTCTGCTGACATATTCTGCAGGATTTTACTGAGATTATACATCATTCTAATCAGTCCCTTTCACATTCACACACAGCAGGGTTAATTTAATCAGGAGCCAATTAACCTGCCTGTAAGTTTTCTGGGGTGTGGGTGTGATGATCATTGCTAATAATAAGATCCAAGTGTAACTTGCAAAATGGTGTTGCAAGAAGGTGACCCCTGAACAAATATTCTCCTTTCATCCGTCATTGTCAGATTTGAAGCTAATTTTTCTATTTTATTTTTTTTCATATTGTTGTTCCTTTAGGTACATTCCTTGTCTAAATGCACTATGATTATATCAAGCTTTGATGTTTTGCATTAATATAATTGCATTACATACTTCTTGTCATGCAAAATCAATTCCTTTTCTTACACTGTATGACATTTAAACCATGTACTGTAAAGATGAATAGCTTGGGTGCGCTGTTCTTAATGCTTTTTGTGCGGCTATAGTTGCCATGGAAATCATCCTTATAGCATTTATACAATTAGAATAGTTTTCAGCAGGTGGGTAATATCAGATCAGGAAAAATGTCAAGAAAGTGTAAAAAGTATTTTAAAAAAAATCAAGATTTTGTGTTCTATCAGAAAAACAGCTTACAATGAAAAAAAATGATATTGCCAAGAGTATTTGCTATATTAGCTCACGTAAAAAACAAATGTTAATTGATGTATTTGCCCACATAGGTTATTTACTTCCAGCTTTCTTAAAGGGATACTTTCATGGTTAAACAAGTTTTTTTTTTTCAAAACACATCATTTAATCGCAAATCTGATGGGATTTTTTAGCCTGCCCGATTGGCATCTGGCCGACTTTTGGCCAGGTATCGATCGGTGCCATCCATCGGATGGCCCCACAGACCGGCCAGTAAACTGCCAACTCAGTCTGTCAGCAGCTTTTATCGGTCCGTATATGGGGGCTTTAGGGAGCCATTCCAGTAATTCCACAGTACACAATATCATCCATTTAAAGGGAA
>CM044432.1:61007599-61023033 GCA_024363595.1 Xenopus borealis | reverse complement strand
ATATCCCATGTTTAACTATTGTGCATGGCCAATTACTTTGTTCTGTCTCCAAGTGCATTTACAAAAACAGTTATTTACAAATATACAGTATAATGGAAAAATGGCAAGTGGCCATAGTCTCATATTTTTACTTCTCTCTGCTTGGAACCAGCACTATGTCATTTGGCATTGTGATTTTACACTGTAATCAAACGGCAGAAGGGAGGGCATGCTGCTGTTTAGTTGTTCTGCAGGGCTGGAACTAGGGATAGGCAGAAGAGACACTTGCCTAGGGTGCAACGAAGTGGGGGTGCCAATCACATACCTCTTTTTTCAGCTTAGCCCTGCTCAGGACCCTTTCCCACTGGTTCTCTCCAGTGTGCTTCTGTGCATGCTTTCTTCCCCCTCCACGAATTGAAATATCGGGCGCACATGCGCAGTTCCGGATGCTGTTGTATGTGCACTCGAGGGTGTAGTGGAAAGGGGGCGAAGCAGACGGGTTTTCTTGGCATTTCTTGGAAAAGCGTGGTGCTCGCTGGAATAACCCCAGGCAGGTGCAGTTTTCTCCTGATAGAAGCAACGGCCTGGGGGGGTCAAGCAGGGCCGCTCCGGCCATGAGACAATGTGAGAACCTTGCCTCAGACGGCACGGAGCGGCCAGGTACCAGGGGCGGCAGAATTTTTTAAAATGGAAATTTGGCTCTTCTAGTGCAGAGAGCTTAATAGCGATGCTGCCCCTCCTCAACCCGCTCCGACAATAGAAAATTAGAAGCGTGGATCAGGAGGTGGGGCGGCAGCAGCCTGTGTAACACCCCTGGGGTCAAGTAAGTAGATACAGTCACTTGGTGCACCCCCAAGTAAAAAGCACCTTTCCATCTTCTTTAACAAGTAACTTCTTTGCACTAGTTTTAGGAAGTATGTGTGCTGCTAGTTAATACTACCACATAAAGCAACTTTATATTTCCTGTACAACATCTCCAGGGCTTATTACAGAAATGTGTTGTGCTGATCTCCACATTGTGTTTGCATTTGCTGTTTTGGTAAAAACAGAGCAGATGATTTCAATATGGCACTATGGTACGTTATATTCAATGTAAATTAGATGTAGCAATAAGCTGTAATTATGACAGCATGATAAAAGTGGTGGATGTGGTGGATCATGTTGTCATGCATGTAGATACATCAAACCCTCAAAGGATTTTGCGGGCAATAGTGGTACCAGAATAATTTTTATGCTAACTGTATGCCATCATACTCTTGCAGTATTCAATATGTTGGTAAGACAATTAGGTCTGTTAGACGCTGAATATCAGAACATTTGAGAACTATACCCTTCAGGGGGGACACTAGTTCTGGGATTGCCAACCATTTACTTAAACGTCATGGGGCAAACTTTGTGTATCTGTTCATACTATAGACAGGGTTTGACCCAATTGCCGTGGAGAAGACACTGATTTAACCCTGTTGAGATGGGAAGCTTATTTGATTTTTGAGTTCGGAACAGTCGCACCAAGGGGCCTGAATACAGAGTGAGAACAGAATGCTAGTTGCTAGTGACATCCCATGCTCCTTCTGAACTATTATGAATTTTCTCCATAAATTTTTGTATTGTTTGTGTCATTTATGAATTGATATACGGGTTAATTAATTTTTACTTACTTGACTATAAGGCTCTATGAACTAACAAGGAATCCCATATGATTTGTCAATTTGTAATCTTACTTTGTATTTAATAAATAACTTCATGCTCTTACGTTACTGTGTATTAAGATTAATATTTAATTTGATATTTGAATTAATAATTAAATTGGTATTGCCATTTTTATTCATCTATTTATATATATATATACGTTTCATTGATCTCAATTGAGTAACTATCGATATTACCATTTTGGCAATATTATAGAAACATACTATTTAGTGTCTTTTTCAATCAATGAATCTACGTATGCATCAATTTGATTTTATTATAGGCAGTGAAACAGCTAATGGAACTATACTGTACTTCATTACTTTTTTTTTTTTTTTTTAACATGCTCCATATTGATTTTGTCTCTTTCATTAACACCATATTAATCTACATGCTCCACTGCTCCTGAATAAACTGACTTTTTGGATCTTGGTATTTTTCCTGCCTGTTACCTTTACACAGACGCGATGCACAGTTTTCCTACTTTAATGTAAAGGAAATGTACAGTAATCATGTGTATATCTAATGGAATATGAATGGAGACAACATTATATAAAAGCAATCTGCTGATAGAAGCAATTACTCTGGTAAACCATGTCTGCTTTTTAAAATGTTTACTGTTAGGTCTGATAATAACCTACATGGACAAATGTAATATAATGGTACGGGTAAAGAAATAAAGAAATATCTACAAGAAGACTCCAGGTGGTATAGCTACATGCTCACACCATTAATAGAGAATAGAGTGATAGAGAAAGATAGAGAAAGAGTTTTCTAGCAGTACATACTGTAGGTTCTACTTACCTTCTAATGGAGATACAGAAGCTCCCTGAGGACAACAGTTGACTGTTTCTAACTCTATATACTGTATTTTTAAAACTTAATAACTGCGTTAGTATTAAGTCCTTTAAGGTCTTTAACCATCTTTTCCAATCACTAACACCTTATCCTTTCAACCATGATGTTAATGGTTGTAAAGATCAACATACAAAGCATTTGCTTTTTAGGGATATCTCAGCCACTTTATCTTTTCAACACAATTTTGTGCCATAAAAGGGTGTTTTGCATGTAAACCCTGAAATGTTTTTCATTGGTGGATGATCAGACAACCTTCTTTACACACACTTGACATTAGCCCAGCAATTTTTAGTTAATGATCATAATGCAATGACCCTGCTTATTTGATGATCATATTTTTCCACCACAAATTGCTTTTCCCAATTGTACAATATATCAACATACTCATTAACAGACTTTCAGGTATTTGCAAACAGGATGTTATGAATGTAGTACTATTTCTGCCAAACTATACCCCCCGGACCATGTAGTTCTCTATAAAATGACATTGCATAAAACAACTCATATGTAAAACCCTGCTTCATGTAAATAAACCATTTTCATAATAATATATTTTGTTAGTAGCACGTGCCATTGGATAATCATAAATAGAAAATTGCCATTGGAATCATTTGATTCAACTGTGCACACAAACATACCAAATAAACTATAAAGTTACAGTAGGTCACATGAGCCAATTAACACACTTCTTCCTATTACAGAGGTGAAATATTTCTGGTCAGGTGATCTCTGAGGCAGCACACAGACCATCACCAAATGGTGGTTCAAGGCAAGGCAATATGACTTATTTCTACATATATGCCATGACCTGGATGAATGAGAATCTTTACAACACTCTTCATTACTATTTGTTCCTACATTTTTCTCTGCCTCTTGTGATACTTTTACAGCCCTGGTCTCATTCTCCATACACATAGCCCTTCCTTATTTTTACCAAAGGCGGATCCTGGCTGAAAACACCTTTACATCTTTGACCTTATTTCCTATCTAATATTTTTTTCCTTAGCTCAGCAAAGCATTACATTTTTGTACTCTCTTCTATGGTGGTTCTGGCTTTTATTTGCAGGATTTTTCTCCTACATGTTTTCTTCTACACACTTAACCAAACGTGGCATAAATATCAACCTGTTTCTTTACACCAATAACTTTATGAGCTGGTTTGTATTGCTTCCTTATTGCATTACATTTCCCCTGGTTTATTGCACAAATAACAATGTCTCTTTCCATTTTAAATTTGAAGAACTTAGTTATCCTACTTGCTATTAATATTTTTCTGTAGCTATTTTTTGCCTAAATATTGACAATTATCCATCAATATTGTAAAACTTAAATATACCTTCTCCCAATTGCTCAAACTAGATATTTTACAAATCAGGCTTTGTTCTTGATGTGTAACCCTCAACAGATTTCATCACAAAACTGTATTGGGTAATACATTTGTGCTTCCCTAGACAGGACAGACGGTGCCTTATTCCTGGGTGCCCTAAATTGTGAGAGAGACATTTATTTTTATCATATGGATTCAGTGTGTGCCACCGCAGTCGTTACTTAAGTGCCTATAACTTTATTGGGCATTCTTAATGTAAGCATATTTTAAGTATGTTTTATGTTAAGGCTTCATCTGCTGACTCTTTATTCTCTAGTTTGTGTCATTTAACTTTGCAGTGTCAAAACATTTGCATAACATTTTATCATATTTCTTCAATGAGTTTATGAAATGGTACAAGTATATTAAAAAGAGTGTTAAAGCACATCATATCAAGCTGTAAAATGAATCACAATTCTCTTGTGAGGAAAAGGTCACAGCTAGAAAATAGAAGTGAAAAATGCTTTATAAATAAATAAGTTAGCAAGGTTAGTCTCAGTAGGAAGCTTTTAAACCAGCTCCAGCTGTTCTAACATCCTCATGGGAAATACATTTAAGTGAAAAATACTCTGCATGATATTTACAAGAAAGGATGTTATTTTATTCTTACAAAGATGTAGCTTTTGATAGGTGATATTCATTTTATAGAACTGCTCATATGGAAAAAAAATTAATGTAGAAATCAAGGAAGCAGAAACTTGACACTTTATTTATGAACACAGGACAGTGTGCAAAGTGCAATTTTCAGATTTCCCAGATTTCCAGCAACATTGCTGGTGATTGCACCTGATGCATTGCAATGAATGAAATGATATGTTTGCTTTTGTGAATCCTCTGAAAGTTGAGGCTATGAATTTAAATGACGGGGTTTCATTGCCAGCTGTAGGAAACCAGGAATTATCCATGGCTCCCTAATATCAATACACATACTTCATTATTGAATGCATGCATGGTTAATCTTAGCAGACTGGGTGGGCATATTGCTGCTTAGTTCAACTATGCAATTGTGCAATGCATTGTCTGGATGCCTTTAAATACCTTGAAAAATTGGATGGCACTCTAATATTCACATATATTTTCCACATTCAATAAAAATCACTTGGTGCAAATAACCCAGAGAATATTTTGCCTCCACTGGGGGCAAAGGTACAGACTATAATTTATATCATACGGGTTTGCACTCAAAAAAATACTAAACAAGGTGGTATTTACTCAAAAAGTTACTTGATCACACTGTTTAGGAAGTACATTTAAAATATTACATCATGTTTACATGAATCACATAGATTATATACATACCACCACAAAAAGACAAATGGATGCTAAAGATAATGGAAAGTGGATATTCCTGCCTGCAAGTGAGAATCACCCCGACGTTTCGGCTCCAAGGCCTTTCTCAAGGGGAATTCTGAAGTATGCGCTGCTGAAACCGCTATAAATACTCTAAGCAATAGACGTTGGTTATTCCATATTTTCACGCGCTAACTCTCCCAGTTCATTTCCTAGTTACAAGCTTGCGTTCTAAAGAGACAGCAACAGCAGCGTCGATCCGCGCGACGCGCGTCAAAAGCGTGCCGCGACTGGTTTCGCAAATTTTTCACCAATCCGCGAATTTCTCTGGAAATCGCTAATTTTTCGGCAAAGCGAAACTGGGGAGATTCGCCCATCACTAGAAATAAACTTAAAATAAAATTGCATTTACTTAGATTAGAGGTAAATCGGTATATTACATAAATCAGGTTTTTGGTCAACTCCGTATATATGTCAGTCTATGCCTTAAAAATTGAAAGCATCACCTCTCTGCAGTACATTCACTAGTGTGGGCGCGTTTGAATGATGTCACAGCCCAAACAAATCAGAACAGATTTATTGCACGTCTCGCTTTTCAATCTCTAAAAATATCTCAATAGAATTGTTTATATAAATAAGCTGCTGTGTAGCAATGGGGGCAGTCATTCAAAGGAGAAAAGGCTCAAGTTACACAGCAAATAAGCTCTGTAGAACATAATGGTGTTATCTGTTATCCATTATTTATCCTGTGCCATATAGCCTTTTTTCAATTTCCACCATTGCTACACAGCAGCTTGTTTATATGAACTATAGGAGTGTTTCTGAAGCAAACACATCAGTTTTACCAGTGCAGGGCAACGGTACATGATATTTTATTTACTTTCATTTTTTTGTGTTACTGAGTATGAACACCTACACAATATCCTAATGGTTTAGCTGCCAGTAGGCCCTTATGACAGCTAATCAGAGCTATTTTGATGCTATGCAATTTAGTAAAAACCATGCTGAGACTGGAAGCTATTACAGAGCTGATTTATTTTTTTTTAAATGTATTTGTAAGTTGTATTGGAACTGCTTTTTGAACTAATTGAATTCAAAGCTACAGTATTGTGCACTATTGGCACAACTAAGCTACAAAACAGTACATTTCTCACATAAGAATTGATCAAAAGATGGTAACAGAGCTTTGATATTTTAGTTGGGAGAAAGTGACAGGAGAATCAACAGACACGTCTCATGTAGAGGCAATCCTCCATGATGGGCGGACATTGGTGTTTTATAGCTGAAATAGTATCATCAAGGGGAAATCAATACAGGTATGGGAACTGTTATCCCGAATGCTCGGGACCTGGGGTTTTCTGGATAGTGGATCTTGCTGTAATATGAATTGTCATACCTAGAGAGTAGACTTTTTTAAGTCTACTAAAAAATCATGCACACATTAAATAAACCCAATAGGCTGATTTTGGTTCCAATAAGTATTACTTATTTCTTAGTTACAGAGAAAAAGGCAGGTCTTGGCAGGCCAGCCAGACAGAGCACCTCCATCCCCGTCTCTCAGTAGCGCTCGGGTACAAACGCAGTACCGTCGCTTGCGCGCATGTGCAATAGCATTGTTAGGTGCACATGTGCCGTAGCACCATTCGTGCGCATGTACGATAGAGGTGCATTATCCCCATTCGCATAAAAGTTTAGTGCCAGGTCCAGTCTAGGGGTCGGCAGAGGTAGCTGCCCAGAGCCACCAAATCATTGTGCCCTAGGAAGCTGCCTCTTCTGCCTACCCCTAGTTCCGGCCCTGTTATCTGGATAAAATGGAGTCTATAGGAGACAGCCTTTACTGTCTTTACTATTTCGAGTTTTCTTGATAATGGGTTTCCGGATAATGGATCTCATATCTGTACCAAGTCTAAGGCCAAAGGTATATAGGGTATTGCTATTACATATTGATATTAAAATGCACAGAACTTTTCTGCTCCCACTTAAGAGAAGCATGAGGATGCTTCTGTTAAAGGAGAATTCCGTTAAAATATTGAACTTCGCCAAATAAAAGTTGTCAAGGCGCTATAGACATCAATGAGAGGATCAAAATGGACTTTTAAAAGGTTTTCTCGCTAGGAAATGTAAAAAAAAAGTTTTGAGGTATTTTTATTTTCACTCTATTATCACTCTATTCTATCACTCTTTTTAATTTAGGTGTTCTATTTATTACTGGCCAACATTCTCTTGTCTGCCTAAACTAAAACATACTTTAGTAAACTATAATGAATTGTAATTGTCTTCTTAGTTCTCAGCATTTCAGTAGGATTAAGCAATTAAGGATTTTCCCAGTGAAGTTTCTATTTTACAGACATACTGAGCATGGAGGAATTAATAAAAATTCTTAATGAACTTCCCTGTGTCTGCAATTACTATAATTGGGTTGGATCCTGGACCCTGGAAGTAATGAGTAATCATCAAAAATAAATGCAATAGTGAATCAATTTAAAAATAAAAAAGTCATTTATTAGAACAAAAACAGCCTAAGCGTCCGGCAAGGCACAAAACGCGTTTTGTCCTAATAAGACTTTTTATTATTAAATTGATTCACTGATGCATTCATTTTGTAACTACATTTAACCCATATACTGGGTTTTAGTTGTGAGAGCATTCGTTTTATATTGGACATTAATTTTTATTACTTTATCATAACTGAAATCACTGGCGGTATGTCAAACTTATAGCTAAATTGGCCAAAGGCAACTTCGGGGGCGTATTAATAAGTAAAAAAAAAAAAAACAGTAAATTGGACAGACTTATACAATTTCAATCACTTGCAACTGAGAGGCATTTTTGGAAGATTTTTCAGCTACAGCTGCCTCAAAAAATCTTCCTGTGTGCCACTATCCTTATAGGAAAAAGTTATTATGCTCCTAAAATTATAATCCGAAGCTACTTCAGCTAAAACCTACCCAAATCATGTAGATGGTCCCTTTACATTTTTACAATCAGGATTCTTGATTTGAGTTTGGGGCTGTTCGAGCAGGTTTCCATTAGATAATTTGATAACTTTGAGTTTTTCGGCAACAACTCGATAAATTTGAGTTTCAGAGAGACACTTTGAAAAGGCTGCCTATTTTGAATTGAAGATTGATTTTGTCTCACTAATTCTATCGAGAATATATGTTTGTAAATGAAGGGGATTGGGGTTTGGGAGTTTGGTCAAATTTTTTTTAAATAAAGTGAGAAAAAGTCAAAACCCTTAGGGGCGGATTTATCAAGGCTCGAATTTTGTAGTGAAAAAGTTCGAATTCAAAAAGACCAACCGAAATGAAGTCGATTAGGTCCGTTTTCGATCGAATAGGTCAGTTTTTGATCAAATTCGAATTGTTCGATTCAAAGTTTTTCGATTTCAAAGTCCATCAATTGACCCCAAAAAGGTTCTAGGAGGTCCCCCACAATATAAAACAGCAATTCGGCAGGTTGTAGATAGCAAATGGTCAAATTTGAAATTTTAAAGAGACAGTATATGATACATTTTTAAATTCAAAGTCTCTAATTTTTTGCAAATTTGAATGGAATTTGGACTATTTCGTAGTCAAAGTACACAAAAATAACTCAAAATTCGAATTTCCTTGAACCTCGATAAATCTACCCCTTAATGTTTTTTTCATTATCAATTTATTCAAAGTAGAAAAAAAACTTTAAATGTCACACGCATGCACATAATGAAAAGCTGCCGCAATTTTAACTACTGTTATCCCCAAACAGAATGTGGGCTCTATCAGCCCGCACCTTTGGTTGGGGATAACATTTTTTGGCAATAGGGATGGCGCGAACGTCGGAAAAAAGGTTGGCGAACATATTCGCGAACTTGCGTCAAAAAATGCGAACGGTTCGCGAACGTCGCGAACCCCATAGACTTCAATGGGAAGGCGAATTTTAAAAGCTAGAAAAGACATTTCTGGCCAGAAAAATGATTTTAAAGTTGTTTAAAGGGTGCAACGACCTGGACAGTGGCATGCCAGAGGGGGATCAAGGGCAAAAATGTTTCTAAAAAATACATTGTTGACACAGCGCTGCGTTTTGTGCTGTAAAGGGCAGAAATCACACTACGTCACTCAGGTGATGTTTCTGGACACGGAATGTGAAAAAGCTCACACAGCTACGTGGCACTTGGTTAAAGACTGGGCAAACAATGCCTACAAGGTCAACGTATACACTACTACAGCGGTGGATACGGATTACGTAAAATATATTATGGCTGCTTGAAAAAAGTCACTCAGGTGCTTTTTCTGGAGACGGTAATATTATGGATATTTAGACAGAATGTGAACAAGCTCACACAGCTAGATGGCAGTTGTTTGAAGAACAGTAGATTACTAGCCAGCAAACTTACTATCCACTGTCCCTCAAATCACTAACAGCTCTCTCCCTACACTAGCTCTTCCAAGCACACACAGCACAGGCAGAATGAAAAAACGCTGCAGGGCTTCGGTTTTTATAGGGAAGGGGAGTGGTCCAGGGGGTGTAGGGGTGGTCCAGGAGGGAGAGCTTCCTGATTGGCTGCCATGTATCTGCTGGTCTGGGGTGAGAGGGCAAAAAAAAAGCGCCAACTAACGCGAACCCAAAATGGCGAACGTCGCAAACTTCCGGCGAGCGCGAACAGCCGATGTTCGCGCGAACAAGTTCGCCGGCGAACAGTTCGCGCCATGCCTATTTGGCAATACTGTAGGTGACCTTTAAATCCAAATGTTGATAAATAGGTCACTTGTTCACTCTTTTTTTAGTGAGACCCAATGATGCATTTCAAAATAATTACCTCTCCAGGATCACTGTTAATGCAAAAGTCAGTATTACAAACCAAAAATATCATTCATCATTATTAGGTATATAAAGCTGGTCTAAGTCAATGGTATAAGTCTGCTTTTTAAAGTCAAAATAATGCCTACCGTTCGTTCTCAATGCTTGGACTAATGTAACAGTCAAGACAAAATGCTTAAAATTGTTCTTGTGAATATGGCACTATGTGTATGTATTTAGTGATCAATTAAGTGATAATTATTAATTGTAGATGTTTTATCAGAAGGTATTTTTCTATGCAAAGCTGAAGCATTCTTAATGCCCATTATAACACATTATCTTACATAACATCCTCTCTATTATCTTTAGGTTAGTTGTCTCTGCCCCTCTCATCTTATGTTTCCATTGCCACTGAAATATTATAGTGTAAACCAGCTTTAATTGCTACATATTTGCTTCACCTTTTGTGACTGTTGTTTATTGGGTTACGTAAAACAAACTTGCTTTCATTTTAGTATACTTATATAACTTAGATTTTTCTTTAGTTATTAAAGTTCTAGGAAAGACAACTTTTATCTGACCTACAAACAGTTATAACACCCCAAATACCAATCCTGACTGCAGCCACTTTATTAGGTTCACCTTATTTGTTGGATTCAATAGGCTTTTCATTCAACATTAATACAGACTATGTTTTCATTAACTTTAATACATCAATTTTGTAATTAGATTATCAAGATTATCGGGATACAAATATGAATTGCCTCCCGAATTCTCCTGTGAAGGAGGAAGATTTTGACAGTAAAGCAAGCACCTAGAAGACGAACATTAAAGCACCCTCTGCTTTACTGCTCCCAAAAAAGATTCCATGTGAGGTAAGATCCAGAATATTGGACAAAATCTTTTATAAATGCAATGCCATGATTTGTAGAGAGAAAGAGGGATAAATTATGATGTGCATAAAAGATTATACAATCTTCTACAAAGTTTTCCCTCATTTTACACATTTTTTCACGGTCTTACCAATATATAACGCATAACAAATGTCCCTGATTTTACAGCTTCCCCTGATCTAAAATCCATATTTTCTTAAATTGCATTCATTTTTCCAAGTGATGTTCACATTAAGAACTACTTAAATCACTACCTTTTCCTACGAGAAATAGTAAAGCCCCCCCCACTTCCACCTCATGATAACTGATAAATAGTAAAACTCTAATCATCACTCATGAAAAGTATTAAGAACCACACCCCCACCATACAACACATGACAAGCCCCCCACCTTCATAAGAAATTGTAAATCCTCTACCTAATAAATAATTGTCCCCGTCCACAAACAAGTAGTATAAAACCACATATTTTCATCCCATGAGAAGAATGTGATGAAAAGAATCTAGTCCAGTGTCCAGCTAATGGATGATTAGCTATTCCTTTAAGAGGTATAAATGCACTAATACACAGGCACTATGACAATACTATCTTGCTCTTGCTAGTCCTCGTTCACGGGGTGGCCTGGTCCCTGACTTAGGTCTCTAACAGTATACATCCTGTTAGGGCATGTGGCTTACTGGGGCCTTGTTGATCCCAGGCTCAATGGGACAACCAGCTAGATGAAGAACCAGGAGCCAGAGAGGCAGAGGCCCCTCCCTACACACATTATAAAGCCTTGTGGCAGGGAATGTTCATTGCACCTTTTGACCAATAACTAAAGGTGTTGGTAAGAAGTGTTATTTACACCCAATAACAAAATATATACTAAAGGTAGGGGATTAACTCCATAGATGCTGTATAGAATCTATGGGTCCCTACATTCACCCAGGGGAAATTTTTCGTCCCGACAATGTTGTTAGAAAAATATACACATTATCAAAATGTCACAGATTTTGAAAATTAGTGCAAAATAAACAGTACTATTGAACATCACACTTCTGGTATCCTCTTCTGAGGAATACCTAGGTAACAATGGATGCTGTAAGAAAAGATAAGTTAAGTGCAAAAAATGGTTTCAGTTTCATTAACTAAATTACATTTTCATGAGTGTCTGTAACAGAACACTCAGGCACCTGTCTTACGACACTTGAACCATCCATGGCTCATCAGGAGGTCCAGGCACAAGCTTGACTGCAAAGAAAATTTGTTACTTCTTTCAGCAGAAAATGACATAACATTTCCCATCAGCTGAGTCATTCATGAGACCCCACAAACCCATAGCTTTATTTAACCTCACATCCCCCCCCCACCCAAGTGTCCAAAGTTTCTGAGAGTCACTTGGGGGTAGAAATTTAGACGGGTAAGGTGCTACTCAGCAAGTAGTTAGAGGTAGAAGGGTTGCGGTGGGCGCAGCAGTCCTTTCTCATGAACCCAACTATATACACAGTCATCTGGACAATGTCCATAAGTCCAGCAACTGGGAAATTGGTGAAAATTGAAGATTGAAGAAGGCCCCGAAAACTGGACATCAATCTAGAAGAAAAATAAGGCAATCAGGAATGTAGGTCCTCATTCTCTCTTTACAGGAGTCCTTGACGAACCATGAATTTTCCTTCACTTACAAAAGAAGACTTCCAGTACACCAGGGGGAAAGAAGTTCACCCTTCCTTATGCGATGGTGGATGGTGCTCCCAGGATTTAGCAACGGTATCCTTATAGGATAAATAGTAGTTGGGGTGCGGCTTCTCCACGCGGCCCCGATTGGATACCTGCTCGCTGAGACTAAAATATCTCTCTTCCTGGAACTTTCCACAGCTCTTGATGGAGTGCTTTAGGATGGTACCGCTGTACCACCACTCGTGGACCACATTAGAGAGGAAACTCAGATCACACTCCCTCTTGTTGGCATTGCTATGGAAAAGACCTCCAGACCCAATTCCTTCTTTCCGGATTAACTCCCCGTAGATCCATTCATCCAGGTGTCTCTCCATCTCATCATAGACCCATTCAGGGGCATAAGGCATGAAGTAGCCCCACAGGTCTTACACTTTGATGTTAATGATGCGCTGGATTATCCTCCCCGGATGATAAGGATAGCGGTGGTAAAGGCCCAAAGTCCATTTCGGCCCAATCTGGCTCTGGATAATGCAGTGACTCCAGGCTGTCCCCCTCAGAGGAGCAAGAAGCCAAAGCTACAGCATCAAGTAGTTTTTGGAGTGATGCAACTTTAAGGCTGGTGGATGGGGTGCATCCGAGACCCCTACCACGTGTGGCAGGTTTCCTGGCATTAGATGAAGTAGTGAGGTCCCCCTTTACATCAGGAACTGTGTTCTCATCCCCCCTTTTAGGACTGGTAGGGGCAGGAGAGGAGACTGCCACATTACTATCAGCAACAGGAGGCTGGATAGCTGAGGTGCCTGCAGGGACAATGGGTGTGGTTGGTGTCACAGCCACGACATCTGGCATAGGTAGGGGAGTAACTAAAGGTGTTGGTAAGAAGTGTTACAGGTATTTATGCCCAATTACAAAATATATACTAAAGGTAGGGGATTAACTCCATAGATGCTGTATAGAATCTATGGGTCCCTACAATAATGTACATTTTTATATTAAAAGATATTAAATTAAAACATTATTTTAGAGATTATAACATGACTAATAATATGGTTAAAGTGGTGCTTCACCTTTAAGTTAACTTTTAATTTTAAGCAACTTTTTAATTGTTCTTCATTATTCATTTTATACTTTTTGAATTATTTGCCTTCTTCACTGACCCCATCTAAAAATCACATGTTCTGTCAGGCTACAAATATAATGTTACTGCTAGTTTCATCCTTCTGTTCAGGCCTCTCATATTCATATTCCAGTTTCTTATTCAAATCAATGCATGGATGCTAGAGTTATTTGAACCCTACCAACCAGATTGCTTAAACTGCAAATTGGAGAGCTGCTGAATAAAAAGCTAAATAACCTCAAAACCACAAATAATAAATCATGCTAAAAGTTAACTCATTGAGGAAGCTGTTTAATGACTCTTTAGAAGCTTTTTCCTTCAGAAGAACTATGAATTAATGGCTATTATGGGGAGAGATAATTGCATGTGTGTTGTTAGGACCACGTGGTGTCCTTTTGTAATTATTATTATTATTATTAGTATATTTGATTATTTCTCCATTTTCATGGGGTAACAGGATGTTTTGCATACACATACATAAGTATCATAAACTGAAAAACTATATAGCAGCAGAATCTTTAACAGTAACTCATTAAGGCATTAGTGGAAAGGCAGATATATTCAGCCACAGTTGAAAGAGAAGCCATTTGGTCAGTCTGGACAAGAAACAATTACCCTGCTCTTTAAAGTGGAGTGGAGTGATCAGAAAAAAAAAGCAAAATGATTTTATTCTTATAATATAATAATGGTTATTGGCTGATTTATGTAAAAAATGCAACTTTCTAAGATTTAGAAATTAAGAACGACATCTTTTCAGCAGGCTTAAAATATAAAGTTTTATCCTTAATATATTAGGTCTGAAGGTATGAAGATGTAAAGGTTTTTGTTACGTTTAATTATCAATTCTTGAAAATCAAAAATAACATTTTCCTCTTTCTATCTAAATGTACAGCTGACTAGCTTTGTTGTTCAGATTTTTTTCAGACATTTTCATGAGTGTAGTACTTTTACTGGCAGGTAGTGATGGGCGAATCTCCCCCGTTTTGCTTCGCCGAAAAATTAGCGAATTTCCAGAGAAATTCGCGACTCGTTTTTTTTGGCGAATTTTCACTGGCGTTTCGCAAATTTATTCACCAGCGGCGAATCGCGGGAATTCGCCGCGAATTGGCCTATGGCGAATAAATTCGCCCATCACTACTGGTAGGCAGTTAAATGAGTGATATTTTGTTCAAAGAAACTTGCTTAGAGTCACTGTGTTTGAAAATAACTCATATATTGTTCTGTCAAAAGCTATACTCTGTCTGTTAATAATAGAAACCTTTTTTTTGCAACTGTGCAAGAAAAAACGAGTAATGGCACAAAAAGACATCATGGGCCTACCCTTTAATATACTGGGAATATTGTTACTCATACACTGATATGAGACTGCAGGCTGAGAGATGTTATTGAGAGCAACAGGAAGTAAATTATTTTATATAATACACAAACATCAATAAGTCATACGACACTGATGATATCTCTAAGAACTGTTTGTACAGACATTTACAGGTCATTCATGGTTCTTGAGACTCATTTATGGAACAAGGAATTGCAGAATATAAGAAGGCGTTCTGTTACCATATAAAAGTATGAGGCTGAAAAGCCTTTTATGCAGGTTGTGAAACTCCAAGATAACTCATATCCTCATATTTTAGAACAGGAAGTATTTTTTTTTAATTATACACCAGTGTCAGTGAGTCAAGTGAAAAAATGACATTACTTAGCACTGATTACTCTGATGACATCACTAAGCACCATTTATAAGGGAAAATGTACCAAATATTCATGGCTTTTGTGTATTAAAGGGATCCTGTCATGGGAAAAAAAAA
>CM044432.1:60971512-60985268 GCA_024363595.1 Xenopus borealis | reverse complement strand
TTGGTCAAAACTCACAAATTTGAGTTGGGAATAATCCAAGTTTGAATTTGAGATTTATCATACCAGGAAACAGGACCCTGGACCCTTGAAGCAATTCTGATTCGACTCTTTGCTACCTAAGACCTGTTGAGTTCATGTAGAAATCAGTGGGAGAGGTCCATTGACCCATTTGAAGATGTTAATAGCCTTCCTGACATTCGAGTTTATTTTCAGAGAAAAAACTCGACTCAAGTTTAGATGAGGTCGATTGGAATTCAATTCGAGTTTTCAGGTCGTTACTATTCATTCGAGTTTTAGAAATTCAATATTTTTCTTAAATAAAATACTTTGAGGTCATTCCAGTTCATTTGAATTTTAAAACATCTGCTAAATCTGTCCCTTAATAATAAATTAATGTATTTATGAGCAAGCCCAACTGCAACTTTGGTAGTGAAATATCAAACAGCCTAGGTGTTGATAACCGTATAAAAAACTGCTTTTGGTGAGGATACGGATATTATTTGATGTGTAAGGATAAGCACAAGAAGAAGTTATATTAGACATACAGGGCACGTGAGAACACTGGCTAAGCAACCTCATTTTATTAATGGATCAATGTACAGGGAGTAAAAGGAAATGTTCAGCCAGTTGTGGCCTATGGCCTTACTGGTCAGACAATCTCCTGGACAAATTAAATTATTGTAATTCTACTTCAGTTTATAGAGAAAATAGAAAAGAGAAGACATATATTTATAATTTTACAGCAATTAAAGTTGTCTTTGATGGTCCCAAGATGGAACAAAATGTTGAAATCTACCCATTCCTAATTTGTCAAGCTGCAGTCAACCTTGGAAATGTAAATGCTTTTGCTCTGATTGCTTTGGTTTAATTAACATTCTTTGCTGTATTGATCGCTCCTTGAAAGGTTCGTTACCTGTTAAGAAATAGCATAGTACGCAAATCTGACTGTGATTAATAATGCCCAGTTGCTGATTGCCCTAACCAATTTGAGAATGGAAGTAATTTCAGTGATATATTACAAATGTTATTTTTCTTTTTGAAAAGCAGGAATTTAAAAAATGCACATGGTACAGCAAAAGGATTTTGCCTTATGGCTTTTCTCTTTCTTAGGATATGCAACATAATAAAAAAAACTGAAATAAAATACAATACATGCTATTAAATTATGTAAGTGAAATGAATACTATGTTCACCTCTTTCTTAACATGTATAGTACTAAACTTATGTTTTTCCTAGCCACAGCTTTTAATTGGTTAAACGGGAAGTATACACATTGTTTAACATGAGTGCAATGAATGCTGTTTGTGCTAAACATACAGTTTTTATTGCTTATTTTTCTAATAAGGAAATGTTATAAGTGTTGCTATTAATAGTGCTAAACAAGGCACACAGGGAAAATGAAGATTATACAGCCTCCTTCCCTTACCACTTTGCTGTGATTATTTTGATAGCAGGAGCCAATTGCATGCCCAAGAAGTAACAAGAGCAAATCTTTTTTTTCCTGATTAAAAGAATAGGCAAAAAGAATGCTCAGCACAGACTGTGGTCATTGCACTAATGTTGACAAGGGTGTTTACTGCCCCTTTCAGCTCCAGAAACCGTAAGACCAAATGATTATATGGGGGTTGGTGGCTTGGTTGTTTTGGTTCAGAGCACTCTTTTATGCACTTGACATTGTTTCAATCCCAATAAATACACTGTACAATGAGAAACATGCAGCACATCATTCTAGGTGCAATGCGATGTACATAAATAGATATATAGAATATCATGTAAAGCAAGGCACTAACAGGACTTAAAATATGGGTAACAAAAAAAGATAAATGTTATTTATTATTACAACGTTTCAGTCTTTGAGACCTCTGTCTGAAATGAGACCAAAACGTTGGAATAATAAATAAACTTTCTCTCTTTTTCACCATATTTTAAGTGCCTTGCTTTATATATCCAGGGTCGGACTGGCCCGGCGGGACACTGGGCCAATCAATAGTGCAAAGATGATTTTTTTCTGTGTAGAACGGCACCGTTTGTGCATGTGCAGGGCGTCATTTGCACATGTGCTTCACGTGCATTACGGATAGGCCCCCAGGGCCCCTAGTCTGACCCTGTATCTATCATGAACTAGCAAAATGGAGGGACATAGCCAAGCAAAAAACCATAATGTTGGGATTTCAGTTTATTCAAGGTCATGTCACTATTTGAAGACCGACATTGTATGGTCAGATCCCCCTTATAGTATAATAAAAAAAAACACACACACACACACATATATACACATATATACACACACACACAAATACACACATGTATACATAAACACATATACACACATATATACACACACACGCACACATATACACATACAACTTTGGTAATCGTCCTATGGTTCTAGGATTATTCAAAACAGAAAATAAAGATGCAATGTGAAAAAAATAATACTGCTGGTTTGTGGATATAACATTATACGGTCATACCAGAATTCCGCTATGAAATATATTACTCTAAGAATTTAATCAGTTAGATGTCCAATTTCCAGCCACTGGAAGCAATCGGGGACTGTTAGCAATTAAGTGAATTCAAAGAACCAATCAATGTAATACCTATCAGCGTCTTAGAGATGAGTACATTACACATGATAAATCCAGACATCAGACTGCACTAAAATGATGGATCCTCCTGCAAAGAAAATAAATAGCACAAAATTGATGGCACTATTATAGCAGATGCAGAGACAAGGCACACAAAGGGCAGAATGTAATAAAATGACATGAATGGAATAAAAATTTGCAAAGAATAGTAATGTAATTTGCTATACAGTTTATTACACTGCAAACTGTAAATGCCACTAGCACATTTGTAAAGACCTGCATGTAAGGGCATAACCTTTCTGGTGCATAATAACAGGTCTTTTTCAGTACTTTTTAATGGTACAGTCTTTTTTCCAACAGCTTCCCTATGGGGAAAAAAAAAAAACTGTAGAGAAAACACATATGTGCATTTTATAAAATGAATATCAGTTTCTTTACATAAAGGTAGTTAAAGGGCTAACCTAATGTATTTGGCTTGCACCTAAAATAAGATGGTTATTTATCAAAAACAGAATTTTTCTGATTTAAATAAAACAAAACAATATATTTATTATCTGAGAAGACTGTGAAACACTTGATGCAATTTAATGGATATGCGAATAAGAATATATTGCATCACTCTTTCAATGCTATTGCCCTCTGCTGTCTATTATTGTTATTTATTATTCAAAGTAATGCAATATACAATCCAATTTAAATATCCAATAATAGCATGAAAAAGAAAGGCCCCATATCAACAGGATGGAATCTGCTGGTCAAAAGATATCCATATTAAAAACTCCTATATAGGTATGGGATCTGTAAAACCCATTTTCCAGAAAGCTCTGAATCACAGGAAGGCCATCTCCCATAGATTACATTTTAATCGAACAATTGGCATTTTTAAATATTACCTTTTTCTGTAATAATGAAACAGTTCCTTGTACTTGCAAACTAAGATAAAATTGATCCTTATTGTGTGCAAAACAACCCTAAAGGGTTTATTTAATGATTAAATTTTTTTTAGCAGACTATGGGACATGTTTATTATATTGTTTAAAAAAAAGTCAAGATAATACACCACAGATCGCCAGGCTTCACTATGTAAAAAACAGCTTAAAAAACGGTGTAGAATATTTATGCGTTTTTCTTTCGTTTTACACAGCATAATAAAAATGCCCCTTAAAGTCTAAAGATCCAAATGACAGAAAGACTGCTTATCTGGAAAATCCCAGGAACTGAAAATTCTGGATACTAGGTCCCATTTTTGTACACACATAAAATAGGTTTGTTTAAAGCTATACAGTGTTGGCTCCAATACAAGGATAGTTAATGTTGTTTATCAAGTTCTACCTGATTAGGATCAATTCCGCCATATGTTTTGTGGTCTATTTATGGATGAATTCTACAGCAGCTAGATTATTTTATGTAATGTGTATGTTCCTTAATGAACATGTGCTGAAACATTGAAAAGATTGAACTTGAGCAGCAGCAGCAGCAGCAGAAAAAAAAAGCAGAGGAAAATGAATCATGCGTCGTCTAGGAGGTAGTCAGACATAATTGTCTTTGTGAAGCATGCATCAATGGAAAGGTTAATAGAAGGATGTAGGGCAAATTCAAATTTCTCAAGGTAAAGGAAGCCCACATTTCTACAAGAATAAAGGGCTTTACAAGATTCATGAATATAAGGCAATTCTAACAGGTTTCTTGTATAAAAACAAACAGTTCAGCAAATTCAATGCACAACATTCAGGACACAGTTAAGCAACTTCAATGGAAAACCTTTAGGGGTTTCCCCCCTCTGTGCTCTCACCATCCAGGGAAAATCTCACCCTCCTGAACTTTTGAACATTCGGGCTTCCCCTCCTGGGACTCAAGCTCACTATCCTCTGCCAGTCCCTTCTCCCCTCCTGGGATTTAGGCTCACCAGCCTCTGCAACACTCTTGCTGGCAGAAAGACCCCTTTTGCCAGGCACTGTCTCTCCCAGCAACACCACACTTCCCTCCAATCTAGGAGGTGTCCAGAGAGCCCTAAGGTGTAGGAATACACCTTTTTTTTAAAGGCTGAACAACATGGCGCGCATTTGTCCAACACGTCGGCATACGATGACTAGGTTTGCCACCTTTTCCTATAAAAACTACCGGCCTTCCTATATAATTATCTTTTTTTCCTATTATTTTTTTTTCTATTATTATTTCCTAATATATATATATCTGCTAGCAGATATCTATGTGCTGCTCAATGGCACAGCAAGGGGTAAATAATGTGTACAAAGAAAATCCTGGAATTAACACCTGCTTGAGGCAGGTATAAAGTACAGGTGAGTTGAGAAACTCAGGTGGGAGCAGCCTGCAAATTACCAGGGGCACAATAGCCGCTCCAGGTAACTGTAGGAGCTGAAATTCCAATTTTTAAATCAGAATTTCGGTGCTGTCCACACTAGCAATGTGCCCCCTGCACCCGTTCCGGTGCTGAAAATAGTATGTACTGTGTGCACTGTGTGCATACCATCGTCCCTGCGTCCCTGGTACCCTATTCTTCAAAGCAGGGACAACTGGCATATTGTGCACCTTACCTTACTAAAATGACTATACCACAGTGTGCTTTCTCTAAAAGAGTCTACATGAGTCAGGAACTCCAGTCTCTGCCATATTTTGTCTTACTTTTGACTTCTAGCTGCACACCAGAATTCAGGCAGCTCTGTGACGTCCAGTTTTTCTTGTGTACATATGGATAGCTATACATTCTGTTTTACAGACTGTCCTGGTAAATTACCCCAAAACCCAATATAGAATTTAGAGCTTGATGGCTTTCTAACATGTACAATATATATTTACAGGAAACATCATTTGTTGTTTTTTTTCCCTTGCTAATGCTATAAAATAAAACAGAAAAAGTAAAAGTGCTAAGTAAGCATCCATACTTTACATTGACTCGCCTAGAATATCTTACTTTATAAGAATCTGATTAATTATGCCATATTTTTCAGCATATGAATTTCAGATTTCACCCCTTAGTCTAGTTTAAATGTCAAAACCTTCCCTTTTTCCATATATATAAGTGAATAACAAATGGATTATCAGCTATTTTCCACAAAATGGAAAAATGCCAAGGAATGTTAAATTGTTAAATGGTAAGAATATATTTGCATATAAGTGCAGAGGAGTGCCTGTGTTTCCTTTTCTCCATCATTGTTACAGTTATGACTAATGAATACACCAGTATGACCTTAGTTTTAGGCTTTATGTTTTAGTAATATGTGTTTTAATCAGGGATGGAATTACAAATAGTGATGGGCGAATCCATCCCGTTTTGCTTTGCCGAAAATTTGCGAATTTCCAGCGAAATTCAGGAATTGGCGAAAAATTCGTTTTTTTTTATGCCAGCTAATTTTTGGCAGGCGAACTTTCGCTGGCGTTTCGCAAATTTATTCGCTGGCGGCGAACCGTGGGAATTCGCCGCAAATTCACGCCTGGCGAATAAATTCGCCCATCACTAATTACAAAGGTAAGGTAATCTCCTTCTTCAATCTCATCTTCAGCCCCAGACAAGGAGTGCTTTGCTGGGTGTGGTTGTTTAGGGTAACACTCCAAGGTGTGCCCCTAGTCGACGCGTCGCCATCGATGAAGACGTAGCGTGCATCTTTTTCAGCTGACATTTGGATAAATGTAGTTCTTGCCTAAGATTTCTCATTCACTTCCTGTATCTCTTAGGACATCTGACACGTCACTTGCGTTTCATCGAATGGCGACGTGTTGGCTTTAGGCGCACTGTGGAATTCTAACCATAATTCTGCTGGGCATGTACATCAGAACTGTCTTGTAGAAGGAAAGTTAAAAATGGCATTCCTGCTGTAACACTGTATTCAGCACCCTCAGTGATGATCCCTTTCTGTCTATTTAACTTGGAACTGCCATTGATATAAATATGCACCAGAATGTTGTGGGTATTATTTTGAAAAACTTTCTGTCCTTTTTTATTTGACGTGCAAAGTAAATTTTAAAAAAACTATTTATTTTGAACAGAGCAGCAGCAGTCATCTGCAATGGAATTTGCTTTATGCTATACGAGGGGTGCAGCAAAACTTAAAAATCCCAGCATGTGCCCCAAAACTTATTTCTAAATTTCCACTTCTCACCAACAACCTCAAATGAATATTTTACATCTAAAGCTGATTACCCTTATAAGGAATGTCAGTGAGCAGCATTGAGCAATAATCTATAATAAATAAAGGGCAATAATAATAATTTGAAGTTGTTTTTGACATGAACAGGAAACAGCATTGGGAAGTAATAGAATCCTGTTTATAGTGAGTTTATCAGAGTGGTTTATTGCACTCGGCTGTGCATTAAGTATCAGTTCAGTTGAGTAATAGGTACGTTAAAGTTATGCACAGCCTGGTGTGTTTCTAGTTTTCCAGACCACCACATGAACACATTTTGATTAAGCACACCATTTGGCTATATAATTATTTGGAGGTTTAAGTTTCCTGTAAGTGAAAAGGATTTGCATTTATTGGTGGTTATTTCCAAAAGTGAATGATTTGTTGGCATTTAATCTGGATCCAGCAAATGTTTCATTAAATACTCTCTATGCACAATGTCTGTTCCATGAATGCTGACATATGATCTTTTCCAACTGACTATTTTAAAGTACAGATGGGGTCATATTGTCCCAAATGCTTAAGACCTGGGTTTCAAGATGAGAGATATTTTTATACTGCAAACATGTAGGATTATTTTGATTTACACATTAATTCATACTGTACTTACAGTCATTAGTAGACACTGTAGGGCATGAGTCAAAGTACAAAAAGAGGAGGAAAGCACCATTATTTTGCACTTTACATACTGCCCTTAGCTTAGACTAGTGCTAAGGGTGTCTAAATGGCAATATGGCCCTTCAGGCTTCACTTCTGCCCCCAATTCATCCCCTAACTTATGCCATTAAAACATGTAATTTAGGGGCTGTTGGTTGGCACAGGCTCTGCTCAAAGTCTGTCCTATGGACTTGCTTCTGTATCTGAGTTGGAAATTTGGCTCCATGAGCAAAGCACAGTCAGAAGCCTGACACAATGGCTTTTACCAAGCAATAAGGGACATTGTTTAAATGTTTGTCTACAAATGACACTGCTGTATTTTTGGAGGTTTTTGGATATTGGGTCTCCCAATAACTGAGTTGGAAATTAGGCTGTAGGAGCAGCGCACAGTCTGACACTGACATGTATGGTTTTTACCAAGCACTAAGGTACATTGTTGAATTGGATGTCTACATATGACACTATCTCAAAATGAAATGCTGTATTTCAGAGGTTTTTTTTATGGGGGCTGGGTCAACAGTCCATTCCATTGACTTATATGCATCTTCGACAGGTCTGAGATTTAAATAAATTCTGAAAAATTTGTGATTTTCTTTTTAAAAGTCCGATTTTATTAAAAAATATTTTCATGATTTTTGCATTCATTGTTTAGTAAATAACCCCCTCAGGGTTTATTTCTACTTGAAAATGAACATTTGTGCACAGGAACAGGTGTTACTGATACTTCCTTTTGCTCACATTGTTTACATAGCCAATAGAAAGAAGCTAAATGCAGTCAATCAAAAATACAGTACACAACATCTCAGCAAGTAATCTATGGTGTGATCTCTTTAAGCACATTGCTTCATTATGCTACCTATGATGGTCTGACTGGATGGTGGGTCCTGGGTACAGGGTAGGAGAAAGATTCCAACTAACAGTCTAGTCTCACAGTACTACTCCCAGCCACTCCCAAACAGAATTTTGAGGCGACCGGTCACAGTCACGGTCACAGTTGGATCTGTACGTAGAGCCGTTGCTGCTGATTTCCACTTAAGACACTCAGCTTCACTCTCTATGTTGATTGGTTGGTTTCTTGGATGGCTCAGCTAGTGACTTTGGGGAAGCCCAAGCCGATTCAGGCAAAGATACCATTACAGGCAGCACAACAAAGACACATCAAGCACCAGCTCACTACTCAATGAACTCATGCCACCTAACAACTTTATTTTACAAAGGGACAGGATGAAGTGAGGTAGGTCCCAGTAATTTATACATCTTAGTAAACATGTCCCCAGGTCCCTGGCAAATCCAGCTATAGGGGCCTGTGGAAGCTCTAAGTTATAAGCCCATGTGCCACCACATACTCCTATCCCCAAGGTAGGGGGGCAGAGTGCAGCCAATCAGTACAGTAATGTTATGATGTTCTATGCTGTCCTGGGAAAATTGTGCTAGCAGGGACCAGGGCTGCAAGATGGCAGAGCAGAGTAAAAGTACTAGAAATGCACTTATGCACAGAAGCAGAGAAAATTAAAGTTGTTTGAGTCCACTCTCAAACCACCCCCCCACTTCCACATGGACGCTAGTTCTGTTAACATTCTAAGGGTAACATTCTAAGGGGGGATGCCACATCTCCCTTAAAGTTTGTCACCCTAGGCCCAGGCCTTTGTGGCCTTTTACACAAATCCAGGCTTGTACATAGAGTAGCTGTCCATTATGACCTGATTGTATGCCTGGGGGCCAGGTGATCAGATCAGGCCTATATGAGTGGTCTGTAATATAGATCTTCTGAGGGTTAAGACTTGGAGAGCAAATGCAGAGGAGCAAAGACATAGCACAACAGAACAAATTGCTTTCTGTGCACTGAGTAAAGTGAATTGATTACCCAATAAGAATGAATTCTTAACCATGCTTCTGGCAATTTATTGACAAAAGGCACATTGATAATAAGAGGTGTCAGTTTTGTGACGTAAAAGTCTACGTCAATGACTTTTTGGATGCCTTGAAGGGTCTTCTGGCTCTCCTTTCTACCAGTTTAAACCAAGTCAGTGATAAAACATACCCCTAATTCATATATATTCAACAGTCGAAAGATTATTTTCCACTATATGGAATGCTTCACATTATAGACTATAACCATCACAGCTACTCCTCCTACCTCAAATAAGGTGGACATCAATTAAAGGGAACACTTGCCAGGAAGAATGGGAAGAATACAGTACAGTTTAACCAATGTTATTTAGCTGACCTAAATATCACACACAATCAATCATTTTCTATAGGGCAGTTCTAGTCAAACCCATCACTGTAGTAGATCAACTTTACATGGTGGGAGGTTTTATTTCTAAACTCAGCTTATTATATGTCTTTTTATTTTTTTGTTTGATTTTGCTTTTTTGTCAGCATATAAAATTTTGTGTTTCTTGTCTGGATTGTTTTTTCCATATCTTTACAAAACCGAATTTTAGCTTTACACATAAGATATGTAAAGCTGAACTAGAAAAGGAGTAAGAGGAATAACAGTGTGAAAGAATGGATTAGTAAAATGTAAATTAAAAGAAATGAGAGATTTACCTCTAAGAAAGAAGCAAATATCCCCCATTGACATGAAACCTTTCCTTTTCAGTATCGTCAGATAACCAGTATCTGTCTGTGGTTGCTGAGACCTATAGTAAATTGGAGAGGAAAAGGCTGAATAACAAGTTTTTTACCCTTTTATTACCATAAACTCAAAGGACTGGGAAATTTTGAGAACTGTTTGGTAGCTGCAACTCTGGCATTTTATTATTTACGAATCCCATTAATTTAATTAAAGTTCTTTTAGAATTTGTAAGAGTTTATTTTTCATTTATGTATTTATTGCGTAGAGTATAGTTACTGTATGCTGAGTGTGCAAAGATTGTGGATCTTTTTTTTTTTACAGTAAATGTTATTGATATAGAAAATGTGCATTAAGTATATGGGCTTAATTACATTTCTGACAGTGCTAACTCATTGCAAATTTTATTTCCTTAAATGCAACACTAAATTAGCTAATGGGCTCAGCACATTCTGGAGCTTAGTATTATATCTCTTGGTTATCTGTAAACTTAAGTGTAGACGTTTAAAATTGTTTGTAAAAATTAGCCCGGTCAATTTGGGTCTGTGCTTGATAAAGGGACCCATAGTCAATAGTAACATATTGGTTCAGCTCCATGGGGTCAGAAGGAGAACACAATAAATGAATCCTAATCAGCTGAGTCAGGGCTATCCTCACTGAAGTGACCTATTCAATATTCTGGCACAGGCAATGTAATACATTATTAATGTCACTGCTTCTTAACTGGACATAAAATGAATGCTTTTTTTTTGTACCAGTAAATGCAGTCACGTCACACAAGCCCTACAAACCCACTTATTCTGAAATTGCTGATCCAGCAGTGTTCAATATATCATTTGTTATTTCTTGTTTTTCTAAAAATATGTTATTTTGAATGATGATCTAATCTGTTTCAGGTTGACAGCTTTAAATAAAACATGTATCTTCCCCATCCTTTGTATAATGTTCTAACAAAGGCTCATGGATTATCAATGTTCAGTTACTAACATAAATGCAAAAGGGCACACTTGCAAATCCCTTAGCAACTACTCATTTTCTTGTCAAGTTGCCACAATTGCACAATGCTAATTGATGTCTGGCTACCATGGATTACTGGACTAGAGACCAATAATTTATAATATATATATATATATATATATATATTTGTTTTGTTTATTATAAATTATTGGTCACTAGTCCAGTATATATATATATATATATATATATATTTGTGTGTGTGTGTGTGTGTGTGTGTGTGTGTTTGTGTGTGTGGGTGTGTAACTGTAATGCTTGGGGAGGGCTTTTAAATAGGGTTTATTCATTCAGAAGATCAACAGTAAAGGGCCTGAAGAAAAAGATAATCCAAACAAAATACTATAAATGTAAAAAGGAAGCTACACAGTTGATTTGTTTTTTTTTTAGTTCCTGAGGGCAGTGTTCTCAATGACCAGATAAAACAAAAAACATTTCCTGATGGCTCCAAGGGCCTATTCTGCGCTGGCATATTTCTGTCAGAGACTGGACATACCCTTTGCTGCCTATGTCTGACTTGAGTGGGAACTCAAGTTTCAGCTTAAACACATATTTTTGTATAAATGCAAGCATTTAAAACAAACAAGGAATGTCTTAGGGCTTCCTCAGCCCATCTATGTTAAAGTATAAAATGATACCAGACCTGCTAGTAACAGGAATGCCTTGTGAATATACAGATATGAGTAAGATGGTGTTCTCATGTGTGTATTTGCAACATGTACCATTGTGCCCCCCCCACCCCAGTATACTCAGATTAACCACACTGTATTTATTGATGCAGTGGAATCCTGAAGCTACTTCTGTTGGAATATATGCAACAGCATTTATGCTTAAACTTTGTGTGCTATACTGAAATAGTCACATGGTGGTGCTGTGATTATTGTTAATATGTGTTTTCAATGCTATGTAAAATTGTATTACTGCATTCTGTTGTTTCTGTTTTCTCATCCTTCCACCATATTGATCTTGGGTTTTCAACACTGTTAACTATGCCGTGTGTTATTTCTGAGTGATTCACAATTTGTTGTGCTGAGTGTTCCCAGCTTCATCATCATAAAGACCTCCTCTGCCAACAGCTTCCACCTTAAAGGAACAGTTCAGTGTAAAAATAAAAACTGGGTAAACAGATGTGCAAAATAAAAAAATCTCTCTAATATAGTTAGTTTGCCAAAAATGTAATGTATAAATTCTGGAGTGACTGGATGTCTAATATAATAGCCAGAACCCAACTCTGAGTTAAGGTGGCCATACACGGGCAGATAAAAGCTGCCGACAGACTGTGTCGGCAGCTTATCTACCCGTGTGGGGGGCCCTCCGACGGGCTTTCCCGATCGATATCTGGCCGAAAGTCGGCCAGATGTCGATCGGGCAGGATTAAAAATCCCGTCGGATCGCGGCCGCATCTGTTCGTTGATGCGGTCCCGCGATCCGACCGCCCGTTCTGATCCGAACGTTGGGCCCTAGGGCCCACAATCGGATCAGCCCGATATCGCCCACCTCAAGGTGGGCATATCGGGGAGAGATCTGCTCGTTTGGCAACATCGCCAAACGAGCGGATCTCTTCGTGTATGGCCACCTTTAGTCAGCGACTTGAAGGGGGGCCCACATGGGACATAACTATTCAGTGAGTTTGCAATTGATTCTTAGCATGCAGCTCAGATTAAAAAACAACAGTTATGACTCATGTGCCCGCCCCACCTCAAGTCACTGATTGGTTACTGCCTGGTAACCAATCAGTGGAAACCAAGAGAGCTGCAAAGCAGAAAGTTATGTTTTGACATCCAGTCACTCCAGCATTTATACATTACATTTTTGGCTAACTAACTATATTAGAAACATTTTTTATTTTGCACAGCCTATCTATTTACCCACTTTTTATTTTTATACTGTTAACCTTGAGGTTGCCACTGCAGGCTGCATCAATATGCACCGTACACATTCACCTAAAGTGTGCAAATGTGATTTTGATATCAAGAACTAGAAATTATGCCATCCTGACCATTTTGGGTGCAATAGCATCTGGTTTGGAAAAAATGCCCCAATAATTATGTGACAAACCTATTCCTCCTGCCTGCAATTATGCTGGAATTGTGGGAAAAATCTGCATTCTGGGTAAAATACTTGATGAATTGCATCTGAAATTGGACACTTCACTAACATTTGTAAATGAGCCCTAATGTACACTGTGACCTGGTTGATTGAAAACCTTCATAAACATACACATATATTGCATATAGATGGAGCAGGCTAATTGATAGATCTGTCCCCAATGGCCACACACTTTTTTCCTGTTATAATGACTGATGATCTGTGTGTGCCATTTGTACCAATACCATCTGCACCAGATTTCTTTAATACAGGTTTGGGATTTGTTATTCAGAATGCTCAGGGCCTGGGGGTTTCCGAATAAGTGATATTTCCATTATTTGGATCTTTGTGTTTTAAGTCTGCTAAAAAATCATGTCAACATTAAATAAACCCAATAAGCTGGTTTGCCTCCAATAAGGATTCATTGTATATCAGTTTGGTTCAAGTACAAGCTACTGTTTTATTATTACAGAGAAAAAAGGAAATCATTTTTACAAATTTGGATTATCTGATTATAATTGCCTTTCCGTAATTCAGATCTTTCTGGATAATGGATTTCTGCATAACAGATTCCATACCTGTATATCAAATGGAATGCTGTACACTACATAGTGAGTCACATGATGAGAGCACCCACAAAGTTGCATCTTTGTTTCAGCTCTATTGGGTGCTATATAATAAAATGTTCAATA
>CM044432.1:60913123-60923728 GCA_024363595.1 Xenopus borealis | reverse complement strand
CGAAAATTCGCCTGGCGAAGTGCGGCCAACGTTAGCGAAGGCAACGCTAGCGAATTTTCGTCGCTTAGGGAATTTCCCCCATAGTGGGAAGGAGGTCCCTGCCCCATATATATATATATATATCCATAGCAATAACTCAGCACTCACAGGACCTGCTTAAAAAATTAAAAAAATCATTTTATTGTGCAAAATGAATGTTTCAGTCACATATTCAGACCTTTATCAAGATCTATCTATCTATCTATCTATCTATCTATCTATCTATCTATCTATCATCTATCTAGATATCTATATATATATACACAGTCCTTTCACAAACGATCAGCAGCAACTGCCTGGGTGCTGGCTATATATGAATATACATATATATGCTAAATTGTTTACAATTCACCAATTTAATAATAGATGAAATAATTTAAAGGAGCAACCTAGACCTATGTACACCATGAGCTAATGAAATTGTCTTTTGGTTTCCTTTTACATAGAAATATTAATGAAACAAGTTCTCTAGAGATGAAGAATTTCCTTTTGAGCAGGGTTCTAAGCATCAGTACGTAGGTTGCAGGGAGCCTGTCAACTTAGAAGCATCTAATATCAGTTCCACACAATTAGCCACCCTGTATTGCAGCCCAACAAACTGAAATCAACGTTTTACTATGTAGATCACATTTTCTCTTTAAAGCTTTATATAGGCCCCTAAGGATTACACTTGGAACATGAGAAATCACCAGCCCTATGGGTCTAGAAAGAGTTAAAATTCTTATGGAGATGATCAACTTTTAATTCATTCATTTGGACTAAAATCTCTGGTATTGGTGGACAGAAAACTGTGAGGCATAAAAAAAAATCACAGACTGCATTATTAGAAAACGCCGTGTATGGATACTTCGCTATAAGTAACTCCAGTCTGCAAGCATTAATTCTAGTGCAGATTGTTCCCTCAAAATGTCAGTTATTTTGACAGAGACACCTGCAAATAGTTACTTATTCTGGACTCTGGCTTGCTGATGTTGTTTGTGAGCCTGAAGCTAAATATATCATATCATCTGAATCCAGGTTTTGTAATTTGCTAATGATAAAAAAATAATACTCTTATGCTTCCCCATACTAACATCCCCTCCCCCATCAAGGTTAAAATATTGAAAACGTTGAATTTTTTTAATTGCATCATCCCATGAAAAGCAAGAAATAAAAGTGATTAAATAAAAAAAATATATATACTCTTATGCAAAGAAAAATGGCGGATGTGTTCAATAATTTCCTGACAGTAATTTCAAGTATTTTAGTTATTTCTAAAATAAAAACGACCTAATTGTAATGTAGGGTTGGCTTTTCTTCCTATGGCTTGTCGAATCCTTCTATGTGTTCCTGTGGGCCAGATCGCTTTATTAGTTTTAATGTGATTCCAGTCAATATTTTATAATACCCTAAGAACAATTACAATTTACCTGAATATACAGTATGTTACTGATTGTAAATTTCCATGTTTATCTTTTTTTAATATATTCCTATATTTGCTATCTCTAGTCAGCGAGTGGAAACCGTATTAATAGTTAATTACTATCAGCTTCAAATATTACATTTATATCTGCTAACCATAAAGAAGTATATTTATTATATCTATATTAAACCTCTGGAAAATAAGTGGATGCCTAGCAGAATCTCCCAAACAGCAAAATATTTGTAGCTACAAACAATAAAATTAGTCATGGGCTGCTCCATCCAACAGTGATCTGGGTTTGCCTTTTCCAGGATAAAGGTAACATGTAGAAAATGAAGGTTCACTGGAGAGCAAAGTATTGAGTTTCTTAAAGCAGGTTTATTCAAAGTGCATGGCACAACATGTTTCAGACCTCTTGGATCCTTCCTCTGGTGCAATTACACTCAACACACTGGGGCTCATTTATCAATACTGGGCAAATTTGCCCATCGGCAGTTTGCTATAGCAACCAATCAGTGATTAGCTTTTTAAAGCCAGCTACAAGTAGAACAATGAAAGCAGCAATTTGATTGGTTGCTACTGGTTACTGCCCATGGGCAAATTTGCCCAGTGTTGATAAATGACCCCCAGTGAATCAGGCTTTTAAGGCCCACCAACCCCCACTAATCATGTGATCAAACAAATTCCATACCAGCTCCATCTACTGGCCAGGTATAGTTGTTACTTCAACACAGCAAAAGGAAATCACAATTAAGTCTATCCAACAAAGTATTCGTTATCAGCTAAGTAGCAATGTAATTTAAATATGATCTAATGTTATCCTACCATCTGGCCTAGCAGAATCTCAATGATCCTTCAATCCTACTATAAATCATTTGTGCAAAGAATAAAAGTAACTTTTGATTACTGATTCTTAGCAAATAATCATCTCTCTGGCTAGTTTTAGAATAGACCAACAATTCATTTTGTTATACCATAAAACTTCTTATTTGTTATTTTCCTACTTTATTTTGGAAAGCTTGTCGGTAATGAAAGACCACATCTAAGGGGCTGTGTAAAACATAATCCGCCAAAAAAATATGTTAAAAGCTCTGTAAAATAAATGGCGGAGAGGAGTGAAATTTTACGCCAGGTATTTTCCATTGAAAAAACTGAAAAAAACCCCACACAATCTAAATCAGGACCTTTGTATTACAGAAAACAATACATCTATTTACTCAGTTTTTATACAGAACAATTCCTTTAAGGGGTACAGGTATAGGATCCATTATCTGTAACCCCGTTATCTAGAAAGCTCTGAATTATGGAAATTCCATCTTCTATATACTAATTATAATTAAATAATTCAAATTTTTTTTAACAATTTCCATTTTCTCTGTAGCAATTAAACAGTACCTTGTACTTGATCCAAACTAAGATATATTGTAATAAATCCTAATTGGAGGCAAAACAATCCTATTGGGTTTAATTAATGGCTATATGATTTTTTTAGTAGACTAGGTAAGGATAGATCCCTTAACCTCAACACAAGTTCAGTGTGGCAAACACATTGCCTGCCTATTGTTTTCATTAAGACTGTATCTACAGTCTTTGCTATGATTTGTTCGAAAAGGCTGCATAGACTAACTGAAAGTATTTTATTTTAAAAATTGCAGTGTGATTTGACTCTTTTGATTTTTGAAGGTATAATGAAATCTGAAACCCCGACAGTGGGAGCAAGGAAGGGGATTAGAGTACTTAGGATCTGTGTTGAAAATATATTCAACATATTCTTTAAATTACAAATACATATAAGCCTCCTATTTTCTTTTTGCTGGAAAACACTTATGGTAAAATGTTTTGTTTTTCACTGGGCTCATCCCCCCTCCTCTCCTCTTATGAACAGGTTGAAATGAAGATAAGGAGCTCTTTTTAAACAAACCCCTCCCTTCCCCCATAGACTTTCCTTAATTAAAATAAAATGGACAAAGAATGTTCAGCACAAGTTCTATTCATTGAGCTCAAGTTGAAAAATGATGTACAATTCTCCTGATTACAGTGGGAAGGGTGGGTGGTAGTAAAAGAAGATAACAAAACAGTTATTGTTATTGCTTAGTAATAGTAAAATATTTGAAAAATATTATTTTGCTAAAAAGGGGTGGTTCACCTTCAAGTTAACTGTTAGTATATTGTAGAAGGGCCAATTCTAAGAAACTTTTCAATTGGTCTTCATTATTTATTTTTCATAGTTTTTTAATGATTTGCAATTTTCTTCTGTTTCTTTGCAGCTTTCAAATGGGGGTCACTGACACCATCTAAAAACAAATTCTCTGTATGGCTACAAATGTATTGTTATTGCCACTTTTTATTACTTATCATTCTATTCAGTCCACCTCCTATTCATATTCCAGTCTCTTATTCAAATCAATGCAGGGTTACTAGGTTAATTTGTACCATAGAAACCAAATTGCTGACACTGCAAACTAGAGAGCTACTGAATAAAAAGCTAAATAACTATAAAATTACAAACAATAAAAAATGAAAACCAATTACAAATTGTCTCAGAATATCACTCTCTACATTATACTAAAAGTTAACTCAAAGGTGAACAACCCCTTTAATGAACAAAATAAAATTTCAACATAAGTCCTATTTATTTTGCTAATGTTGGACAATATACATATATATATATACACACTGCCTTTTTCAAATTAAATGGTAACCCCCTTTTTACACAAGCTCTTTAAGTTTATCTAATAATGAAATGGTGCCTAAACACCAAATAAGTCTCTGTAAATAAATACTGTAAATAAAGTAATATATTTATTACCCGAGACATACATGATTCCTCCAATTGCAAGGAAATCATGATAGGCTGCTTTTGACCATATCTCAACCTCCTTGTATCATTCAGCCTCATAGTGCTCCATGTTGAAATGATAGATTCTAGGACTTGAACTACCTCTGCTTTTTATGGGTGGTGATGCATATAGTCTATGGATGGTTATATTGCAGGTCAAATAAGGGGTATTTTAAAGAAGAACTTAGGATAAAATCACAGAGGTTAGGCACCCTTAATGAATATAATAATATATGAAACTGCACTGGCCTACTTGTGTAGACTATTCATGTCATCATCTTCTTTGGCTTCTTCCACCTAGTTTCCATGCATACACAGTTGGGTGAAAGCTGACACAATAAGCTGTATTTTTCACAGTCCTGTGTCTGATCGGGCCCAGAGAAAAGAAGACAGAAGGCATATCACAACAATGACCCTCTGCTGAAATACCAGTGCAGTTTTCTGCTTAAAGAAACACAGACCTGGTAAATGATTATAATTTTAATTTCAGTACAGCCTGATCGCAGTAAATGTAGAATTTTCAGAAGAATGAATGTCCTATATATATAAATATAACATATATATGTCCTATATATATAAATATAACAATATATTTATTATAAAATGTTACCCTACTGGGCGTGGATATTGCAGGTACATCCCTGCAATTCCTTAATATGTGTAGCCTGCCTATGAATACAAATCAGTTACTATGCCCTGGTGTGTTAATACCTGCATTTTAAAGCATGTGATAATGAAAACGCTAGGAACCCTAATGAGACGCTAGGAACCCTATTTAGTGTTGTTAATGTCAGTAAGAGCTTTCAGGTATGTGTATAATATTTCCTCTTTGTGGACTCTGACAGCAAAATATAATTTTCCTGTCTTATGGTGAATAAGCCCTATTCCTCTTATACTTGCCCTAGGTTTCCTTTTACATGTTACATGGTATACATTTAATCTTGTCTATATGGCATGTTGTACATCTTAATCATTTATTTCTTGCCAATTAATCCGTTCTATATATTCTAAGAAGCCATTGATGATTCGCTGCAGGCTTGAGTATTTATGCTTAGAACAGTGGTTCTCAACCTGGGGGTCAGGACCCCTTTGGGGGTCAGGACCCCTTTGGGGGTCGAACAACTCTTTCACAGGGGTCCCTTAAGGGATTCCAGGAGCAGGTTCATCTCTCTCCCCACTAGCCCTGGGGCAAGGTTGTAGCTATCTGGGTGTTGGGAGTTGTAGTTCGGTAACCTGTGTAGGGAAGCCAGTTGCACTACAACTTTTTATATCCCCTTAGTAGGCACTGCCATACAGCTCTCCCTGCCCCTGAAATTTGTAAAATTAACATGGTAATTGGGGTGTGTGGTGTACTTTCCTAACATTCCGCTCTGGGCTGGCAACAAAAATATTTTAATATTTTATGGTTGAGGGTCACCACAACATGAGGAACTGTATTAAAGGGTCACAGCATTAGGAAGGTTGAGAACCACTGGCTTAGAAAGAGCTGTCATGCTACTCCCAGCTAGCAATGTATTCAAGTTATCATGTAATTAGATCTTTATAAGCACTTTCTTTATACAGTTAGATGACACCTAAAGCACTTTTACAGTAGGGAGTCTAGTGTCTGAGTAGGGGGACAGACTGAAGGTCATTTAGAGCAGGGATTCCCAACCTTTTGAACCCGTGAGCAACATTCAGAAGTAAAAGGAGTTGGGGAGCAACACAAGCATGAAAAATGTTCTTGGGGTGCCAAATAAGTGCTGTGATTGCCCATTTAGTAGCCTCTATGTTGATTGTCATTCTACACTGAGGCTCTGTTTGGCAGAGCACCTGGTTTCTATTCGACTAAAACTTGCCTCCAAGCCTGGAATTCAAAAATAAGCACCTGCTTTGAGAGCTCTGGGAGCAACATCCAAGGGGTTGGAGAGCAGCATGTTGCTCACGAGCTACTGGTTGGGGATCACTGATTTAGAGTAAGATTTTGGAAGAATTTCTATTTGTTCTCCTAGATACTACTAGAAGCAAAATTTGATGGCTCATTCAGATGAAATATGGAGTGATGACTTGCTTGTTGTCCCAAATATTTGTGCATTTATTGTTGAAAGACTGATAGAATAGTGTTTTCCTATAATTTCACTTTACTATGAGCTAAGAAAGATGCTAGACCAAATATTGCACCTCAAAGAGTACTTGAACCAAAAGAACTGAAAACCAACAAACAAACGAATCCAGCAATTACTTTTCACAGCAAAAATAATGCTAAAGAGAAACACTGCACGAAAAAATGCAGAGGAAGAAAAACACCATTGTCTTCAATTCATTTTGGGTGAAAAAAGGTGCTGTGAACTCATATTGCCCATTTTGCATTCCATTATGAAAGAAATGCTGCAAAAATGCCTGTTGCATATGTATTTTGTGTAAAAACAAATTCTGTCTTCTGAATGTCTCTATATAGGCCTGTAATTGCAGTGGATACACTTTGTTATCTTTCTAAAAGTCCACATTTTGAAATTGTATATTTGTTTAAAAATAGTTGTATAACTTTGTACAGGAGAATAAATATCAGAATATTGTACATCAAAGGCATATATCCAGTATATACAAATACATATAACATGCAGTGTATTTCGGAATACTGTATATATCGGAAGATAATTCATTTCTTTACAATAATTATGAATAATTCTGTTATTAAACAGAAACATCCACAGTGAAATCTCATTTTGATGTTGTACTGGCAATGAACCAATGGGTATGGATTTAAAATTTGCCCATCATTTGCTTATCTTTTGCATAGTCCTTCCTACAGCAAATGCATGTTATTACCTTTATTCTGAAGCCATGTTCCCATGCAATGAGTTATTATTGGCCTTAGTAATAAACTTCATTTAGATTTAAACATAACAGGATTTGGCTTTTTATATCAGATGAAGGATTTTGTTCTGAAGTAGAAATACAAAAATAGTCATTTGCTCCTCTCTTGAAATGCTATGGGTCAGTGAACTTGAAAAAACACTGCCTGCAAATGTTAAAAAGTCATCCATGTCTCATCGCATAAACAACCAGACATCTAATAAAATATCCTGTCGCTCCGACTCTCTGGCATATGGACTAAAATGAAGAGAAAAATGTTGTACTTGAAAACAATTCTATGTGGTTGTGTTTCCTTTTACACATGATTCATGACAAGCTCATTGGAAATATGGTCCCTTATTGGCTAGTCTGGGTATGTGGTGCAGCCAAAATAAACAGAACCCTTCAGTTGTAACCCCTGTACAGCCTGACACTAAACCGCATAGGTCCTAAAGAGCTCCAGCACTTGTGCACATTAACTCACTTCAGGCATTTATGCCAATTCACCATACTCATAACAATTTTGTGTTATATGCATTCATTAGTTACATACCACAGGACAGTGTCTCATCTGTGTCTCCACACCTCACGCAAGCCACACCCTCCTGATGCGTTTTGCCCCATTGGGTGCTTCATTAGAGGAGGAGGTTACCTGAAGGGAGACACAAGCACGTTACTCACTCTAAGATAACCATATTATCCACAATAAACGGGTTTGTAATTAAAGCCCGGCTTTAATCTCAGCTTCTAAGGATTTCCCTCGGAGACGGGCACCTCCTTTTCCAAACGACTTATGTTATTCAAAAAATGGAATTGGATGTTCCTAGAAATTGCTTAAAAATGGCAAATTATGAACAATAACTGTAAACATACTGGGGCTCATTTATAAACAGTGGGCAAATTTGCACCTGGGCAGTAACCCATAGAAACCAATCAGTGATTAGCTTTTTTCAGTCAGCTTCAGGTTGAACAGTGAAAGCAATCATCTGATTGGTTGCCATGGGTTACTGCCCAGGTGCAAATTTGCCCACTGTTTATAAATGAGCCTCACTATGTTAAGAAGCAATCAGCACTGATGTTGTATAAAGGCATGTTCATTATATTAGATGTTTTATGATGTTCCTTGCTCTTTATGTGCAAATCAGTCTTAAATGATATATACTGTATGTATATGTCTATTAGAAAAAGGAGGAATATTTCAGTGCATTGTTGTTCCATCTCTGCTATATCCCAGACATTTCTGTATCCAGGCAAAGACAGTTGCTCTAACGTAGCTCCAGGCAAAGGTGCTTGTTAACTGTCTTCAAACAGTTGAATTGCTTCTTCATTTGAACAGAGTATTTTTCCATCCACCAAGTGATTAAATTACAGCACTAATATAAAAGCCTTTGAGAGGCTGGTTTATAGAAGACTGGAGTGGAATCACAAAGCATTCTTGTGTGTATACTGTACAAATTATAAACGGAGACAGAATTTTCTACGGAAATGTACCCACTAATGTACAATATAAGAATGATTAAAGTCACCAAAGACTTGCATGGTCATATATTAAGCCTGAGTGCTTTTGTACAGGTCATGAAACTACAAGGTGACTTCTAATATGATCATTTATGAAAGTTTCAATAAATTATGTGAGGCAAGCGACATCACTAAACTCAGTTTATAACCCATGACTTCAATAAAGGTTGTTGAGTATTACAGCAAAATTAATACTTTGTTTAACTTGTTAATGCCCAAAAGTTCCATAGACTAATTAGTTGAACAACATACATCTATGCAGTTCATATTTAAAGGAGTTAGAAGATGCAACCATCATCTCCACTGGGTTCCTGTTTATTTAAAAAGCTCCTACTTATCTGTCCTTCATTCACCAGTGCTGGAAATGGCCACAGATTTTGTTCTGTTACGCTTCCACTGTCCGACAGTAACCGTTCTGTATAGTGTCAGGTCAGAATAAATAAACACTTAAGAGATGGGAAATAAAAACACCAGATGCTACTTAGATAAATGCAGGACAACATCTTGGGGATAAGAAACACTTTTAATATTTAGAGGCAACATCACACATTGGCCTATCCTTCTCAAAATATTGCTGTGATCAGACTACCTAAATCATCACAAGTCATTTCCCTTTCTTGATGGGAATAATACACCTAGGGGCAGATTAACTAGGGGCTGAATCTCGAATTCAAAAAATTCAAAATTCGACCATCACATTTTTTTAAAGTGCTTTTTCGATCAAAAATGGACCTTTTTCGTTTTCGAGTGAATAAAAATAGTTCGAAGGATTCAACTGATTATGGCCAAAATCCTTTCAAAAAGTTCCAAAACTTACTTCAAAATTCGAATTTTTTTAAATTCGAATTTTCACTTCAAACCTTAGTAAATCTGTCCCAAAGAAAAAGTAATTCTTGAGAACACTGAGGGGGGTTATTTATCGACCTCCGAATGTATTTTAGCATTTTCTGCTACATATCCGCTCAGGTTTTTAAAGCTTATTTATTATAACATTTTACCAAAAATGTGCTTCTAATATGATCATTTATGAAAGTTTCAATACATTATGGGAGGCAAGTGACATCACTAAACTCAGTTTATAACCCATGACATCAATAATGCTTTGAAAATGCCGATTTCCATGATTTTTTTGGACTTCAGAAAATCTTATTGATTTTTCACCCCCTAAGCTTCGAAAACATTGTGGAATTGCTCGAAATCCAGGGCACATAAAAAAATAAATGGGACTCCTCGCATTGGCTTATATGCAACCTCGGCAGGTCTGAGATGGTGGATTTCAATATTCAGATTTTTTCATCCTCGGGGTTTAATAAATTCCAAAAAATCTGTGATTTTTAAAAAGTCCTATTTTATAAAAAAAAACTATATTTTTTTAATTTTCAGCATTCAGAGTTTGATAAATAAACACAGAAGAGTACATATTTACATATTCTATTTATGTTCCACAGCTGTTACCTGATCTGTGCTGACTATTTATGTTGGACCACAGTGACCCTAAACATGGTCTTACATGACACAAGCTAGCCAATCAACAGTATTATTTTCTACCAAACTGGCTGTTTATTAGGATCCCCAGTGATCGTGTGATGGTTAGATAGCAACCATGTGTAACTGAAATTACAGTGGCTCATAAAAGGTATTTCATGTCGTTAGTTAACAATAAATGTCTCGGGCCTCACCTGCCTCCTGATTTTCTTGAGCCAAAGGCAACTTGTCCATGGCACTCAAAAGTGAGACTGGCACATAATCTGTGGATGCAGTCCCCTTCAGTCCATACCACCTGCCACAGGCCCCCAGTTGCTGCCACTTTTCTAGGAAAAGGTTACTTACGACTTCCTTGTCAAGTTATGGTGAGGGTAGGATGGAAGGGGTAATACTTCATGCCACCCCCTGCCAACCAATCATGCATACAGTGCTTCTGAATGCAGGCAGAACAGTATTAATGGGGGGCACAGGTCCTCTGTGTGTGACC
>CM044432.1:60880294-60890660 GCA_024363595.1 Xenopus borealis | reverse complement strand
CTAATGCAAGGAAAAACCCACAGATAACTTCAGATGAAATACAAAAAATACTGAAGGAGAATTTGCACTCGTCAACAAGTACTTGGACATTCAAGTATGACAATGCTCCAAAACACAAGACCAAGTCGACCTGTCATTGGCTACAGAAAAATAAAGTGAAGGTTCTGGAGTGGCCATCTCTGTCTCCTGACCTCAATATCATTGAGCCACTCTGGGGAGACCTCAAACGTGCAGTTCATGCAAGACAGAAACCCAAGAATTTACAGGAACTGGAGGCTTTTTGCCAGGAGGAATGGGCAGCTTTACTGTCTGAGAAGATAAAGAGCCTCATCCACAACTACCACAAAAGATTTCAAGCTGTCACTGATGTTTAAATTAGAAGTAAACGTTTTTTTTTCCCTATCTATAAACAGTCCCCCAGATCAATGTACCTTAGTCCCTGCTGCCTGTCTGCTCTGGTTCCTGTGTTAGCTTCTAGCAGCTTCTTTCCCCTTCTTCCTGGTGCAGAGTGAAGCCCCACCCCTAAGCTTACTGAGCTGTCCTTATCTCTGTGACAAGTCGGAGAGATCATTTGCATGCTGTGACATAGCAGAGAGGAGGGGGGAGCCAGTGTCTGCAGCACCAGCAGCTTTTTTTTTTCTTTTCACGTGTACTGCTCGGTCTGGTTCATTCCAGATGAGGAAGAGCAGGAAGACTTCTCTGATGCTACTAATGCACTGCAGCTAAACTTACAGCCCATTCTCAATTTAGAATACATTTTATAATGCTTGGGATTGTTATAGGAGAAGAAAACCTTTACAACATAAAATCTTAGCCCTCTCTTAGCAGCCATCCGTCTCTGCATTCAGCTTGTGTGCTACGGTTGTCTGCCTTTAGCAGGGAGGGCTAAGGGGGGAAGGGCTGAGAGACAATGGCTGCTAAAGGTGGCCATAGACAGGGAGATCCCCAAACGAGCGTATATCTCCCCGATATGCCCACATTGAAGTGGGTGATATCGGGCTGATCCAATCGGATCAATGGTCGGATCAGAATGGAGGCAATACGGGCGGTCAGATTGCGGGGCCGCATACGCGCACAGATGTGGCCACGATCCGACTAGGTTTTTTAACCTGCCCAATCGAGATCTGGCCGACTTCTAGCCAGATATCGATCGGGGAAGCCCGTCGGATGGCCCCACACACGGGCCAATAAGCTGCCGACTCAGTCTGTCGGCAGCTTTTATCGGCCCGTGTATGGGGGGCCTTAAGAGAGGGCTAATAGAACCCTAAGGGGGAGTTTGTAACAACATATGTGGGCAGCATGGAGGTATGACTTCAGTCTCTTTGGATCAGTGAGAAAAGAGGCAAGGCTGCATACTTCTTGCTTAGGAGAGCACACACAGGAGCGTGTGTTCTCCCGACTGTTGATGTTCTGAAATGCGATCCCAGGGACTCCTCCGTTCGATCCTACTTCTTCCTCTCACTGCCTCACACTGAAGGGGAGGAGGCAAGGCAGCACACACGCCTCCTTCACAGTGCGCACCCGTGGAGAGAGATCAGACGCACGCCTGCTTCCTGTGTCACAAACAGTGGTGGGAGGGGCTGTATGCTCCCCTATGAAGCTATTCAAATATGGCGCCTGTCAGAAGAAGGGGCAAGGGAAGCTCCCTATCCTGCATGCTGTTGTTATGGGCAAGCTAGTGGTCATTCCAGTGGATGCCCATGCACTGCCCTAAATGAAAATGAGCCTATAGGTCAGATTATTTTCAGAACCATGCAAAAACATACAATTGAATTTAGAATGTAAAAATCAACAGAGTAACAAGCCAGCATCAGGCTGCCTGCAAAAAAAATCTTGTCTAGCACTCTACCTGAGCCTCCACAGGCCACTCTTATATGAATCCTGCACTCTTGCCTGGGCCCATTGTACACTCAGTCCCTGACCACCAGTGTCCTCTGCTTTCTATTTTCTGGAATGAAAGAGGGTTTTTTTTCTATTTTATTCTTTAATATAACTATAAAGAAAGCAGACCCTACAGTTCGAGCCTTCCTCCCCCTGACCACAGGGCCTCTTCTATAGTTACAACAGTGGTAAAAAATTAACTAAGATTCAAGGTACAACCAACAAGACTCAAAATCACACTGGTACCTGATCTCCAAAATAATTTAGCATAGAGTTTTATTCAACTGTCCAAGGAATGAGGCAATCATTATTTCCATTTCCGCATACAATATGCAAATTCAATATACAATATTCACAATTCATAAATCAAAGAATGTTGTCAGTGTAAAGGACAGGGTATTTTATTTTTTAAAGATATGCTGGAGTACTCTGCCAATGTTACCCAGACTGATCAAATTACCATAGCTTGTGTCCAAACACTCATTGACATTTTTGATCCTTCCTAAAAGAATAAATATAATAAAGATAAGGATTCTCATGGTAATTAATATGTTTCCACATCAGTAAAAACCACTTTAACTATTAAACTTGGCCTCCTAGAATATTTAGATTACTTTTCAGTAAAGCATACTATTCCATTTCTGTTAGATGTGAATTATTGGTGAAAATGATTAATTTCCATTAATCAAACTACAATTCCATACAAATACATTTACAAAATGTTTTTTCCATTCTTTCTTCTCCCCACTGTGTTGCTATGGTGATATATCCCCTGTACAAATGTCTCTGAAAACTATTTCCCTCGTGTTTTTATTCTTCAATGTATTATTTTCCTCTCTATTATTGAACAAAAATTAATGATGTGACGGTATATAATGCACAGTAATATGCCTATCTCTTGTATACGTGCATTTATTATTCATATCAAAACAAATCTGCTAAGCACTTGTAATTGAGACACAGGCAGAACTAACATTTTTACAGAAGGTGCATCTGCGCTGGCCTCAGGCATCTGATAAAATATCAGCCATACTAGCAGTGAATTCTAACAAAATTGTAAAACCAAAAATCTGGTGCTTGGTTTTATATTAAGTGGATCCACTGAAAAGCGAAGCACATGGAACTGTCAAGAACTGTGCCAAACCATCCCCTAATATAGATTATCTATTCTAGATTGCCTTCCAGATCCAAGGAGTAGTGATGGGCGAATTAGTGAACCGGCGCGCGTCTCGTTTTTGATGCGCATTGTGACGATTTTGACGCGCATCATATCGTTTTTTTCCCACACCAGCAAATTTTCGCAAGGTGAATTTTCACTGGTGTTTCACGAATCACAGGAATTTGCCGCAAATTCTCGGCTGGCGAATAAATTCGCCCATCACTACAAAGGAGCCCCCTGTGTATAGTATTGTCTACATAGTAAGAGGCTTTGGGCTGTGTTTGTGCATCTTGCACCAAGCTGTTGGTTTCCTGGAACATTTGAATGATACCAAATTAAGGAACAGTTACAGGGATCTGTCAAAGCACTTACAGTAGGGGGCAGATATATCAAGGTTCGAATTTTGAGGGTAAAATCCAACGAAATCGAATTAGTAGGATTTTACCGCTATTCAATATAGCAAACGATCGAATAACGATCATCCGATTTCACGAAAAAAAGATTATTTCGAGAAATCCGATGATTTCTATTCGATCAAAAAAACTTCAGAAAAAGCCTATGGGAGCTTCCCATAAGCAAATATAGCAACTCGGTAGGTTTAATCTGGCAAACTAGGCAATCGAATGGTCAAACGATTTTCTTATTCGAATCGTTCGATTCATTCGATTCGATTGAATTTTGCCAATTCAATGGTCGAGGTAGGCTAAAATTTTATTCAAAAATTCAAATTTTTGGAATTCGAATCCTTCACCCGAGTGTAGTAAATCTGCCCCTACGTTTTGACAAATAGGAAAAGATACAAATTCAAGTACACAACCATTATTATTCAACAAATCAATAACATTTCCTGATATATTCCATCCCAATAAGTGTTGGGGGTTTTAAAAACTGTATACTGTCTAACAGTTTCACTAACAATTTAAAGGATTTTGAATAATTCACAAAAATAAACTGGGATTCAGACTATAGGGGTCATACATGATTGCAGCCTCAGTTTGCGTAAATAGTCAATTCCGCAAAAAAACCCTATACATTAAAGGTATTTGCACCAAAATGCAATGTTAGCACTGCAGTATAGGTGCATTGTATACTGCTTAGTCCTTTCTGCCTACCATTCTGAATCAAGCAAATTTGCACCTATTGATAAAGAGGAACCCCTGGAACTACTGTGACTTTCAGAACAGACAGCAGCTGTAGGGTTCCCTCAGTTAATATGGGCAGTGCACTTGCATCGAAAAAAAACTGGGTGCACATCATTCTTGCAACAAACACTGCCATTTAGACTTTGTCACCATTTTCAGTGCAATGGTGTTAATTTACAGTGAAGTATAAGTGCAATTTTGACCCATGGGGAAAAGTTGCATTTTGCTCTTAAAGTCACTTTTATTAAAGGTTGAATATTAACTGTAATAAATTTGAATATACTGAAAATTCTATTGGGGGTTATTTAAAATGAAAATCGAATATCGAATACTCAAGTTTTTTTTCTCCGAAGGCTAGTAAAGTCCATTGGCTTTTACATGAACACAGCAGGTTTTAGGTGGTAAATAGTTGAATTTTGTGTGAATTTTTAAAGGGCCAGAGTTTGATAAATCTTGAAATTCAAATTAGAATTGAGTTTGGATAATTCACAATTCGAATTTGAGAGTTTTGAACATAAATAATATAATAATAGAAAATCCAAATTTGCCCCTTAAAATTGCACTTCGCTCACTTGCAGACATGATTGACCCCAAATAAGTGTGCTCTGTATTTTAAGCCATCAATGTCGCAAAAATAGTGGTTAAGGTGGACGGTGTGTTGGGGTTCTGCTGATGTGATATTCTGTTATTTTGTTTGTGTGTTTTTTCTATTTTATTTTATATGCAACTTACACTTGCAATACACTTGCTATCACGTGCAGAGGCTACAGTATAAAATCTTTCCAGTTCTATACCGAGGATATCGGGTCAATCAGGGCACCCACGTAGCAGGAAAAGTAGAATCCGGGAATAAAGGTGCAACCCAGTTTGTAAGTTTAAATAAAAATGGCATGTAAGACATGTACTATTGACTTACATTTTGGGGGGCACTTATCACTTTCCTAGTTCTACCAAATAGAAGTCTAATGAATACACTGCCTCAAACTAAAAAAAGTCTTATAGGGTAATAAAATTAAAGAGGAAAGCAAGGAGAAAATCATGGTGATGATGACAGTCATTACACAGAACCATGGCAAGTACCATTATCAGAGTACAGACATTCATCCTACTCATACACAGCAGTGCACAACTTTATTAATGTGTGGAAATTTAAGGCCATACGGCAGGTCATGACTGACTTTATCAGTACAGAAGCCCAGAGGGTAGGAAAGCATTTAAATTCCTGTCATTTTTCTTTGTATCAAAGTGAAATGTGGTCAACTGCAGAATAGTAGTCTTTGATCCTGTTATAATAGCCTTATCAGCACCCTGGTGTGGGTTTATAGAACTTGAATAGAGAGCAATTGATTTCTTTCTCCCTATGTGAGGAGTTCATCTAGGTGAGGTAAATGCTCCATTATGGCAATACACTCATATCTGAATCTGCAGGTAGAAAGAGCCAAGCTTCATTTTCAGCCTTATAATTCATATTTCTCATGGCTTGAAGTTGCTGGACTGGTCAAGCAGAGGGCCTTTACTTATTATTGTATTTTGACCATTTTCTCCCTGTAGATGCTGATTGCATGCTGACTGTTAAAGTCAATTACATTTGGAAGAGTGTCTAGTGCACCAAGTAAATTGAGTGAGGAACAGCCCTTTTCCAGTGGTATAACTAGATGTTACTGGGCCTCACAGCAAATTATTTTTCAGGCCCCAAAAATGTCTAGAGGTTGATTTGTTTTAGCAGTATTTATTCAAAATGTATATGAGCTATGGCCTCATGGGGCCCCTATACATTCTGTCCCCTTCTGCAGCTGCCGGGTCTGCTTCCTCTATAGTTTCACCCCTTCTCTTTTCCATGCACTACAATCTCTGTAAATCTCTGTGGGCAAAGTTTAAAAAACGTTGCAATCAACTTTTTGTTTTTGCATTTTGCACACTGCATTCCACTTTCTTTGAATTGTGGCATTTCTCTGGGCAGAGTTTTGTGGTCACCACACATGAATACAGTCTTGCTGCTCATGAGATGAGGTATATGGGAGGCACGTTACAGTAAATGTCCCTTTACATTTTCCCTGATTGCTGCTGGCTGTTTGAATAATGACAACCTACTGCCAGTCCTAAGAGTCCTAGAGACCTCTCCCGCAATTTGAGTTTATGCCAAACCTCATAAAGAAAACCTTAACTTTGAATATCCTCTAAGGAACTGCAATATCAAATGTTTTTTGTGGGTATATAGAAATGAAATAAACCTGCAGCCATCTTTAAAGAACTTTTTAAAATCAATGTACTCATTTCACATCAGAAAAAAAACATTTGAGTTTCTTTTTAGAGCCTTAGAACTTTGTTCAGAAATGATGGACACTGTATTAATCTGAATCACACACTTTTTACAGCTAACCAAGGGCTAAGGGAAATTATTTGTGCAAGAAAGAACTGCACAGTGCACACATTAAAAATGTTATATTGAGGGAGGAAAGTGGGAATCTTATGGAAGTTTGCATATGTATTTTAGCTTTCCGTATGTTTTCTACCCAGAGGCACAAACAACAGGGGCAGAGTCTGTACACAAAACACCAAAGCAGTCACAGTAAAACGCTTCCTATACAAATGTTTGATCCAGTTTCAAACATGCACTTGATTTTCCTCAATGAAATTTTACCTTCATCTTTTTTTTGTACTTTTTATCTATTCAACCTATTTACAGTGTTGAGAACAGAATGCACAGCTGATCTCTTACTCGCAGCAGGGAAGCAAAGTGCAAGTTGGCACAGTGCAGAGTCGGTTGGGAGAAGGCAGGAGGATGGGCCCCTCTGAAAATTTTTTGCCAGTGAGGCCTGGCACCCACTCTAGTAACGCCACAGGTACTGTGCACAATTTGATTGCGTTGAGGGGCCCAGCGCACTCCAATCCCACCACTCATTTCCCACCCTGACTCCGCCTACTCCCACCTAACTCTGCCCTATGCGCTTTCCCTCCCGTGAGTAAGAGAGCAGCTGGGGAAAATGGGGAGGGGGTTTCTCATACCTCCCATTTGTCCTTTTTTCAGAGGGAAAGTCCCTCTTTTGACAGCTCAACCTGCAGTCCCTCATTTGTACTGGAAAGTCCCTCTTTTCTCTGCACTGAACAGCCAGAAAAAGAAGCAAAGTTTCTAACTCAATTGGCTTTTGGCAGAGAGCCCAGAACAGCTAACAGGTGTAAATAAGATACTTTGTAACAATTTTGAGCCTGAGGCGGTCTTCTTTTTGCTGCCCCCACTGCTCCCCATGGCACTCACCTTTTCAGCGCCGGAGGGGGTCGGGGGCAGTCCATGACGCTAATGCAGAGAGCACAATTGCGCTCTCTGCACTAGAAGAGCCGAATTTCCGTGTTAAAAAATGGAAATTCGGCTCTTAGTTACCAGGAGCGGCATTTTTGCTGCCCCTGGTATCCAGAGGGGGATGCTGCCACCTGAAGCGAGTGGCTCAACTCGCCTCATTGGTGGAGCGCCCCTGATTTTGAGAAAATACGTAATTGTAACAGTTTAGATAAGGAGAAATAATTTCAGTATTTCATAGCCTGCCAAATTTTGTAAAATGAACATGGTAATTAGGGGGTGTGGCCACAAAAATGGGCGTGGTCACAAATGTTGCCGTGCTCTGTGCGCCAATGTTTTTTATCCCTCTTTTTACTTCCGAAATGTTGGGAGGTATTGGTTTCTGTTTAGCTGTAGAATTTCTGTCAGCTCCTAATTAGTAAGTTCTATGGTCATGGACAACATCTTGTATCATGTATACATATCTTTTATGCTAATACCACTAGTTTGTGTTTAATCATTTGCATGTTTAAGGGAACATTACTTCACCTTGTGAATATGTGTTTTTATGGAAGTCACATGTGGTGTATCCACCAATTGCAATAGAAGCTCTGATATCCATTAAGACTATACAAATTGCAATGTTTTGAACTGAGTTTCTTTATCTGTTGTCTAAAATTCCAAACTGGAGAGATGAAAATCAATATGATTATATCATGCTAAAAGTTCATTTGAATGTGAACTAGCCCCTTAAAGGAACAGAATGACAGTATAATGGCTGTGTAGCCATGGGGGCAGCCATTCAAGCACAGTATACACAGTAAATAACAGATACACCCTGAACAATCATATTGTATACAATCGAGCTTATCTGTTATCTGCTGTTTATCCTGTGCCTTTTCTCCTTTTTTTTCAACTTTGAATGGCTGCCCCCTGTGGCCACACAGCAGCTTTTTAATATAAACTTTATAGCAAATACACCAATTTTACCAATGCAGAGCAACAGTTTATTAAATTTTTATTCCTTTAAATCACTAGTCTCACAGGGCTGGGGAGAGAAGCACATACATTTAGCACAGTGATAAAGTGTTGCAGACATACAATAGGTAAAACTGTACATGTTGTCCATAACAGTGGGACAAATATGAACAAATAGTGAGAACCTGAGATCTCAAAAAATAGCACTGTACCAGGGGAATTTAGGAAGTGGGCAAAATATATATATTTTGCCATTGTTCTTCTAACCCTACAACCGCCCATTAGAGTTAAAATTGGGATGCTGAACTAGACACAGATATATCACTACAGCAATGGCCTCCTTAGAATAATTACCATCATTCTACTTGTTTTCACTAGCAACACTAGCATTTGACAGTACTGTCCTGTGTTAAACTCCTGGTACAATAAAATGCAGATGCTACTGTGCTATAGTAGCCCTACTAATGTACTCATGTTATTCTGTGCTTATGTGACTTCAGACAGAAGAGAACCAATGTCTTCCCACTACCTTCTGTAAACCAGTGTAAGTACAACAGACTAAATGGCTGCAAGAATAAACTCCTGATTTTTCTGTCTGGACTTTATTAGGAAATCCAGGCATGACATTGAAGTAAATGGCCAATCGCTGACCCCCACATCATCAGGCCCACCCCTGATGTACTTGGCCCCTCCTACTATGTCACCTGTCCCACCCCTGCCATCACTGGCCTATCCCTCTATGTCATCCATACTGCCCCTCTGGCTGGTTTCCCCAAAACAAGTTGCCTCATGAGGAAACTTTGGGCAACTTCAGAAAATGAAGTGCTGCGGATTTGGGGATATTGTTGCCCCAAAGAAAAGGAGACATGCCGCTAGGGCGACTAACCTCCCCGAATCTGCCCGTGTGCCTCTACCCTAACTAGTGGTCAGGACAATAGCTTGCACACAAAGCTCTCAATGGTGCCTGATCGCACTATTCTGTTATGCTCCATAGAGCTATATGGTGTTAAATGGTATTTATTGTAAAAAAAAAAAAAATATTTGTAATTATTATGTATCATGGTATTTTATTGCTAACAATCATGGTATTACTATGCCTTTAATAATAATGGCTCTGTATATCTTTTAAAAAGATGAAACATCAATAATGTGATCAAGTCACCCAATTTTACAGCAATGTGTTTCTTAGCGATAATATTATTTAATGCAAAGTTAATACCTCACTTTAGTGATATTCAGTTATTCAGCAGCAAACACTGTTATTTTCCTGTATTAGTGTGAAATCAGCCAAAATGTCTTTCAATCTATACAGTGCCACCTAGTGCACAAATTAGAGAATGTTTCTATACAGCATTACCAAATTGTTTCCTTATTATTAAAAAAAACCAAAACCCTACACTGCTAAATTAAAAGAGAATTTTTGTATTTTTTTAAACCAGCAATCCAAGCTATATAAATTGAAAATGTTTGATCCATAGCAGTACAAGCAGTATTAACCTGTACACAGCTAATTTATTGCCACTCACACTAGTGACAACAAGGTAGACTTTGACTCCTTTCTAGCCCAGCTAATTAATGACTTACATCATTGACATTATTCAGTGGCTTAAAAGGTTAAACAAATGCAATCCAAGGCACAAGAATCCTATGAAAACATTGCTATCTGTTCAATAATGCAGCATTTTCTGGCCCCTTTGGCCCACTGATACTACACTGCACAGGCTTTTATTCACCTCAATTTATAATCCTAATACATACAATTTCTAAAAAATTGAACTGGCTTTTTTTGGCTTGGCAACAGGCACTGATAATTCTTAGATAATTAAATAGTGGTTTAATAATGGCTCATTCTTGGAAAAACTACAGCAAAAAGCAAGATTATTCTATAGTATATGCAGTAAGAAATAATTTGTATCATTTCCAAAGTTACTG
>CM044432.1:60865555-60875842 GCA_024363595.1 Xenopus borealis | reverse complement strand
CCAATATTTTCTTCTGTTGACCTTCATGCATGGTCTACATTAAGCCACACCATAGGTCTGTATTTAGACTATGTCTGTACAGTAAATCTATTTGTTCATCTTACCATGACTTCCTCTCATCATCCAGCCATTAATGGGTGTTTTGTGGCTTCCTCAGAACATTGGCTCCTACCTGCTGGTTACAAATCAGTGGTCAGATCTGACAGCTTAGGTGTGTGATGGACCACTAGGATGAGGGTTTCCAGTCAACACTACATAAACTGTTAATTTGGCTAGCTCTCCAAACAAGTAGGTCTTTGCCAGATTTACCATGCATATGTTAGGTGAAAAAATAAATTACACATGTCTCAGTTCATTATGACTTCATTTTACTACACATGTAAGAGATACTTGTCTGGTGCTGGGAAAACTGAGTTTAAAGTTTTGAACTCTGAATGCGGGAACAAAAAACATGTATTACACAGATTAGGTGACATTAGGATTTTTTACATTTCAACATGGCCACTGACTGTGGCGAGGTAGAGCATAATTAATACAAAAACTATGTTAAGGTTGTCTTTATACCACATAATTATATGTTATATACAATATATAATCACATATCACTTTAAACTAGAATATCTCTCTCAGCACATGTTCATAATTTTTTATGTCAGCATGACCCAGGAAAATACCTAAAAGATATCAGCAGACATACAATGTTTGCTTAGCCTTGGTCCAGGGACATCGATATACCCAAGAACTAGGTAAACGGTTACTCATGCTTTCATAAACAACGCTTTTCTCTAATTGGTTGTGGTGGGACCACCACCCTAAACCACCTTCTAATAATTATGTATGTACTCGACCTATAAATAAACGGTCTGTCCACCAATATGGTAGAACAGAACAAATAGATACACTCGTGTCTCGTGTCTGCTCTCTCACAATTGTGATCCTTGTCTCCCTGCAGTCGACGTCTGTCTCGGCTCACTTTTTGACCTCGACAACTAGTGTGCTTAAACCACTGATAAAATGGTGCATGCTGTGATTTTCAGTCCAGCAAAATAAAAAAAACATTTTGACATGATGAAAGGATGTGATAAATGTGTAAATAAATCCCATATATATATTACAAACCTTAGTATATAATCCAGAATTTCAACCAAGTATGGAGTATAGGGCCTTTAGTAGATGGGAAAGATGGGGAACTAAAAATACTAAAATAAGAGACTTACTGGTGAATAAAAGAATGATGCCCCTAGTAGAAATGCATATACAACTACAAGGGCTCTTCCATCCATTATTGAAACTAGACTGGGAGGGAGATGAAACACCCTGGGAATCAACAATCTCCATTCATAAAAATAAGAGCAAACCCTTATCCAAAATGTACAAGCTTCTCCTGGAAACCAATCACCCTAGTTTCGAATCACAATGCAGGAACTGGGGTAAGGAATTACATATTGAGATCTCAGAGGAGCTGTGGCAAGAGGTAATGAAAACAATTGATAGAACCTCCAAAGCGACCAAAACTAGGAAAGCCTCATACAAATTACTCACATGGTGGCACTATACTCCAGCGAAAATGAAAAATATGTACCCAAACAACTCTGGTAAATGCTGGAGATTTTCAGGGAGAAGAAGGGAATCATACACATATATGGTATTCATGCCCAGTTTTACAATCATATTGGGATAATATAATAGCGGCGATTTGGAAAATAATAAAAGAACCGCTGACAATTATTACAATGTCCAAAGGCATCGATCGATACCTAGTCGCTGGAAATCGGTGGACACACCAACATTTAAGGAGTGGTTTAGAAAAATGGAGGCTATAAGGCAGATGGAGGAAATTACTTTGTTATCACATAATCAAAGCAATTAATATTGCCTGGCTGAAATAGATTAAAACTTTAAATACATAAGACACGCTATATGGTTCTCACACATAGAGATCTAGCCTGTTTATAACTGAAGCTAATTCGGATAATGCAACCAGTAATATCTTTATGGTCTCATGGGAGGAATCTCTACAACGATAAATATAGAAGCATGCGTAGCATGTAGTATATGATGCTAGTTTACATAGAAATAACCATCTATCAATTATACATAATTATACTTAAACACCATATTGTACTCTGTAATATTTGGACCATTTGCTCAGTTGTACCATCAGCCCCCTTCCTTCTCTATTTCTTTTGGTTTTTTGGGGTTTTTTTTGCTCTCTTTCTTTTTATTTATTTACTTTATTTTCTGTATCTTATTGAAAAAAACATTATAAATAAAGAATTTTAAAAAAAAGGCCAATTCAATAAAACACTTTACTCACTGTCAGTAAAATTCCATGCAAGTGAAGCCTTCTGAAGGTATTTACTTGTCAGAATGTATTTACTTGTCTCATGCCAAGCACATAGCATTGCCTAGATACCAAAAATTTGAGTTTTAGGACTGAAAGGAGCCAAAAAGCCCTTCACTGGCAATTATATGTGGCTAGACATTTTGTCAGTTCACCAGCTGCCCCCAGTCATGTGACCTGTGCTTTGATAGACTTCAGTCACTCTTTACTGCTGTACTGCAAGTTGTGTGATATCACCCCCCTCCCCCACCCAGCAGCTTAACAACAGGAAGGTAACAAGATAACAGCTCCCTGGCAGATATAACAACAACACTCAATAGTAAAAGCCAAGTCCCACTGAGACTGATTCATTTAAATTAAGTAGGAGAACTTTCCTGCCAGAAAATAGTTCCATCCTTAAGTGAAGATGCAAGTCACATGACTGGGGGCAGCTGGGAAACTGACAGTATGTCTAGCCCCATGTCAGATTTCAAAATTGAATATAAGGATTTGCATTCCATATACAGGCAGTTCATATGTGTATGGTCTTCATTGGCATCTCTCTTTAAGTGGTGTAGTAAATTTAGATTGTCCTTGTTTCAGTATTCCTGGTTTCTTAATTCTGACTAAAGATCCAGGCTGAAAATGCACTTCTTTTGCACCACATTTGAGTTTGACAATGCCAGCAGTAAATGATTTTGTAGGAACAGTATTTGGTGGAAGTTTGATGTCTGCAACATGTAACAGTAACATGAAATAATTAAGCTGGAGATACTTGGGTTGTTGCATGGCGCATTGCTCTGTAGTTATGTAGGAACTCTGTTGTAAATACTTTCCAATATTTCCCAGTAAGGTTTGCTGTCTGGAGTGCTTCTTTCAAGTATACAGTTGTGTGTGCTTCAACCACCTCACGTGAGTTCCTTTCGGGCAGAGTGCAAAGCAGTGTATAGGCCCTTGCCATGGGCCAATTATACAGCAAAAAGGAAAAAACTGCAGCACCTCTTGTTTGCAAAAGTGAAAAATTTGTTGCAATTGGTCAGTAACAGGCAACGTTTCGGGCCTTGTCTTGCCCTTTCTCAAGCCTGCCTGATAGTGTGTGATACAAACATTTATCCCCCCATTAGGGGAGTGCACAATATCAGGACCCACCCCCAATCAAGTTCAAACCAATCAAGTGAGGACATAGTGAAAGTCCAGTATATTCAAGTATTATTCATTTTCCATGTGTCTTGTTAGTCCATATTCCATGTTGAGTATTTAGTTGTACTTATAAAACAAATAAATGGATAAATAAATTGGGTTATCAACATTTATGAAGAATGGGTACATGATCCCGGACTGCATCGAGGAGATTCCAATTGGAAGTATCCTCTCCGGGCAAAAGGTACTGCAGCCTCTATAACCTTATATATTGTTTTATTTTATTTTTTCCTTAATCACTAAGTGTCACCATTGAAATTTTGTTTTATAAGTACAACTAAATACTCAACATGGAATGTGGACTAACAAGACACATGGGGGTGGGTCCTGATATTGTGCACTCCCCCAATGGGGGGATAAATGTTTGTATCACACACTATCAGGCAGGCTTGAGAAAGGGAAAGACAAGGCCCGAAACGTTGCCTGTTACTGACCAATTGCAATAAATTTTTCACTTTTGCAAACAAGAGGTGCTGCAGTTTTTTCCTTTTTGCTGGAGTGCTTCTTTCAGACTTTGGTTGAATCGCTTGATTTCTCCATTTGCTTATGGGTAATACATTGAAGATTTTTTATGCACAATATTCCTCTCTCTCAGAAAGATTTTCAAACACATATGTAACAAACTGTGGTCTGTTGTCTGATATTAATTCATTTGGATTACCTTCTCTGCTTAAGACTGTAGACAGAAATGTAATTATTGTTATATAAGACACAAATGCAATTTCTGGCCATTTACTGTAACAGTCTATCAGAGTTACAGCAAATATATCTATATATCTGTCTATATAGGAGCATCTGCAAAAGGACCCACAATATCAATAGCCAGTTTTTCCCATGCTGAATCAAGGAATTGTACTGGCTGAAGTGGTGGTGTATGTGTGATAGCTGTTTTATCACAATTCTGACAAGTAACACAAGAATGAATGGCAGTTACCACATTGGCATGCATTGGTGGCCACCAGTATATTTCTTGTAGACTTTGTTTTGTAAGTACAGTTCCTTGATGATCTTACTATATGTGCAATTGACTTGTAAGTTCAACTGACTTGCTTGGGAAGTTCTCATCATATAAACCCTTCCACTAATCCAATAACAATGGCACATTGTAACCCTTCAAAGAGGTGACATCTGAAGTTTACAGAGGTATTGATTCTGTGTAGTTACTGTGATAGGATTACCAATGTGTCATGCAACTGATAGACACAGGTGTTACTTGTGAGAATTGAATGAATGGATGTGTAAAGTCTACTGAAACTGCTAGGGTACAGATGTGAGAACAGCATTGTATGTAGCAGACAGGTGGTGTTGAAGGCCCCCGCCTCTATTCAGGGATGGTTTCTCCACCTTGACATGAATTGCCTCTTTCACGCCTCTTTCAAACCATCGGTCTTCTTTATCCAAGATATGTACCTTGCTATCTTCAAAGGTGTGTCCCTTGTCTTTAAGGTTTAGAAAGACAGCTGTCTTGCCCTGTAGAGTTCTCTCTCCTATGTTGAGCCATTCGTTTGGTGAGCAGTTGATTGGTCTCCCCAGTATATAGATCTGTGCACTCCTCGCTACACTGAACTCCATATACCATATTGCTTTGTTCTTCTTTTGGTGTTGGATCCTTTGTGTGGTTTTTGTTGAAAATCCTCCTGAGTTTCTCTGACACTCCAGCTACATATGGGATGACTATGTTTCGCATACTATGTGTCTCCAGGCGGGCATTTCTTTTGTTGTTCCTGTTGGGCTTGATTGCTGCTGTTTTGTCAAAGGCCCAGTCTGGGTAGCCACATGCTTTTTTTTTTAGAATTACTTCTATTAGATGTAGATGATGATATATCAGTCAATGCTACAATGTCTTCCTGGCTTGTATTGCATTTTGTAGTTGAAATTTAGTAGCCTTGCTGACCATCCAGCTCTTCCAAGTCCCTTTGTTGTAAGCACTGTAGTTAAAATGTTATGATCCATGCATAAGGTGAACTCAGTCTATTTTTCTAGATATGGTAAAGCAGGCAAACAGTAAACACTGTACGATTAAATTCACTACTGAAATGTCAGATGTTACTTTGATTTTTTTGGATGTTAAGCTAACTTTAAGGGAAGGCAAAATTGTAACAGAATTATATCGCAAGTCTACGGACTGTAATAGCCTTTTACATTAATCCAGCTTTCACAACCCTAAATGTATCAAGGCAATCCCCAAGGGACAATTCTTGAGAGCTAAATGAATTTCCTCTGACTTAACTAAATACTGGGAAGCTGTTGGTCCTTTGACCAAGAGATTTAAAGAGAAAGGTTATAAAGTTTCAGATCTCTCCAAGACAGCTATAGAAGTAGGTGCAATCCCCAGAGAGGAACTTTTAACCCATAAACTTAAAACTAAGGAGAAAGCTCGCATACCATTCGTAAGTAGACATAACTGTGTAAGTGGCCAGATAGAAAAAATTGTGAAACGGTTTTGGCCTATTCTTCAACAAGACAAATGTCTAAGGCAAATTTGTACCGATAAACCAATGTTTTGCTTTACTAGGGGTCAATCCCTTAAGGATAAATTATGCCCTGCTGAACCAAGGAAAGAGGGCAAATTAACAACTTTATTCCATGGTACCCCTAAGATAGGTACCTTTCCTTGCCTTAGTTGTATTTGTTGTTCTGCAGTTATTAAAGGGAAAGTAGTACACCACCCTAGTACTGGCAAAAAGGTACAACTTCATGACTATGCCACAGGTGATACCTAGGGGGTGGTGTATTTGCTAAAATGCCCTTGTGGTAAAGGCCATGTAGGGCAAACTCTACGCCCAGTGAAGGAACGGCTAAAAGAACATAGATCTGACATTCGTAACTTTAAATCCGGTACACAAACCGATACCTCAGTAGCACGACATTTTCATGATTTTAAACATAGCCAAACACAACTGAGGTGGCAAGTATTGGAGGTTGTAGGTAAATCCTCAAGAGGAGGAAATTTCACTAGACTATTATTGCAGCAAGAGTCTAAATGGATTAGAAAATTGAGTAGCCTACATCCAGAGGGGTTGAATGAGTACTGGAGTATTAGCTGCTTCTTGTGAAAAATTGATGTTTAAAATTTTAATCACTACTTTTTTCTCCCTTCTCTTCTTTAGATATTAATGTTGCCCCATAATTTATGGGAACATCAATGTAAAATATTGATATCCGTAATACGGTCTACAGAAGGGTAAGAATTAATATGGCTGTTTGCAACAATGTATCTGTTAGAGAAAAATCAATGGTTAAGATTTCTATCTTATGTGATGCACGTTAGAGCTCTGGGCAGGCTCAGGCAGTGTGGGGTTAACCGTTCTGTTGTGGAAAGAGATTCATAAAGGATATACAAGATGGACAATTTTTCTTGAGATTTCCTGATTGGACTGTACAAGGTTCTGGTTGCCATTTGGCTAGGCTCTAAACAAATTCCCCAAAGCAGTGGCCAATGAACACTTTTTTTTTTGTATTCACTGGCTTAATTGGACATTAAGTATACCAGTGTGAGGAAGTGACTATGTCACTAATAGGTGGGTGGAGTTCTAGGCTTTAAATGTTGTGTGAAGTTACTTTGTTATTTACATGATAAAGAGCTCGACTCGAAACATGTCGTTACAATTAAAGCACCTTTAACTTTTACAGCAATGACCTGCTTGTGACCATTTATTCACCACAATTTTTTATGTTTGCAAATAAAGCTAGTGCTGGACTGTTCACAATTAACTGTTTCACTATTTCAAAGCTATGTTAAGCAGTCTCTGACCAAACCAGATTTGAAGTTCCATGTAGTGGCGCTCTAAGTGGCTCAACAACTAAAGAATAGTTGGGAATAAACTTAAAGGAATGGTTTGGTATAAAAGTAAAAGCTGGGTAAATAGATAGGCTGTGCAAAATAAAAAAAATGTTTTCAATATAGTTAGTTAGCCAATAATGTAATGTATAAAAGCTGGGGTGATTGTAAGTCTAACAGCTCTCTTGGTTTACACTGACTAGTTACCCTGGTTACCAGGGAGGGCCATATTGGTCATAACTGTTGCTTTTGAATATGAGCTGAATGCTGAGGATCAATTGCAAACTCACTGAACAGTTATGTGCCATGTGGCCCCCCTTCAAGTTGCTGACTAACTCAGATTTAGAGAGCTGAAAAGCAGGAAGTTGTGCTGTGTTCTGTTACACATCCAGTCACTCCAGCCTTTATAAATTACATTTTTGGCTAACTAACTATATTAGAAATATTTTTTATTTTGCATAGCCTATCTATTTACCTAGTTTTGAATTTGACCCTGAACTGTTCCTTTAAAATATCATGAAGTAAGACCTAAGAAAGCTCATAAGGTCTGAAATTCCAATGGAGTTGGTGCTTGTGTAACAGCGTTGACATGGTCAGGGTCAGGCAATAATCCCTCTTGTGAAATTATAGGACCCCGAAATGACAGCTGAGTTTGTCTGAAGTGGCATTTGGAAAGGTTCAGTTCAGTGCTGCAGAATCAATGCATTTCAGAGCCTTTTCTAGGTACTTGTCATGGAGATCCATAGTTGGAGCGTAGACAATTATATTATCCAAGTAGCATTGTACACCAGGTATGTCATGGAGTATAGAAGACATCCGGTGATAAATGCAGTGAGGTCTCTGTTTTCCTCTTGTATTAATACTTGATGATAAGCACTCTAAAGATCCAGGGTGGAAAAGAATTTTGCTCTTTGTGTGGCAAAGGATGATTATCCATAACAACTGCTTTATTAGGTTCACAGAGATAAACACACAATCGAATACCTCCAGTTTTCTTCATTGCTACAACAATTGGTGAAACCCATTCGGAGGATTCTGATTTTTCAATCACATCTTGCTTTACTAGTTTTAGTTCATGTGAGACAGTCTCTTTTACAAAGTAGGGCATTCGCCTCAATTTCTGGCGTACTGGTTTTACATCTGGTCTCAGCTTAACTTTGTGGACAAAGTTCTTTACACATCCCAATGAAGTGTTTTTGTGAAATTTTAGACAAGAGTAAGAGCAGTTTCATGTGAGTAAAAAGCAGCCCAGACAAATAAAACACACACAAAGACAGACAAACACAAAGACACACACAGACACACACACAAAGACACACCGACACAGAGGCACACACACACAGAGACACACACACAGACCCACACACACACAAAGACCCACACACACAGAGACACACACAAAGACAGAGACAGGGACACACACAGACACACCCACAGAGACACACAAAGACACAGAGGCACACACAAAGACACACACACAAAGACACACACATTCAAACACACAGAGACACACACACACAGACACACAAATACAGAGACACACGGGGACACACACACTCCCCTCCCTCTACCTCTCTACCTGGAGCTTTGTAATTCACAGGAACAGGACTGGAACCCTCTGATGCCTCACAACCCATCTGCTGGCCAATCAGAGGGATGCTGCCTTTCCCTGACCGATAGCCCCTTCCAACCTGTCTGCTGACCAATGAGAGGGACAATGCCTTTCACCAGGCTGCTGCAGAGGTAGAAGAGACATCTTGTCGCCAAGGATAAGCAGAGTATAACAGTGCTTTATTAGCAGGTTCATGCAGCCAATACACTTCAACAGTAACTTCAACTCTTAGGGGGGAATGTAATTAAAGTCGCAAAGAGAAAAACATTGCGCACCAATAAGAGTTAAAATCCGCATCTCGTAATGTTATATTGTTCCTTAAACGGTTATTGCATTGCGAATCATTATTGCGCATTGCAGATTGTAAGACTTAAGAAGTGCTTGAAGGTGTCGTAATCTTTTGGAGCAAACACTGCGACTTTTAAAGTAAGTTTTAATACACTGACAGCGCATTAGCGCAAAGTATAAAATTCGCAAACGGCCTTCCGCTGGCGGAAGTGGTCGCTAAACAGTTTCCGAGTTCACAAAAGGTATAATGCATTTGCGCAAAGCAAAATTTGTTTGCGCAAAGGCTTAACTTTTCGCATTGCGAATAGTTTTTGCGTTACCGACTTATATTACATTTCCCTAAAAGCCTTTTAAGCAGTATAGAAACTACAGTGTATGCACAGTATACTCTTGTGCATAGTGGCGCCTAAAAGCACCTTGCACAAGCACTGTACTGTGTATGCGCAGCTAGGCAGTGCTTTCTTGTAAAATTTACTAACTTTCTCTATATTTTTCTATGAAACTGAAATACAATACAGAGAACAACAAATTAATATAAACATATAAACAAAAGATTTAAACATGCTTCTGTATATTCGCATCTTGGTAAAATAATAAACATAAAGGCAATTGATTGAAGAATCACCTAGGCACACACAGGGAAAATATCCAAAATGAAGGCAACTCTAGAACTTCCTATGTTATAGGTTACTTCTTAATTACTGTTTTTTTATAGCGGCCTTAGTAAGACTGACCACTAGATGGCAATACTTCTATCATTAGTGTCATTCTGTCAGAATAGCAATGGGGCAGCACTAAAATTTAGTTTAAGGAGATGGGCTTCCTGTAAGTCAGAGCTTTCTGCATAACAGGGTTTCCCCATAAAGATCCCATACATGCATAGTTGCGTGTCTTCATATTTCAGAATACATACAGTGCTCCCTGCATTCCGGTGCATTGTATTCATGAGGTATAGGCTAGGGCAGCATGTAGGCATTCATTCAGACACTTGTGAAAGGTGTAGAAGTGCTCCAGGTGCAAGTGCTGTGTAGGGTTGCCACCCAGCCGGTATTTTACCGGCCTAGCCGGTAAAACACCAGCCAA
>CM044432.1:60849925-60861412 GCA_024363595.1 Xenopus borealis | reverse complement strand
TATAATTTATTAAAGGTTTCCTGGGCTTGTGTAGTGGAATGTAGTGGCTGTAACATATGCCTCTACTATAAGTTAAAGTTCTCGCCGTATGCAAATTAGGCTTCGCTAGCGTAACAGCGCTCTGCCTAGCGAAGTAAAACTAGCGCAACTACACTACCATTCGCCGAGCTGAGCGTAAATTCGCACTTTAGTGGATTTGCGTAGCGCTGGCGAAAATTTGCCTGGCGAATTACGGCGAACGCTAGCGAAGCCTACGCTGGAGAATTTATTCTAGGAAGGTGTTGAAATCTTTCAAGGAGAAAAATGACAGCATTCCCTAATATGCTCAATGATGCCAACAAAGTTCCAACAACTGCCAGCCCAGAACCAGTGCAATGCTAATATAATGTGCACATATTAGATGTATGGCAAAGATGAAGCCTATGGTGTAATAACGGAATTGTTTAGCCAAAAAAGATCTGTCCAATGGTGTGGCATAAGTTATGTCCCTGATTAGTTTAGGGGCAAATTCACTGAACCATTGTCATTTGGTAATCCCCCAGAATTTCGATTGAGTCAAATATGGTTAAGCAGAATATTTAAAGTCATATTACTTTAAAGCTGTAGATAACTGAATGCGACATTATTTTCTTATACATACATATTCTGCATTTTTTACATTTACCTCAAATTAGAATATGTGAATTAGGGTTTGTTTTCAGTTCAATTATCAGACATTCTTTTTGAGGCATATGGTATTTGACAGATTCCACTGTTAACGGTAAGGTCACACCTGGCGATTCTGGGAGAATAGTCTGGCGACTAATCGCCTCTTCTTTGGGGGTGACTAATCTCCCCGAACTGATTCCCCCTGTCTTGCGCTGGTTATAATGAAAAGTTGCCTGCGGCAGGACACGCAGAGCTTTTGTTTTCCGAAGTCGTTCGAAGTTTCCTCGTGAGGCATCTTCGGGCGACTTCTTAATTCTCTTTTCTGCAGTAATGAGAGTGCCCTAATGCCAAAACTATATGAGCATTAGCTCATTACTGAAGGGTTAAGGTGCAATGAGTAAGTTATAACAGCATCACTGTTCACGTTCACCTACTCAGTACTCAGTACTCAGTAATAGTTAAATAAGGCATACAATGAGACATTTTTAAATCACTTTTAAAGTTTATTAAGCAGAAAATATAATTACATTTTATGATTTGTTCTGTAAACTAGATTTTAGGTGTAGAAAATAGTTAAAGTCTTTACATATTCAACTATTCCTATTTGCTTTCAAGTAAACACATACAATTTGGTACAAAAAAACAGAAAGAAAATACAAGTATTTTCATCAAAAGACCCTAACAATACAAAAGCCCTTCTCATTTTCACTGTGATTTGGACGTGAGCACATTTTGTAATTCCAAAATCACATAGAATAAAGTGGCACTAGCTGCTTATATAGTCTTAGAAAAAAACTGTAACACCATGCTCACTATAACACTGTACAGGTAATGCCTGGTGTAACAAATAGAAAATACATAAATATTGATCTAAATTTACTAAGATAGCAGCAGTTCATTATTCACTCTTTCAACCAAATTTCAAAGTCCTTTCATCAAATCATGCATACAAATAAATCATTTTATTTCTTGAGGTCGGAAGATTTGAAAAGCTAAAAACGGAGATGACATTCAACAAGTCGCATTTGCATGCTTGGTTGTTCTTGGCTCATGACCTTAAGCCAACTTAATTTCCTTTGAATAGAGGGTAATTAGTAGAATAATGGTAAATCCAGAGAGTAAACCTGCATTCTGAATTGTGAAATAGATTATGTCCGATTTCCTTCCTTTTATCTTGCCTTTGAGCATTTCATTCATCTCTGGAAACTTGAAGACAGAACCAAAATATACACTTTAACTCAGTTATTTGTCCAGTATTGTACATTTCATTCACATTCTCTCAGCCCTGCTAACAACTTCTTCAAAGCCTGACTGTGTAAGGGACTTGCCAGAGAGCTGTTACACCTGTCTTCAGTCATAAACATACTCTATCCACACTCAGCTTAACTCCTATTGTATAAAACCACATTTAATAAGTTTGATCAGAATCGGAATGATGGTCTTCTCCCTCCACATCTGGGTTATTCATACGGAAATCAAAAGATGACAAGCCTACACAAACTGTATAAACACAAGGTTGTACTCTGTAATTTTGACCTTGCAAAGACATTAGACTAGGGGGTGAGTATCCCTTTAAATAAGCACAGACAGACCAGAAATCCTAAATAAGAGCAAATAAAAATATATATCTGCCACTTAAAGGAGAATTCAACCCTAACATTAAAAAAAACCCTATCCCCATCCCCACCAAGACCACCTCCCTCCTCCCCCCAGCCTAAAGTGATACCCCATGATACCCCTAAGTTCATGGGTACCATCTTCAGCCTCTTCGGTAATCTTCGGAACAAAACCAGTGCTTCTGCAATTTACATGAGGTTCGGCCCATGCGCAGTTGTCTCGAAAAAGGAAGAAGATGATGCCCATGAACGCCAATGGTTGAATCTGCACTGAGGGGTAAGTAAATCGTTAACACTTAGGCTGGGGGGAGGAGGGAGGGGGGGGTCTTGGTGGGGATGGGGCGTAGGGGTTTTTTAACATTAGGGTTGACTTTTCCTTCAAGCAGCAAACACTTAAATCTAATCCCATCAAACAAAACCAAATATATATCTTGACTAATGTATATTTTGCCCATGAAATGGTATTTTCTAAAGCATTTTTATATGTATGAAAATGTATTAAATTGTGGAAAATATGTTGTCCACACTCTACAGGAAGAACTTTTACTATAATTAATCAGGAAATCAGCCATTCACAGCCCAAGGACTATTTAATCACTGGGCTGTAAAGTGTGGATTAAAATACAAAAGGTAAAGGGATACTGTGATTGGAAAACATGTTTTTTACAAAACGCATCAGTTAATAGTGCTGCTCAAAAGAGCAAACAGATTTTTTTATTTTTCATTTAGAAATCTGACAAGGGGCTAGACATTTTGTCAGTTTCCCAGATGCCCAAGTCATGTGACTTGTGCCAGCACTTAGGATGGAACTACTTTCTGGCAGGCTATTATTTCTTCTACTTAATGTAACTGAATGTGTCTCACTGGGACTTTGCTTTTACTATTGAGGGCTGTTCTTAGATCTACCAGGGAGCTGTTATCTTGTGTTAGGGAGCTATTATCTCATTACCTTCCCGTTGTTCTGTTGTAAGGGTAAGGTCACATGGGCAGATTCGACCAATCGTCTCTTCTTCTGGGCAACAATCTCCCCTAACTGCCTTCCCCCCTGGCGCTTCGATTTCTAAAGTCTCCCAAAATTTTCTCGTGAGGCAACTTCATACCACTTTTGGAAAGTGAAGTGCCTCAAGTGCATTGTCACTGACAATTTTTTATTTTAGCAGGAGAAACGCAGTTTGGGGAGATTGTTTCCCAGAAGAAGAGGCGATTAGTTGCCAGGCGAATAAATCTCCCCGAATCTGCCCATGTTCCCCTGCCCTTAGACTGCTGGGGAGGAGGGGGTGATATCACTCCAACTTGCAGTACAGCAGTAAAGAGTGACTGAAGTTTATCAGAGCACAAGTCACATGACTGAGGCAGCTGGGAAATTGACAATATGTCTAGCCCCATGTCAGATTTCAACACTGAATATAACAAAATCTGTTTGCTCTTTTGAGAAATGGATTTCAGTGCAGAAGTCTGCTGGAGCAGAACATGTTTTCCCTTTAACATCTACATGGGATTGGTGTTAACTTCAAAATTAGTCCCAAACACAATGCAGGACATTGTATCCGTCATTCCACATAACGATAAATATGATCTGTCTTACCTTCATATGTAAATAAAAGGCAGAAAGTTTGCCCAGGAGCAGTAACCCAGAGCAACCAATGTTTTCTTTTAAACAGGTGACCAGGAAAGGCCACCTGTTGATTGGTTACTTTAGGTGATAAGAAGTGTAGCAAACTTTGTCCCTAATATTACATAGCCCCCTAAAATCTTTTAACTGTGGTTAAATAAATAAAGCATTATTTTGTTTAAAAAAAATTTGTCCCAAACACAGAGACACTACTGGAGACTTAGGATAACATACAACAGACATCTTACAAGCTAAAAATGTCAGCCAATAAAAACATATACAGATAAAGCAGATGAATCTGGTGTAACACATGCCAGTGTCTGATACGCCTTTAATACTTACATAGTTACATAGTTAAATTGGGTTGAAAAAAGACAAAGTCCATCAAGTTCAGACCCTCCAAATTAAAACCCAGCATACACACACATCCCTCCATACTTTTCCCATATCTATACTAACTATAGAGTTTAGTATCACAATAGCCTTTGATATTACGTCTGTCCTAAAAATCATCCAAGCCCCTTTTAAAAGCATAAACAGAATGAGCCATCACAACATCACCCGGCAGTGCATTCCACAACCTCACTGTCCTCACTGTGAAGAACCACCTACGCTGCTTCAAATGAAAGTCCTTTTCTTCTAGTCTGAAGGGGTAGCCTCTGTTGTGGTGATCCTCTTTATGAGCATATTTATTTTTATAGCTGTATACCAGCCTAATATAACCAGTGCCAAACATCAGCTAGAGTGGCATAAAAATATTTGACATTATACTGTAGCATGTGTTTTGAAAACACATCTGTCTGTCCTAAAAAGGCACAAAGATATATGCCTTGATATGGGCTGCATACATTTGAGCACAGAACTGCCATTAGAGATAAAAGGTGTTAAGTCGCAAGTGTTGAAATTGATAATCATAGATGGTAAAGAGCGTGTTGAGGAGCTTACTTCTTCCTGTTTGTGTAAGGGAGTTTGAGAGTAAGCCAAGGGGTCAGAGGAGTCTGAGACTGAGAGAAACAAACATAGGGAATGGAAAGGAGAATACTGGAAATAGGCTGTGTTAAGGAAAATAATATCAGTAACACTAACTCAGGCTATGTGACCTGGTTGACTGATTCTAGAGTGTGGACTCTATTAGAGTCCACATTCCAGTATGGGGAAAGGGGGACTGTAGGGCGGGATGCCTGCATGGCTCCCACCCCTTATGGAAGCAGGCAGTCCTATATTCATTGGGTCAAGACCAGCAGCAATTTTGAAATACCAGAAGGCAGTGTGCAAAGTTCTTTGCACTTTACATACTGCCTAGGAGATCATATATGACCGTTATATTATATATGTCAATTCAACATCAATACATTTTTTGAGCTCCTTACCATGTCTGCCAATCCAATGTAGAGAAACATGCCTCCTGCAATTGCAAAGATGATGCTTGGCTCAAAGCTGTTGCCAACCAAAATCCCAAACAACAGGCCAATGTAACATGAACAAGCCGAGATAAAATTGAAAAACAAAGCTTGGGGAATACTCATTCCAGCATTAATTAGGATAGCAAAATCCCCTGAAAAGAAAAGGAAAATCTATCAAATAATAATATTATTAATTACAATAACTAATGTTTTGTTCCCTGACTTCAGAACTGTCTGCACATGGCTCACTGGAATGCAACACTGGCACAAAGCTTGAAAATTACAACTTTAATGATAGATTTGTCTTATCATAGCTACTGGCAACACATTTATATCAGATTAATTCTGTAAATGTCATTAGGACTTGACCCATAAATATAATTATTTTGTAAGGTCTGAAACTAGCAGAAGCCCAAGACACATAAGGGGTCAGCCCCATCTGGGAGATTAGTCGCCTAGCGACTTTTCATTATAGCCGGCACAAGACAGGAGGAAGGGGTTCGGGGAGATTAGTCATCCCAAAGAAGAGGCGATTAGTCGGCAGTCGTCTAATCCCCCAGAATCACCAAGTGTGGCTGAGCCCTAACAACACACCATATTTTAAAGGTCTGGTACCACTGTAAAAAAAATATAGGATGACATCACTAATACATTCTAGTTCGGAACATTGCTTGAGTCTCTGGCTCATTAAAACTTGGCAGGTGCACCAAGACACAAAACTGACATAAATTAAAGTAAAGCAGGAGCTAGGACTTTAAATTAAAGGTCAAGGACACCCCAACAAAGACTATGGGCCATAATATACTTGTTTTAGTAGCATGTGCTATTGGGTAATCATAAATAGATAATTGCCATTTTAAAAAATAAGGGCAGCCCCCTGGGATCTTAGGATTCACGGTGCACACAAAAAAAAAAAATACTTTAGGTCACATGAGAGAATTAACTTTTTTGCTTCCACTCTTCTTACAGTTGTAAGTAAAGTTGTATTATTTCTGGTCAGGTGATCTCTGAGGCAGCACACAGACCATCACAAAATGGTGGTTCAAGGCAAGCGATGTAAAAGGGCAATATTTACTTAAATATGTATACCAGTTTGGTAAGATTCTTTAATATGTCACTTAATTTGATATAAACCATCTGTTGCTTAAGGAATTATTTTGAGGATAAAGTTGTCCTTTAAAAAGAGGGTAAATGCACTTTTTCCCCAGTAGTATCAAAGCAATCAAACAGTTTTTCAGGGTTGGGTGATGTCGGTTGCAGGAAAGAGAGTGCTCTAGCATAAGACCAGGACTAAATGAATGTGCAGAAAGTCCATAAGAAAGGCAACACGTACATTTTAAGCTCCTTTACTTCACTAACATTGGGCTTAGGGAATCACCCAATAGACAGGAAGTAAGAAGGCAGCCACTATATTTTTCCCAGGGTTGTGCTAATAAAATTAAACAATATTATACTAAATAAATAAAGTAGAACCCTGATTTTACATACCCATGTTTTACGTTTCCTGTAATTTACCCCATTTTTTGCAATTTAATCTCATACAGACAAGTGGTGTCTTTTTTCACGGATTTTATGTTTTCACCAAATTTATGCCACTTTGATGCTGTCCCCTGGTAATGTAAAGTTGGGCTTCTACTATATGGCATTAGCAAAGGGCTAAGTAGACAGCTGTTTGGTAAAGTTACAGTTTTGTGTTCTTCCTTGTCCTTTAAGCAGTTGTTCACTGTTGAATGGTTCTAAGACAATTTGCTAACAGTCTAAATTTTTTTACTTTTGTGCTACTGGAACATATAAATGTTTTGTTTTCAGGTTTGGAATGTCATCTACCATCTGCATTCTAGAGCTAAATTATCATGCCAACCAATCAGTAGTGTTGGTGTGAGAATGACAAATGAATAGAAGCGGGACTAGAAAGATAAGTAATTAAAAAAAAATATTTTTGGTGGCCAGAATTAGTGACCCCCAAAAACAAAACAATATAAGCTGTAGGCTCATAATGTAAAAAAAAATTAAGGCACTCATTTAGAAACACACAAGAATAAATAATATGATCCAAATTAAAAGTTGCTTAGATTAGAATAGGTGATCTATTTGATGATGAACTTCCCCTTAGCTTCAGAAACGTTATAATATATATGTATTCTATGGAACAAGTTCTTCCTATTAAATTTGTTAATCATTAGTCAAGCCAAAGATCCACTTTCCTAAGCAGTGATGACTGCCAAATCCATACACATCAGGCCTATGGGCTTCTAACTGCGTGGCTATATATATCAAGCATCAAATATGATCTTGATGTTTACTTCTACAGATGCATGGGTGCTTACCAAACTCATGAGGGAATTCTTCACATAAAATTGCAATAGATGTACTCAGTCCTTGCAAAATCGACAGGGTAAATGAAGCCCCAATAGCAAGTCCATCAATAAAGTTGTGCAGGGCATCACTTAAAGTAATCATCCAGGCTAATGTGCCAATGTTTCTCAGAGGTGTCCACTTCAATATCTTGCAGCAATGTACTACTTCTTCTATTGAGTCCTGTCACAAAGCACATGGCAATTAGGAAATAATTATATCTACAGTACTGACCTTTAATTCTAATTTTAAGCAAACCATTGTTCTCTCTTTAAGGAGGGACTATAGCTTCAGGATAATGTACTGCCATTAACTTTAAATTAAACAAGAAGGAAAGTTACTGAGGCAGTTTATTGCCTATAGATCAGCCATTATAGTGTAAGCTAGAACACTATATTTATTTTGTAGAATGCTTTACCATACCTGAGTAAACATCTCTAGAAGCTCTCTCTGTTAGTTTAGGATACAGCTGAACTATTAGCTTGGGGTGACATCACTTCCTGCATCTCCCTGCTCACTCATAGCTCTGGGCTCAGATTACAGTTGGGAGACAAGAGGGAGAAGGGAGGGGGGGAAAGGAGTAAACTGAGCATGATCATGCCCAGGGCAAAAAGGTTTAAGCTGAAGGCAGGAAATCTGATACAGAAGCCTATTGTGAACAATAGAAGAAAAGAAATGCTGTGTTTGTTTTGACAGAGGACTAAGAGCAGCATAAAGTTGGCCTTGAGGTGGGCGATATCGGGGTGATCCGATCGTAGGCCCACAATAGAAAAGATATGGGCGGGCGGATTGCGGGACAGCATCAACAAACAGATGATCCGACAGGATTTTTAGCCCACCTGATCGACATCTGGCTGACTTTCGGCCAGATATCGATCAGTAAAGCCTGTTGGCACCTTTTATCGGGCCATGTATGGCCACCTTTACTGTATTTATATTGGCCTTTCTGATAAAGCTTCTTAGTTTTAACCTTTCCTTCTCCTTTAAGCCTGTTTTCAGAAAAGATACTTATGATAGATACTGATCTTTATTAAAACTCCACCCTCTCGCTCATTGCTATTTACTGCTTTTAAAGGAGAAGTTAGGAGAAGTTAATCTCCCTCCTGTGTCTTTGACCTGGCTAGTTTTTTTGGGAATAGTGTTATCCAGAACTAATTAATCGTTTCCCAGGGCAAAGTAATATGATGGAATGTACATTAATAAATACTAATAAAATCAATAAACATACAGTAATTTAAATTGTATATTACTTAAAATAAATAATTTATCATTGATAATGCACATAAAATACATTTCATTGGCAGCAGGGGACATACAAGTCAAGGACATACAAGTCAGGCCACCAGAACACACCTTAGTTGCTTACCATAGCATTTTGCTAACTTAGCATTTTATTTGAATTAACAAGTTCAGGGTTCATAACCTTTAAGACGTATTTAAGACAGAAGCCAGTGCTGTTCGGGAAGTAAACTTTTCTTGAGATAAAGTCTGTGATTACTCAATCCAATTGCTGACTGAACTTTTTTTTTTTTTTTTTTTAATTATACAGCTGCAATAAACATAAATATAGCCAACATAATTCTGTGTTTTATTGCAATTCCCCTGCTGTCAGCATAAATGAGAGCTACCACATTTAGCACAAATTACCATTGGCTAACAATAATAATCATGGTGTTTACTTAGCCAACTAATTATATCACTATTTCAATTCCACCCTTTATGTCTATTGTGTTCAAAGAAGATAAACTAAGTTTAGTGCTGAAGTCTGGAGATTCCTGTTGAGAGATCAATACTAAGGATTTCGATCTCAAACTACTGTACTGTATCTTCTGTGAACTGAATACAGCAAAGGTACAACTGTAGATTTTGCCTGAGGAGTGGACTACACAGTGCATTTTACACAGTATCTCACCTTTATACTGTATAGCAGGGGTCCCCAACCTTTTTTGCTCGTGAGCCACATTTAAATTTAAAAAAGAGTTGGAGAGCAACACAAGCATGAAAAAGTCCATGTGGATGTCAAATAAGAGCTCTGATTGGCTTTTTGGTAACCCCTATATGGACTGGCAGCCTACAGGAGAGAATGTTTGGCAGGACATCTGTTTTTTATGCAACCAAAACTTGCCTCTAAGCCATTAATTAAAAAATAAGCACCTGCTTTGAGGCCACTGGGAGCAACATCCAAGGGGTTGTGGAGAGCAACATGTTGCACGCGAGCTACTGGTTGGGGATCACTGCTGTATAGGATAATGCAGTCTGAAATGTTGCGGATATGGCACCTTATATATCATGCAGTTGCAAAAGAAATATTGGCAAGTATAGTTACTGTACCTCTGATGAAACCTTAGTCGTGTTTTCCAGATGTTGTGCCCCATTAACCTCTGTTACTGTAGGATTTGAATAAATGATATTTCCATTGCCAATCTTACTTGCCGGAGACTCAATTTGTAATTCTTGATGAGGCGCATGATCAATCTCTAAATGGGTATGAACACCCTAAATACAACATACTTCAGTTAAATAACGAACAAACTATATTAGCTTGTAAAGGTACATTTACTATTCTAGTAGCTCCTATTTCAAAGTGTTTATTTGCTACAAAACAGGGTTGAATGAATCCTTTCAAGATGTCTGATCAGCATCCAATTTAAGCTAAATATGTTTATTCGGTTAGAGATACAGCCTATTCCATTCTAATCTTCTGCTAGTTGTCTGTATCTTAACCTATCAACATGCACCATTGATATCCTTCTCTACTTTCAAAACACTCCATTATTATCTTCATTCATTCTGCCACTGTGTGTCGCCCAATGACACACTAATGAGAAAAACGGCTTCTTTCATTCCTGACCCCAAAGTTAATGTATTTGTTTTAGAATTTTAATGCCACTAGAGAAACAACAGCTTGCAGTTAACACATGTGTGTATGGGTACAGCACAATAAATAATATGTTTACAAACAAGAGCAGTATCATAACACTTATATGCTTTTAGAGCAACATTCTTGTACAGTAGATGCAGAGACTTTCTCCAACGTGTAAATATTTTGCCATATAAATAAGTTTGAGACTTAAGTTGCAATAGCTCAATAAGCCTTATACATGTACAGTCAATGCTAAATTAACCTGTTAAAATGCTGATGTTAAATAGACTAGGGCAAGCATTTAGCAATACAGTATTTTAAGCTTAACTATCTTTTGATGTTTTTTTTAGAATAATTGGTTGCAAATGAAACATACTTCACCGTAGATGTTCAGAATCAGTTTCAGCATTCTCTCCACAAACAGTAAAACGTAGAATCCTCCGAAAACAGCCACAGCTTTGGGAACATAATTATCAACTTTCGGATCAAACCCAAATGCCTGCAACAAGATACCCCTGTGTTAGTTTTAGACAATTACTTCACTTTATTTTACTTGCTTTCCAGTGATATCACATCAAAGCTTTATTGTGTTGTCTGAAATGTAGTTATCCCATTTGGTAATTTATATGGCTATTCCAAGAGAAACCTCAGTCAAAATGGAACAAAACAGGTTTAATGAGAAAAAAGTCTGCATTTCATTAATTTCTTAACTTGCTTTAAAATTAAACTTGGGTTAATAATAACAAAGTGTCATTATTAAATATACTAGGCAAATACTATGTCCTCTACACAACTGTAGTTTTAGGGGCACATTTACTAAGTATTGAAGTGAATTTTCGAATAAAATTTGAATTTTCAGAATTTAAATTTTGGGCTACTTCAACTATCGAATAGTCCAAATATTTGATTTGAAAACATTGAAAAAATTGGAATTTCGAAGTACTGTCTCTTTAAAAAAAACTTTGAATTCGCCACTTCGCCACCTTAAGT
>CM044432.1:60716449-60741020 GCA_024363595.1 Xenopus borealis | reverse complement strand
AAACATTTGCTTTCAGCTGTATACATATATCTAAAAGTCTACATTTGTAATAATACTTCTATCTTCTCATTTTCCATTGCTTGAGATGTAGCAAGAGAAAAAAAAAAGTCTGGGACGTTACAGATGAGTGTACAAGTTAAAAACAGGAAGTCACATTACTAAACAGGCATAATCACTAGTTGTATCTGTTCTCTTCTCAAATTTTTCTGTGCTCTTAAAGACCCGAATACTGTGTCTTACTGCAGAGCCATTGATTCTGTACATTTTTGGTTTTACATTTTTATAAGCTTTATGATGTTTTAATACTCAAAGTCATCTTTTTTTTGTAAATGATTACATATAAAAATACAAAATGCAAATTCTAGCTTCTCAGTTGGGTGAATTGTAAATTGAGCCTAGGGGTAAAAATGTATGGTTATAATATTAATATAGCTGCATGCACATGATTTTAAGAATGTGTGCTAATCATACAGAACAGCAACCCATTCATTCTAAACTAATGGGAAAATAATCACTCTCACATGCACATATTCTGAAATTGCATGTCCATCAGGAAGCCTACTCTATTCTTTACATGTCTAAGCCCTTTAGCAGCTACTTTTTTTCTCTAAATTGCATTCAGTTTCCCCATCCCATTTTTGTTTTGTTTTCACACTATTGATCTTTCCTACTGTTTTTGTTCCGATAGGGGTTTTCTTTACTAAAATGAGACTCTTCTGTTGTGTTAGTTTGTGAGGAATAGGTGCAATCATGGACCTAAATTTCTCTTTTACTTTTTGTAAACGGAAAAGCTGCTAAACTATGTGCTGGTCTACTGTGCAGTAGATTAATAATAAAATGTGTGTTTATATTTTGTGCAGCATTTGGATCCATTTTATCGAATAAACCCTTTATTTCAAGAACCTATTTATATGCCATCTGAGCCACACCTTCGAAGTGGTAAGTTAGTGCTGTGTAATTTAAACTGTTTTTTTTACACACCTGTTGTATTCACCACTGGCATTTATTGCAGAGATCTAAATCTTGATTGTTTAGCGAAGCAAAGACTGGACAATTATGTCATGCAAATTGATAAGGGTTGCCCAGACATTATCAATGTGGGTGTATTTTAGTGAATTTATCCACAAAGACCTTTCACATGCATGTGTTACCAGCATCCTACTAGAGTGGCATTAAAACCAGTACTGATAAAATCAGTGCCACTGCAACTTAAAATTAACCTGTTACCACTTCCCACAAAAATGTATTAGAAATGGTTCTTCTATGAACTACAATTTCCCATAGGGAGGAAGCACACCAATACCTTCGGCAATTCCTTTAAATCGTTTATTCAGCAGAATATGGCACAAACTTTCAGGGAACAAGAAAAAGTTGTGCTCACCACTGATTTTTAAAACCATTAGGCGGGGGTGCAATGAGGCTGTGACCACAAAATACATATAGACAAATACAAGAGGTCCTCTGCACTCAACCCATTATCAATATATTTAAGACATTGAGACATTCTGTGCATACAGCTACTAAAAAATGCCTTACCCTTTAAACAACAGGGATTGTTTGTCCATATATTGCAATATATTTAAGCTGGCCAACTACGTCAAAGTCATCCCATATCTGGACAGTCCTACGCTAAATTTTCATCTGATTCATTAAGAATTCCATTACTTCATTAAACATTTTTCTAAGGGACTAAGTTTTTGCAATGGATTAGAGTCTTTGTGCACCGTAATCCGCTGCAACTGCCTCCACCCAAGCAGAGTTGATGATTCCAGGTTTAAGGAAGAAGAAGAAGAAGAGCAGTGGGGCAGACATTCTCGGCCTATGTCTCTCCACAGGCCGAGATCCGTGTCACATGGCACTAGACTTTTACCACTGCAGTTCTAGTTCTCTCCTTCACCTGCTGGGGGCCTTTGGGGCTGTTACAATGATAACAGAAATATAAGGATACTTAAAAAAAATTTTTTTTATCTTTTTAGCTCCAAAGTGGGATGCCAGTAATTTAATTCTTATTTTTATTTAAGTGTGAGATAGCATTGTCATATAGTGTATTCCATGAATATTAAAATTGAAACAGGACATTATTTTCCCAGAATTCTTGTTCTTTTGAATAAATGATGGTGCAGTCTTGATATAAATTCATAGAAAATTGCTTTGTCTACTGTGCATGACCTTTGCTTTAGTGAAGCAGAATGCTAATAGTGTGTTCATTTTGGATACAAAGAAGGTAGAACATTAGGTACTATATGTACTCTCTTTAATTTAAACGTGATTAAAAGAATAGTTACAAATATTCGGATAAATGTTTTCAATTTAAACTGATTCAAACAATGTATTTTCCTTTTCTGTAGCTGAAGGACCATACATTGAGATTACAGAACAACCAAAACAGGTAAAACATAGCAGAGGTTTTCTCCTATGTATTTATTTCATATTTTTTTTAACTTTCCAAAATGGTGTATGGATAAGAAGGAACAAATCGATGAATCACCAAATCAAGACTGTAGGGCAGGCATGTCCAAAACCCAGCCTGTGGGCAATTGCGGCCCAATTTCAAGTTTACACTTGCTCACAGCCTCAGTTATGATATTAATAAAAATTGGCTCACTCCCAGAGATGGAATTGCTTAGCAATAGATACGTACTGGCATGTAGTGACGCAACGCTCTGGCATATTTCTTTAGTTCACCGTACTGGCACGTCAGTACGTCTATTGCACTTTCAGCCCTAAAGAAGTATGTGATTGCAGCGCCACTAACACCTTCAGCGGCGCGTCACTACATGCCAGTAACCCCTTTAGCGGCACGTCACTACATGCCAGTAACCCCTTTAGCGGCGCATCACTATGGGCCAGTACATGTCTATTGCTAACACCTTCAGCACACAGGCAGCAGTATAGACCACATAAATATTACTGCTACAGTACTCGATTCCTTGTTTAAATGATGCACAAAGTATAAGTCCAAACAGACTTCACTTACTCAACACCGTGCACGCGTCCATCTCCGGGAGTGAATGATCTTCAGATGATCCTGATCACAAGCTAGCTACCTTGGAAGGGATAGCGGTGTCAGGCTGAATGGTCGGCCCCCACACATTTTCACCTTACCAAATCTGGCCCTCGTTGCAAAAAGTTTGGACATCCCTGCTCTAGTGTAAGCAGTTGTGCTTTAAAATTGTAGGGAATCTTTAATATGAAATGTTTGAAATGCCTTTCTTTAGCTCTTTTGCAGTGATAGTCACTCAGTACTATGTTAGAATGTGCAGTTGAAGCCTATTTGTTCCTGTCTTCAACTGCACATGACTCTGACTAGTATAAGACGAATGCATTACTTTGTATTTGTCCTTCAGCTGCTTTTTATATTCCCAATCCAATGTATAAGTCTGTAGTGGCAGAGAAAGTGTACAATTTCACCTTGTCTAACATCATCAAAGTTCTCCTCAATTCGCCAGGTGTATTTTCACAACAAATCTAATAATTACTAAGTAACATTAAGCGGATTCAAAAGAAATGCAGCAAATTTTCTCCTCACATAACCTCTCTCTGTGAAAATTCCCTAGTATATTTTCTCCATACAATTGTATTGGGGAAACATTCTCTAGAAATAAAGTATGTGCAAAATGAGTATGGAGGTGATGTGAACAAAAATATCTGCTTGATCTTTCAAATAGTATTTCACTAGCTTGAACCTGGCGATATTTAACAAAATTTGTTCTTGAGCCTTAAATTGTGGACTATTCACTGAAACTTTTTCACAAGGAAAAGAGAAATGGGTTATGCCCCAAAGTGCCAATGTGGTAAATACATTTGAGACACCTCATTGTGTGCCTTATGACATGTTACTAGATATGGGTAATGAACTTAAGTTGCACATAGGAAAATAAACAAGTTGGATCGTAAACAGGTGGCTGATAAATAATACCCACTGATTGGATGATACTGTATGCTTTACTAGACCTGGTTGACGCAGCCACTAATATTTCACCCTCCTGTTAATTCTGTAACCTGAACAAAAATGGACTTCTGGGTGCAGAGGTGGCAGTGCTCCGATGTTTTCAACATCCAGAGCAAGAAAAAGTATTTGCCACACTCCAGCTTTAGTCTTATAAGAGGCATTCACCCTTTTATTATTAATATATTTACTTTTTTGAATCTTGTTCCTAGAGTGCAACAAATACTTTTTATTGTTTTATACATTCCCCACTTGAAAGTAACATTAGAAAACACGTTCTTGTCAATTCTTATCTTTGTAACCATGTATGCCCCTGCTATAGGTATGTTAATACATTATCATGATTATTTTCATTTTTTCAACAAGATATTGTTAAAGAAAATAATATCAAAAGCTTTCCATAATGATTCTGTAATGTCCCCAAGTTACTGCTCTTAATAATAAACTATATATCATATAGCTATAGATGTTAGTATTGTTAAAAACTGATAGGCATTACATTTTTAATTTGATTGCATCAAATCAAATCAAAATTGTGGTATTGTGGCAGTGAGTCAGCTGAACATAGAATTAGAAAGTGTATAAAGGACTTTACTGACACAGAAACACTATTTTTTGGTTCACATCATCTCGTTTTACTTGTCAGAGAGGGTTTCGCTTTCGATATGTCTGTGAAGGGCCATCACACGGAGGACTTCCTGGGGCTTCAAGTGAGAAAAACAAAAAGTCATACCCACAAATTCAGGTTGGTTAATGAAATATTCACAAATTATGTGGTAGATTATTTTATTTACACACACATATATATGTATATATATATATAGACAAATGCAAGAGGTCCTCTGCACTCAACCCATTATCAATATATTTAAGTATATTTAAATATATTGATAATGGGTTGAGTGCAGAGGACTTCTTGCATTTGTCTATATGTATTTTGTGGTCACAGCCTCATTGCACCCCCGCCTAATGGTTTTAAAAATTAGTGGTGAGCACAACTTTTTCTTGTTTGTTATATATATATATATATATACATATATATACATATACAATAAATCCTTGGAGTGCTGTCGCATTGCATTGTTCATATTTTCTCTTGGATTAGCACCCAGGTTGTGTTTTGGCTTCAGGTTGTACAGATCGTATGCATTGTGTTACATATATATAGAGAGAGAGAGAGAGCAGATGTTCTTGCTGTCTTTAGCTCTGTGTGCCTTAAAGACCAAGGAGATTGTACAGCGTTATGAAATATGCTGGCGCTATATAAATACATGTTAATAATAATTGAGACTTATAATAATAAAGAATGGCAAAAAAAGGTGTTGCTCCAGAACACTGATAGCTACATATAGCATGTTATTGCTAAGACACTCACAGGTCTGACCAGTCAAAGAAAAGTGTTTACTATGGGCACAAAAGAAACTAACATTTCGGCTGGGTCACCAGCCTTTTTCAAAGTGAAATCACATTGTAAAAAATCAGAAGATATACACAATGAAAAATCAAGGGGGAAGTCTGTAGCAGGGAAATGTGTAAGGTGATTGGTGTAGTGTTCGTGTCAATTGAACACACAATTCAAACGTGCCAATCAGCTAGCTACAATGTGAAGAGCATCAGGTAATTAAACTTAACAAGCCGAAATCTGGCAAGGATATTAGTTAAGAACACTGTGTACTAAATAAACGTGTCATAAAACAGAAAGTAACATAGAGAGTGAATAGAAACTACACATATAGTTAGGGGTTAATGATTATTAATTCCCAGCCGACCACTGTCACGTACCATCGCGTCTTCACATACAAAGCTGTTATAGGATTGCAATGAAAATCTCCATTCAATAATACATGTTTATATATATATATCATATATATATCATATATCATATGTCAACATTATGTCACAGCATGCATAGCAAAAAAACAGTGTGTTTTCATGAATATATTGCTGGAGAAAATATCTAAATTCACCTGAAAAACTGTTGATTTGTGTAGGTAGTTGAGAGAGACGTCCTGTTGTGTTTGTAGTGTGCAAGTTACACTGTGTGGGTGTCCTGACTGTTTTCAGAGAGAAAATGTAAGACTTTGATGAGAAGCATGGGTGAGGTCTAAAGAACAAGCACATATGTTGAAAGCACTTTCACTTTGCTTACATTACAACATGATTATGATAAAATAGATGTTGGACTAGAGGATAACTGTACATCATCTTGGGAGCACAAGGAATATTAGCTATTTTTGCATTCTTGTCCATAATACAGGGTAAAAGGAAGATTTTTTTATAGGTGAAAATAATGATTTGAAAGGTGCAGAGGGGGTATAAATGTAATGATGCTCACAGGCAGGCTTATCAAGTCCTTTAAGAGCAAATCCTACATGAAAATATAATAATAATAATATAACAGCAAAAGTGTAGGACACACTTGTGGGTCTTCAAGTGTTTTGGTGTTTACTCATATCAGTTGGGTTGAAGTTTCTACCTTGTTTTTGTATAGAACCTGTTATCCAAAATGATCAGGACCTGGGGTATTCTAAAAAATTGGATTATTCTGATAAAATGGATTCTATGGGAGAGGGCCTTTCCTTAATTCAGATATGTGAAATATAAAGGCTGCAAATCTTAAAGTAGCAGGGAATTGGGTGCTTATGTAACAATTAAAGAATAAGCTGTCCAAAATGTCCAAGCACTCCATGACCAAGAGGAATTACACAATGACACCAAAAAGTCAAAAATAAAGAAAAAGGTTTATTAATCCAACGTTTCTGTTCCCCACAGGAACCTATATATACATATATATATATATATATTTATACACATATTTATGATTGTGTGTGCAACAATCAGCAGAGCAGCTCGGTTCTCTCTCTCTCTCTAAATATATTTTTATCATTGAGGTTCATTATACAGATTAAATAGGGAAGTCTATGTTGTAAAAAAGGAACTTAAAAATTAAAGAAGTCATGTATCTATGTTATGGTGCTACGCTCTGTTACACTAATTTCTGCAGCTCTGCAAACATTAAGTCAGAAACTTCGTTATCTAGACTAGCAGTAGTTTGTAAAATAAATTGTCTTAGTTGCAGAGTATTATGATTTCATTATTTCTGTATTCTTGACAGTTGAAGACAACTTTTCTCCTGTATTACTCTCTGTTTGGCTTTCCATACATATATTAAGGGGCAGATTTACTAATGGTTGAATTTCGAAGTGAGAAAACTTTTTAAATCTAATTGTATTTTGAGGTCTTTTTCAATCGAATATGGCCGTTTTCTAAAACGGGCATATTCGATCGAATAAAAATGATTCGAACCATTTGAACAATAAAAATAGTTTGAAACATTTGAGTCGAAAGATTTTCCACAAAATCCTTTGAATTTCTAGGACAGGTTTCAGGACAGGTTCTAGGATGTCTCCTATAGGCTAAAATGGCAATTTGACAGCATTGAGGTGGCGAATAGTCGAATTCGAAGGGTTTTTAAAGGGCCAGTACTTCGATATTCTAATTTTTTCAATACAAAACAAATTTTGAGCTATTTGATAGTTGAAGTAGACTAAAATTTGAATTTATTAAATTCGAATTTTATTAAATTTTCACTTCGACCCTTAGTAAATGTGCCCCTTAAAGAAGTGCAAGGATGCATGCTTATTAAAGAGATAAAGTGATTCTGACACGTTCCTATAAAAATCATAGGAACGTGTCGGCATGAAGAAAATGCTGCACACAAAATATTTCCCCTCAAAGCCGACCCTCTGAACAGATCTCCTCAACCGCTTTGTACATCTTTCGGGTTGCTTCACTGATGCAGGGCTGGGGGCAGCGCAATCCTTCCATTGGCTGATTATGAATCAAGTTCCAGTTAGGGAAGAAGCACACCATTCGCTCCAGCAATACCTTTAACACATTTATTTGCAGAAGTATAAGAGCATAGAAGCACAAGCTTTGGGGACCAACCCCTTCTTCAGGTGCAACAAAAACAGAATCAAAACGGACTTCAGCCTATGGAAGGATCGCTCCACTCCCAGCCCTGTGTCAGTGAAGCAACCTGGAAGATCAGTCTGTGCAGAGGGAGTCAGCTCTGAAAGGTGCGCAGGGCTGGGGGCAGCTTTGAGGGGGCCTTGCAGGGGGGCCTTTGCAGGAAATATTTAGTGTGCAGCATTTTCTTCATGCTGACATGTTCCTATGATTTTTATAGGAACGTGGCGACAAGAACTCACCGGCACACAGGTAATGCAAGCATACACCTTGCTAAGTGTTTATTGCAGCATGCAACGTTTCAAGCATGCTTGACAAAGGGGGTAACCCCGAAACGTTGCATGCTGCAATAAACACTTAGCAAGGTATAACCTGCTTGCATTACCTGTGTGCCGGTGAATTCTTGTCGCCATTGGATTGTGAGGTTGCCGTTTCCTCATTTTGCTGTGCACCAGGGATATCTTTGGGAGGACTAGGGTGTGCGAGTACTCACTGGACTGTTTTATAGGAACGTGTCAGAATCACTTTAAACTAGAGCTTGTCACAGTTTGCCAGAGTGAAACTTCCCCTTTCCTTTTTTCTGGTATGGGATTTTAAAGTATTATATTTCTCAAAGGTGAAAGTGAAACTTCAACCTTTGATTTACAATGTAACTATTTCTAAAATACCATAGAAGTGAATCAAGGAAAGTGAACATTATCACACTTCTTCATTGAACTTGGGGTCGATTAACTATGGGAAGTATACGATATTTAAATATTTAGAGGGATTAGATAAAGGTGATATGTTTTCAGCACACAAGGAAATGGTCTCCTTTGTGAAAGCTTTTCCGGAAGTACATTAAAATTGTATTTTACACAAAGCTTTTACACTACAGGTATGGGATCTATTATCCTAAACAACAAATTGCCTAATAATTTGGCCCCAGAATGGCTTGTAAAATATAAAAACTGGAAAAAATGTAAATAACTTTTATGTTTAAGGAGAGCTTCCAGCAGAAGAACAGTTCTGCAATAAATCACATGAAATATATGAATTATTACTGACATTTTCAATCATATACTAGAAGGTTTTCATTGATTCATGTAGGGAAGTTCAGTATGAAACCCATCTGCAGCCAGCTATCATTTTGTTTAGACCTAAGACCTTAGATAAAACCTATAGCCTAGAAAATCAGAATGGAAAAAAATACACCAAACTTTTAATATCCAGTCATTTCTCTACAAAATTGTAACAAACTATATTGACCGTAACTATTCTGCTACTATCTGCAAATGTTTAGTTACTGGTCTGTAGTGTACATTCTACACTGCTTTTCAAAAATTGAATATGCTAATGAGACAATACATACAAATGTCAAAATATATAATATGGTAGAAAACTTTCTTGACTTTAACTCTGCAAGGAAAGCCATAGACAGATATAGGGGCATATTTATTAAGCTGTAACAAACAACATAAAAAGCTGTGTAAATGAAATGGCAAAATGTATCAAGGTGTGTGTTATTTTACGTCATGTTGCCACCATTATTTTACATTGTTTCTGATGAAAGTCACTCTAAGAAAAAATGTGTACAATATTTCTGCAGCTTTTTAACATGGTGAGGCCAGGCAATATGTGGTGTTATGTTCTATTGTTTTCTTTTATGCATCATAATAAATATGCCCCACATTGTAGAGTACACTGTTCTTTCAAGAATAGGTGGGTAAGACTCTCTGCAATAATGTAAAAAAATTTAACTGAAGCACACAAGAGAACACGTTAGTAAAATTTCCTGGCAGATTACAGACTCCAGATTATGCTAGGGAAATGTCATGTAAGAGCAAAGAGTGAAAGTGGAGAGTTTGTTGTTAAAAAAATATGTTGTGGTGAAAAGAAAAGAAATATATGTAACTGGTATTTTCACTATTAAACGTGTGAATGATGCAAGTGGTGTATGTGCAGTATTTCATAACATTTGAAAGAGAGAAAATATGAAAGCCAAACTATAGGCTGAGATGAGATATCAATAATAGGTGTTTAGCAATTGCAGGTACATGATACCATTGCTCTGTAATATGCAGGGAAACTCACCTCAGGCGGCAGCGCCCCACTGGGCACCATGGGCGGCACAAATGCCGCTCCTGGTACTTTAAGAGCGGCGGAGGGGCCAGGATCGCCCCTGGTAATATGGAAACGTGACAGCACCTCTCTAGTCTCGGGCCACTGCTAGACGTTGTAATGGAGAGTTTTAAGTGACTATGCCACTGTTAGGCTTTACACATACGTAGATAAAAGGCTCACAAGCGACAGACTAGCCTAAAGATGGGACAGGTAGAAGTCGCAGTGAGAAAAAAGGCCAGTAAGTCCAAGCAAAGTACAAAGGGAAAGGCAGGCCATGGTCAGACAAATTCGGGTCAAGGACAGGCAGCTCCGGTCCATAGTGAGGGACAGGAGAAGGTCAGCTGCGGGGGAGTTCAAGTGGAGCCAGGAGAAACAGGAGATCAGAATACAACAATGCTGGGGCTCTTGGAACAGCCTAAGGGTAGTGACACACAGGCAGATTCGGGGAGATTTAGTCGCCTTTGTCTTCCTTTCCTGTATAATGAAGAGTCGCCTGCACTAAGCACATGTGGCTTAGGGCAGGTCACCCGAAGTTGCCTCATGAGGAAACTTCAGGCAACTTTGGAAAACTGGATCCAGTTCCAGTGACTTTTATCAACCAATCATCCAAAAGTTGCAGAAGCAGGTGTCCAGATACTGTCGAGGTACTATAAACCTATGTACAGCAGCCATAGCTTTAAACTTACATGGCAGTTTTGTTACTGCTCCTGGTGGTATAAGGCCATGAATATGATCCTATCTAACCATCTATGGAGTAATTACAGGTACAAAGTTTCCTGCAGTTTTAGTAACCCATAGTATTCCAGCAGCCCTTGCACTTCATATTGCTTAACTTTTTTGTGTCTTTAAATCAACATTCTGATACCAGAGGCCTTCTGATGTCACCCCTAGTAGTTTCTAGATGTGACGTTCCCTTTGTTCAGTAAGAAAATCAGTAGGTTTTTAAATTTCACTGTTTACACTGCAGATACGTCACTCTAACATATAAAATTTAACTCCTAAACCAACAAGTGTATTTTCTTTTAGTTGTAATATTGGTGTGTAGGCAGCCATGTCAGGTCATTTTGCCTGGTCGTGTCCTTTCAGAAAGAGCCAGAACTTTAGGATGGAACTGCTTTCTGGCAGGCTGTTCCTCCTCCTACTCAATGTAACTGAATGTGTCCCAGTGGGACCTGGATTTTACTATTTAGTGTTGTGCTTAGATCTACCGGGCAGCTGATATCTTGAGTTATAGAGCTGCTATCTGGTTACCTTCCCATTGTTCTATTGTTAGGCTTCTGGGGGGGGAAAGGGTGATATCACTCCAACTTGCAGTACAGCAGTAAAGAGTGACTGCAGTTTATCAGAGCACAAGTCACATGACTAGGGGCACCTGAGAAACTGACAATATGTCTAGCCATATGTCAGATTTCAAAATCTGTTTGCGCTTCAGAGTAATGGATTTCAGTGCAGAATTCTGCCCGAGTAGCACTACAACTGATGTGTTCTGAATTTTTTTTTCCCATGACAGTATCCCTTTAATGACAAGTCACAGTTTGCAGATACCTACATGAACTCATGTTCATTTGAAACCATTTGTTGGTAAACAGCACTACATGCTTTTGAACATTAGCTTAAGCAGCTTTGTTTCCTTCTAATGGAAAGTACACTAAGCAGTCTGTGGTCTTGTTTCCTGTGCAGAATTCCCCATATGAAACAGCATCTATCTCTAACATACATTTCGTATGGAAATTCTTAGTGTGAGTAATAAGCTATAAAGGTCATTCTTATTAAGAATAGTTTTGATCACTGGGTTGTTTTCTATTTCAGTTTTTTTGGGTTTCAAAGCAGAAGAACATAGGGGCAAATTCACTAAAGTGCGGAAATGCGCTAGTGACAGCTTCGCCGGCGTTCGCCACACTTCCCCAGGCAAATTTTTCACTAACATGCGAAATTTAGATTCATTTATTACAATGGAGTCTATGGGAGACGGCCTTTCCATAATTCGGAACTTTCTGGATAATGGGTTTCCAGATAATGGATCCCATACCTGTATAATTAATCCTTATTGGAAGCAAAACCAGCCTACTGGGTTTTTTTTTTATGTTTACATGATTTTTTGGTAATATGAAGATTCAAATTACGGAATTGCATATTTTCTGTTATATGCAAAATCCTAGGTCCCAAGCATTCTAGATAACAGGTCCCATTCCTGTACTTATGCTAATACCATCTGTAATTTTTGGAAAGCTAGTATTTCTCCTGGGGAATATTTTAGAAAAGAACAGATTTCAAATACTAATTGCATCATGATATTTCTCTACTAAGGGTGGGAAATCCCCTACTTTCTATAGATGACTAGGATGATGCAAGTTTGTTTGCAAATGTAAACTTCTGCTTAAACATTCAGTGCCGTACATCTGCATTCTGCTGTGATTATACTTCTGCTCAGGGTGGGAAGGCAATAACTGAAAAGGCTTAACAGGGAGCTTTAATTGCCTTGCCTAACTAGGAATCTAGTTTTGCATAATGCAGATGTTGTTGGCTTAATCATAATTATCCTCAGGCCAAGATGGGGTGCTCCCTGGTGCTTCTGCACTTGTGCGCATGTGCTCTTGCGCCTGTGTGCGCTAGTGCGGGCGGGCGCCTAGGGGCATCCATCCTGCAAATCCGGGCATGCATGAGGAAAAGGCATAAGTAGCTTTCTACATCTGATATCTGAAATCACCTACGTGTTACAGTAACTTATGAAGAAAGAATATTTGTAAATAATTGGAAATGATCATGCTTGCAGTAAAAAGAGAGAAACAGTGCATGAAGTCCTCATCAGAAAGTTAAGTAGGGGCACCACACAATATATATTTAGTAGTTTAACTGAAATGTAGAGTTGGGGAAAATCCCACTGTCTACCCCAGTCTAAGGGCAGTGATTCCTAAACTGTGGGGATGGTTCCTGGTCCAGGGGCTTGGAGCGGGTGGCATAGGCCTATGAGTAAGTTCCCCAATAGGCAAGAAACACGTTATTTTGTGTCATAATAAATTATTTTGTATTTTTTTCTTTATTTTTCTGTAAATGAGAGTCCTACTCTTAGGATCTGTAGGTCTCTTATGTAAAACCCTGTTTAATGGAAATAAGCCAGTTTCATAATTTACTTTTTTAGTAGTACAGTATGTGCCACTGGGTAATCCTAAATAGAAAATTTCCATTTTAAAAGATTAGGGCCACTCCCTGGGATCCTAGGATTCACGGTGCACACAAATGAACCATACATGTTCGGTCACATGAGCCAATTTACAATTTACAGAACTTTACATGAGCCAAAGTTCTGTCTTTTGCTTCCAAACTTCTTCCTGTTACAGTTAGAGCTATAGTATTTCTGGTCAAGTGATCTATGAGGCAGCACAGAGACCATCAACAAAGGCCAGAGATATAAAAGGGCAATATTTACTTATATATATATACCAAATTGGAATTTGAAATAAACTGTTGCTTAAGAATTAATTCATTAATTTTCATGGTTTTTAATGGTTTCTGACAGTCCCTAAGCCTAGCCCCCTGCTCTCCTGCTGATCTTTCTGACTACTTTGCTGAGCTGGCTGACTACTGTTACTCTGTATCAGCAGCCAGCTGTCTTCAGCCTGCATCCTCCAAACCACATTTCAATAAGGAATAGAACATCACAATGCAATGCATTGTGGGTTATGTAGTTCCTGCATGCTGTCTGTAAACTGTGGAGAAGTTGTTACAATGTGTAACATCAGTGTTTTAGTCCTCCTTCCCTGCCAGGATTTCAAATGATGCAGAAAGAGAAGAACTGTTAAACAGCTGGATTTCAGCAAAGAAAATTGCATTTATTTAAGAAACAGGTTACAAATTGGTGTCTTGCCACATAAAAAATGGGAAGTATATTTTCAACATTCAAGCAAATTTGTTATTCAAGTTTTTTTTTCAGGCAATTTTTCCAGAATCATTCATTTCCCCTTGAACAGAACAGGATTAAGATTAACCCAATTGATAATTTAAATTTTTTTTTTTTTTGGTGATTTTTCGTTTGAAAATTCAAATATAAAAATATCACCCTATTAAACTGTTATACATGTTTAAATAAGAATAAAATGTACCAAGCATTCCTTTTTCTGTTCCCAGATTCATAATTATGTCGGACAAGTCAAGATTATAGTGCAGCTGATCACTAATAGCAAAGACATCCGATTGCACGCTCATAGTCTAGTTGGTAAAAACTGTGAAGATGGCATATGCTTTCTAACTGTAGGACCTAAAGATACAGTTGTTGGGTGAGTATATTACTGTACAGCTCAACATAGTCTTCGATAACCAAGAATTGTTTCAACTGTGAGAAGAAATTAAAGGGGTGGTTCACCTTCAAGTTAACTTTTAGTATATTATAGAAGGGCCAATTCTAAGAAACCTTTCAATTGGTCTTGATTATTATTTTTCATAGTTTTTTTATTATTTGCAATTTTCTTCTGTTTCTTGGAAGCTTTCAAATGGGGGTCGCTGACTCCATCCAAAAACAAATGCTCTGTTAGGCTACAAATGTATTGTTATTGCTACTTTTTATTACTTATCATTCTATTCAGTCCATTCCCTATTCATATTCCAGTCTCTTATTCAAATCAATGCAGGGTTGCTAGGGTAATTTGTACCCTAGAAACCAAATTGCTGACACTGCAAAATAAAGAGCTGCTGAATAAAAAGCTAAATATCTATAAAACCACAAACAATACAACATGAAAACTAATTGCAAATTGTCTCAGAATATCACTCTCTACATTATACTAAAGGTTAACTCAAAGGTGAACAACCCCTTTAATGGGCTAAAGAGACGCCCATAGAATCAGGAAGGAACTGAAAAACCTCAGTGTTCAGGTTTTTCAGATGTTCCAAACCACACTGTGGTTCATACTTACTGTATATGCTTCAGGCACTTATCTTATTTTGGGCAAATGCCACTTGTGCCACAGTTACAACTGATTATGTGCAAATACTATATTACAAGATTGCTAGCGTAGTAGCATTCTTTATCCATACCAGGGGTCAGAAACCTTTACAATAAAAAGAGCCATTTACAAAAGTAGACCAAATTTACTTCAAAATTCAAATCTTATTCAAATTTTCACTTCGACATGTTTAGCTGCAAGTATATACAAAAATAGCAAATGTATTAAAATAAATTGTCAGTCCTTGATCCAGAAGATGAAGCTATCCTGGAATACAATCACCCCCTTTAGTCCATGAAAACAAATGTTTAAACTTGTGCTTTGTGACCTAAATGTAGATCAGGATTATGTATCTTCCGTTTTACAATTTAGGAGGGTATTTTCAGGTGCTTTGTCACCTATGGGAGGTAAAACTCTATAGTGCAAATTGTTGAATGCCAGTTGTGTTACTATGTTTGTTCTAAAGCATCAAGTGGACCATCCTTAAAAGGGGTTGATCACCTTCCAAACAATGTTTTCAGTTCATTTGTTTCCAGATTGTTCCCCAGAAAAAAAGATTTTTTTCCAATTACTTTCCATTATTTATTTTTTTTACTGTTTTTCCTCAGTGTAAGATTAAAGTTGAATGTTCCTGTCTCTGGTGTTTGAGACTGGCAGCTCAGTGATACAGATGCAGACTCTAAACCAGTGGTCCTCAAACTTGGCCCTCCAGCTTTTAAGGAACTACAAGTCCCACAATGCATTTGCCTGACTGTGGCTGTCAGACTCCATCATTGCATTGTGGGACTTGTAGTTCCTTAACAGCTGGAGGGCCAAGTTTGAGGACCACTGCTCTAAACTGTTACAATTTTGCAACATTTAGTTGATACATTTCTCAGCAGCGTCTCTGGAATATTAACAACTATTGTATCAATTCTAACAGCTGCCTGGTAATGAAAATCAGAGATTCTGCTCAGCAGGGAAAAAGATAAGAAATGTATCAACTAAATGTACGAATTTAGAACAGTGTACAGGGTCGGCGACTCCCCCTCCCAGAGCTGCTTTAGAAGGTGAAAAATGACACTTTACACTTCAATATTAGAAAAACGGTAATTGGAAAAATTATTTCTGGTGATCTATCTGAAAATAAGTAGTTGTTTGAAGGCGAACAATACCTTTTATATTGTGATGTAATTTTATATCCTGATGGATATGTTAGTAACCCTTATGTAAACGTGCAAGGTGTTGCAAGATATTGAAAATTACTACTTTTAAAAAAACTGCTTAAAGGGATTCTGTCATGATTGCTATGTTATTGCATGCATGCATTGTAAGTCATGTAATTGCATGCATTTTTGCACAATTAATTGATTTAAAGGAGAAGGAAAGCTACCAAAGCAGTTTATTACAAATAGATTAGCCACAATAGTGCAAGCTATAAAATTATATTTATTCTGCAGAATGCCTTACCATATTACTTTAAAAATACTACTTAAAGGGATTCTGTCATGATTGTTATGGTATAATTTTTATTACTAAATTACCCTGTGAACATTGCAGATAATTCATTCCACCATTTAAAATGTTATTTTCAAACCAATAAATTGATTTTCTTTATTTGTAATGTGCTAGTTTGAAATCCTGGATCATTGCTGCTTATTGAGAAGCTGACACTTTAAGCTGGTGCAATAAGTTCACTATGTAAAATATGGCATTTTTTGTCATATTCATTTTTAGGGTTTAGTTCTCCTTTAACTGAAAATGTTTGTAGAAATATGTGTTCATGTAGTTGTATTGATCTAAGCGTATATATATAGACACTAAAATATTTCATACAAGTAAAGAATAAGAGACTATGATGCATGCAAGTACTTATACACCGTTTCATCAGATATGATTGCCTTTTAGGTTTCCTAACCTGGGAATTCTTCATGTCACAAAGAAGAAAGTGATTGAAGTTCTGGAGGCCCGCATGACTGATGCCTTCAAAAAGGGACATAATGCTGCATTATTAATACACCCAGAGCTCAGCTATACCTATTCTGAAGACAGGCCATTAAATGGTGAGAGAATTCAGCAGAATAGTAGCTTTTGCACACAATTCTAATTCGTGTTTATTTATTTAATTTGTTTATAATCCCCAACCTCCACATACAGATTAAGAAAATCATTGTATTATCATTTGAAACCAAACCTGTTGCTTTTTGAATAAATGGCCTACCGCATAAAAAAGCAGAAGCAAACTAACCATGGAAAGCTTTAGTGTAAACAGTGTCATGTATAGTGCATTGGTCACTCCCTGGAAATTTAAAAAATGGTTCTCTTACTGAATAAATATATATGTTACTGTAGTTTGTGTGTACTTTGTAATTTTCCCTAATACAGAAAGATACTTTCCCTTGTGGCCCTGGCATTCTCCTCTAAGGTTACAACCTCTAGGTGTATTCTTTTGGTTTTTATTGTATACCTAGCTTCTGTTTAAATGTTTTTATTATTATCATTGGTTTAGTTTGCTGCCAGTCTTGTATCTGACGAATGATCAGATGTCGCAATCTTCTGATCTGCCACTATATTATCAGACAGGCAATACAGTACATACAGAGAAATTATGGTTAGCCAACAGAAATCTTCTAACCTGTCCAATCGACTAATCAATATGGTACGAAAAATGTCAGGACAATCCACCCACGGATTGATTTGTAAGTCTTTATCTTTTGCGTCTGTGGCCAAATTTAGCTTTCTTGTGGCTGCCATATCCCTTCTTATTATCACCTTAGCCTTTTGTTCCTGTAAGCGAAATGGCAGACTTGGCATTTTGTCATGGCGACAAAATGTCCAACAATTTCCATCGATGGTAGCTAGCGAGAATCAGTGCAGTTAAAACATGTAAGTCATGCAATTTCATGCATTTTTGCACAATTAATTGAGTTAAAGGAGAAGGAAAGCTACCGAAGCAGTTTATTACAAGTAGATTAGCCACAATAGTTCAAGCTATAAAATATTTATTCTGCAGAATGCTTTACCATACTAGTTTAAAACAAACAAAAGGGATTCTGTCATGATTGTTATGGTGTAGTTTGTATTACTAAATTACATTGTGTACATTGCAGATAATTCATTACCTCATTTAAAATGTTATTCTCAAACCAACTGATTTTTTTTTTATTTGTAATAATGAGCTAGTTAGAAGTCCTGGATCATTGCTGCTTATTGAGAAGCTGCCACTTTAGGCTGGTTCATTATGTAAAATATGGATTTTTAGCCATATTTATTTTTAGGGTTTAGTTCTCCTTTAACTGAAAATGTTTGTAGAAATAAGTGTTAGATTTCTTCATGCAGTTGTATTGATCTATCCATTGATATCATCAAATTGCATGCACAATTCATTTATTTAATGGAGAACCAAAGCAGTTTATTACCCATAGATATTTTATTACCAATAGATAGATAAAATAGTGCAAGATATTAAAGGAAAACTATACCCCCTGAACAATGTAGGTCTCTATAAAAAGATATTGCATAAAACAACTCATATGTAAAACCCCGCTTCATGTAAATAAACCATTGCCATAATAATATACTTTTTATAGTAGTATGTGCCATTGGGTAATCATAAATAGAAAATTGCCATTTTAAAAAATAAGGACAGCCTCCTGGAATTGTAGGATTCAACTGTGGGGGTTTACTTGTGTATTTATATAGACCTTTTTGATAAAGCTTACTTAATTTTAGCCTTTCCTTCTCATTTAAGTGTTTTACAAACGCCATGCCTGCCATTGCCCAAAGATAAGGCCAAAGATAGAAATAACCTACAGTAGTGTACAGGTTGTGATGTGAGGTCACTCAGGGGCATGGCCAGTCAAAAGAGTTTTGTAGCAGGGATGGAGGATAGAAATTTCTCTGCAATAAGTACATCTCTCCAGGAAAAGTTGAAGGTATTATGCCCTTTAATTTCTAAATAATGCATTTACCCTATATTAGACCCAAATTATAAATAAGCACACACATGATGTATACCTATATCTCTTTCAGAGCGAGAAAAGGAAATCATAAGACAAGCAGCAACGCAGCAGTCGAAGGATATAGACCTGAGTGTGGTACGACTTATGTTCACCGCTTTCCTGCTTGATAGTGAAGGTCGATTTTCTAGAGCACTTGAGCCTGTGATATCTGTTCCCATCTTTGATAGCAGTAAGTATTTTATGGGAAAGGAATTACATGTTTGTATTCAAAGATTGTATCTAATAGATTGCTTTGTGTTATAATGTACCATCTAATATAGGTAAAGAAAATATAGTTTTTATCACATTAGTACTTTTTACTTGATTTGTGTCTGTATGTCACTCAGATTGTTAGCCATACTGGAGACAGGAAGTTCTTCTTGCTATGTCTTCTAGCACATGACACATAGGGGCAGATTTACTAAAATTCTAATTTAAAGGGGAAGTGGTCGAATAGCTAAAACATTAAAATTCTAATGTTTTTACTGCAATTCGACCGCTTCGACCAATCGAATGATTGAATATTAAAAAATTTGATCGATCGATTAAATCGTACGAATCAAACGATTTTAACCCTATCTTTATAATAGATTACAAACAACTTCCCATAGGGTTTTAAAGCAATTAGGTAGGTCCAAGTTGGCGAACTGGCCTATCAAATTTTTTTAAAGGGGAAGTACTTTGACCAACGAATATTCGAATACAATTAAATTCGAATTATTCGAATCGGTCGAATTTTGAAAATTCGATGGTCGAAGTGCCCTCATTTGCATACTTGAAATTCGAATTCTAATTTTTTTAAAAATTCGATTGAATTTCGAATCCTTCATGTGAATTTAGTAAATGGGCCCCATAATCTTTGTAATTTTGTATAATTATATTTATTTATTTCATTGTTTGTTATCCCTGTTTGTATCTTTTGCAAAAATGTATAGCTCTGTTTGTACTAGTTATAGATATAATTGGACATTTATATATATAATTGGAGAGAGATATACATATATATATCGAGGGGATGTCAGCACTCACCACTTATATGATTAAATCGCTGTCATGTGACAGAAATGACATCAGAACACACTGTTAATAACTGATGACATCAGAACTCACCGTTTATAAGGATATAGTTTACAAGATATTCACAGCTTTTATGTATTATATTAATTTATATGATATGCATACAGCTTTTCGTCTTTAACATTCTTGTACATTTAGAAGTATGCGTTGATAATATTTCGTAATGCTTTGTGATCAGCTTTTTTCCCATTTGATCAGGTGCTTTATCAGTAACTAATCTTACAGGGAAACTGACACCTACAAATGTTACTTCCTCATAAGGTGGTTAAATACAAAACTGCTTTTGGCAAAAAAGTGTAATTATGTAATGGCCTAGGAAATCTAAGCATAGACAGTAATCCTGGCAATCAAAAGGGTTGATGTTTTATAAGTAAGCCGTTTTGGAATATCACTTTCCTCTCGCCTTTTTAGAAGCCCCCAATGCATCCAATCTAAAAATTGTGCGAATGGACAGGACTGCAGGCTGTGTGACAGGTGGGGAAGAAGTATACCTTCTGTGTGATAAAGTGCAAAAAGGTATGTGAATTTTCTGGAAGAAAGAGCTTTTGTTAATACTTCTCTAAATGCACTTTTTATACTTAAAAGCAAAACTCCTTTTTAGATCTCATTCAACACTGTTTCTAAGGAAAATGTCCTGTTTTGTAATTCAGTTATGTCAAGAACGGCTTGATAAAATTTTCACAATATGTCCTGCTGTCCCATTTACTGTCACTTTGGCCAGGACCACCTTTGCACTTTTTCTATGTATTATTGCTTATATGAATAGATCTTGCTGAAAATATTGCACAATAGTGTGTCTCCTGTTTTTTTAATAATCTAGGTATTGTGACATCTGAAATACAACTGAGTATGCAAAATATATAGTAAAAGATTTGGGGGAAAGCTCAGCCATAATTTCATTGTAGGAATATAGCAACTCCCAACCATATTCTAGAAGGCTTTTACTGAAAAACCTAATACTGAAATATATACAATCACAAAAATACCAAATTAGCTACAAATTATGGTAACTTTAAGTAAAGTGTACAAGACAGCTTTTGCAAGACAACACTGGCAGACATCCAGAAGCCGCACTGATGATTTACATTACTTCAGATGTCAGGGGAAAGTTTGAACTGGAGAAACCTTATATTAAGCATCAGAGATGGCGTAATACATGCAGGACTGGCATAGCATGTGTGGGTGGTCTTGTTTTAACTTGTCCCCTTTTACATGCTATGTGTGTCATATGAGTCTTTTGCTTTATTATGTTTGTAAGTGAACTGGAAAATGCGCTCTAGGTTTGGTTGAACTTATTAATATTGTGCTTTCTTCCCCACCACAAGCAAAGTAAAAGATTTAAAAGCTTGGTTTGGCAAAACTGCTCCTCCTTGTGTTAACGGGTTAGCATGTGTAGAAATGTTTGAACTAATGTTAACCCATATTTGTATGGGGCCAAGTGGTGTTGTGAGTATATTATATTTTCTACATTGGTATCATCAGCCTGATCATCATGGTATAAACATAGACTGACTGCAACATACTCTTTTTTTTTTTAGTTATGTGTATTTGTCAAGATAAGGACACCTGGCCAAAGCCTGTATAAAAATGCTGCAGAAAAGCAGTTGTTGGTTGAAAGAATTTGGGATAGCTGATAGAGCAGGACAAGATGTCAGTGGTAACACTTTACATGAGTGTTGCTTTTTCTGCTATTGTTGACACACCCTACTCACAGTTTAGAAACCATTGGTCTAGCAGAGTGAAGTGAGTAATGAAGATGGAAGATAGAAAAAATAAAAACAAATAGCTGTTGAAGGGATAGCTTCTCAGGCTATACTTATGGAACCCTCAGCATTATGTGAATGCCAGGAGCTGTTCTATAATAATGTTATTATGTTAATACAGGTATTCAAAACCCTGCTAACCAAGGGTAGAAATCTACATTTTCTCTGTAATAATAAAACAGTATCATATATTTAATCTTAAATAAGCTGCATAAATTCATACAGGTGGCAAACCAATCCCACTGGGTTTATTTAACATATTAGTGTTCAAAATAAGCCCTGGCATTTCAAACTGACAGAGGTTCAAACAGCCCCCACAGGCCCAATATATATGTATAATGTCATTTATGTTTAAATAAAGAGTTTTTCTTGTGCTTTCTTGCAGATGATATTCAAATCCGCTTCTATGAAGAGGATGAAAATGGAGGCTTCTGGGAAGGATTTGGAGACTTCTCACCTACTGATGTTCATAGACAGGTATATGTTTGAACTACAAAAACTGACTTGGATGTAAGTAATATATAGCTTAACATGGCTAGGTTGTTTATACATCGATTCAGTATCCAATTTTGAGTGGAAACAATTTAGAGGAGCTATATGAATGGCTGTTACTAAATGAAGGTGTTTCACAAAAAACTTTTCCATCTGGGAAATTCCCATCATCCAGATTGCTTAGAGTTATGGTTTCAATTGTTTGCTCCCCTCCTGAGCAGTGTATTTAGTGTATTTAACTTCACTTCTGTGTGTTTAATGTTTAATTAACCATTCAGATTTAATCTACCATAAAACTGCATAATTATTTTTGCTGGTTACCATACAGCATCAGATTCCCTAAATGGTCAAATTAGAATATACTTATATTCCTGCATATTGGCTGACATTGTTCAACATCACTTAAATGCTGTAATGAGAAGATCTCATTGAAGCAGCATGTGTGCAGCATTTCTTCCAAGAGAAACTAGTTACTCTCAAGTCACTAAAGAAAGATTTGCATATATATTACCACTAGTGATGGGCAGGCAGGCCTACAGGCTTTGGCTGTTTATGTTTTGCGGACATGTGCGGCATCAGCAGGTGACCACGTGCCAGCCCTGCTCTCTTTTGTGACATCAGAGAGTGTACAATCTGGGCGGTTCGACTTTTTGTTGGCCCGCACTTCTCTAATTTCCATTAGTGATTTATTCCTTATGTCTCTCTCTTTCTTTAAGTTTGCCATTGTCTTCAAAACTCCCAAGTATAAGGATGTAAATATTACAAAGGCAGCATCTGTGTTTGTTCAGCTTCGGAGAAAATCAGATTATGAAACTAGTGAACCTAAACCATTTCTTTACTACCCAGAAATAAAAGGTAAGAATCTCCTAATGTATAAAAATGTATTTGTAAGTTTTTACTAAGTGCCTGCTTTAAATCTTTTTCTACCCTCTAGCCTCATATCTCCTGAAAATATCACCCATTAACATTTGGATGGGGGTGGGGTATTTTTAGGAAATTTGATGACAAAGCTCCTCACGTTCCATGGCCCCTAAGGTATTAATATAAGTATAGGCTTCAGTGAAATAGAGCCCAGAGGAAAAATTATTATTGTTCAAAGCTTTCTTGAGTTACTAAGCAATAGCCGTTATACTATGCAGCTCTTTGGAGACTGGTAGTACCATACATACCTGGTCTGTATACTATTTCTCTGTTGTAACTATCTGTTTCAGAAATAGAATTCACTCTGCATTTTATCTGACTAGTGATTTTTACTTTGGTTAGACAAGGAAGAAGTACAAAGGAAACGCCAGAAGCTTATGCCAAATTTCTCGGACGGTTATGGTGGAAGTGGGGCAGGATCTGGTGGAGGTGGTGGTGGTTTATATGGAGGAGGAGGAGGAGCAGGAGGATCTGGAGCAGGTGGTGGTAAGTTTAAAAAAAAAAAAATATATATATATATATATATTTAGTGAGATTCAGGTTAGCAGCGACCATAGCCACAGCACAATTTAAGCACACAAACTGAGTCTGACACCACCTTTAAGAATTCAGTGCAGCTTGGAATGGCTTCAGCACGCTTGCTTCAACATAGGATTAGCAGTCCCACATTGGTGTACACTGGATATCCAGAATTTACAGCCTTGGAAGTAATACGTCACAGAGTCCTCTTTAAGTTTTTCAGCATACAGTATGTTAGGAGGGGTTTTCTGTTCCTTTCTCCAGTCACTTGGTACTCACAATTACTGCAGCTCAGTGTGGGAACACAATCTCCTTCCCAGCTACTCACACACTTCCAGGAGGTCTCCTGATGGCCTTGCACTCTCCTCCAACACAAGGAGGTCCCTAGGGGGCACTGAAGTGTAATCCCATACAACTTTTATTGGCAGCATCACACAACTACCAATAGCGGGGCAGCTGAAAAAAAAATGTAGTATGGAATGAAGGGCCTCCCGTGCGCTCCTCCATTCACTCCAGAGACCCATTTATCTGGCTTTTCCTGTGTTGCGAAACAAACACAACCTTACTTGCCTCTGCAACATACATTTTCCAAAGCTAACTCTGTACCAGGTTCAACATTGTTGATACACAACTACACAAACACATGATCATATCAAGTGCATCTCTTACAATATATATATATGTATTTATATATAAATATGATAGTCCAGAGAAAGCACTCACAGCATTATCCATCAGATGTATATCAAAGTGTACTTATTCGTGCATGGTGTATCATCTGATGGATAATGCCGTAAGTGATATTATTGGTTAGCACCCTGCGATGAATTCAGTGATTGGTGAGTGCCATTATATTCT
>CM044432.1:60696774-60715143 GCA_024363595.1 Xenopus borealis | reverse complement strand
ATATATATATATATATATATATATATATATATATATAAAATTCATTACAAAGGACAGCACTCCGTCTGCAATGTCAACCCAAGTGCAAGGTAAAATAATCCATATACAATTGAGAAAGGTCCCAATGGGCACCAAAACAGACAGTATATATATTTCAGTGCCTTTGAGTACTTTATATTCATGTTAAGACCTGTGAGTGCAGCTTCTTACGATGACCATATATATTAATATACAGTATATACCATAATAATGGAGAGCACACACAAAACAATCCACCAGCTGCCTGTGTGCCAGGTGGTGGTTCAACAAGCACATCCACAGCAATGACTCAACACTCGCAGGACTTGCTTAAAAAAAATGAAGGAACATCTGTTGTGCAAAATAAATGCTTTAGTCACATATTAATACTTTTATCAAGGTGCCTCATAGTGTGCAAAAAGCAGGTCTGGACTGGAAGGCAAAATAGGCCCTGGTATTGCAAGTACAGTGAAGCCCAAACAGCCCCCACCAGCCCACTAATTAGTTATTTTCTATGGCATCTTACAGCAGCCCCTCTGGCATTTGCCAGAACCCACAGATTGCCAGTCTGGGCCTGACAAACAGCCATCGTAATACCCAGTGAATTCACAACCCCCTATTCGTGCATAGTAATGAACCTCCTACTAATGCATAGCAATAAGCCCGATTTGAGAACCTAAAAATGCAGATAAGACTGCTTAGCACTAACAGCAGTGTTGCCCATTGGTCAGTTTTGGCTGCAAATGGGACTTTTCATATAATTTCCATGGCATATTTAGAGGCAATTTACAAGGTGCCAAGGCAACTCCAAGAGTTACTGCAGTTCAGCTAATAATTTAGGTCTCAATGGTTGATAGAAGAGTTGACTTCATAGGGTAAATTGGAGTATTGTGTTTAAATGACATTCCAGGGATGCTAGTACTGTAATTCATTGGTTTTTTTTTTTTTTTTTTTTTTTAAAAGGTCACTACTGGCACAATATGCTTCCAGTAGGCAAAAACATGTTGTGGCCTGTCTCCCTTTTTGGGGGCACAAAATATCTGCACAATTTGAGGCCACACAAATTGCCCACACATACCCAGCTCATACCAACTTAAAAATGGTATCCCAAAAATCTTACAGCACCTATTATAACTGTAAATACAAGTTTGAAATTGTCACCATTTCATTGGCATGAGATAGCAGCTTGCATCCCACATTCAGTTCCTGCTATCATGATGCTGGAAATATTTATCTAATCCTCTTTTGATCTCTGCTACTTGCAATGACAAAAATCTTATATCAAATGAGTACTTTGCTGTTTTAGCTAGTGAATGAAGGCTCCTGCTTTTTCAAAGCAGTGTTTTCTTCCCAACAATAGCTTCAGTGGAATTGCTCTGATGATTGCATCCTCATTATCTCCTTAAACCATTAGCACAGCATTTAGCTATAGCTACCCTAAGCTGGCCCACCCATACATTGGCCTACTAATCTCAGCCAATATTTATACAAAATGCATATGTCAGCTGGTGTGTGGTGGCTAGTGTGAACATCTTGTCTACCAATCCACCATGCTAGCCAGTTTATGGCTCAATGGCAGGTAAGCAAACTGCAGCTCTTCTTCACTGCCTGCTGTTCTAGTCGCTTGTGCGCTTAACAGGCGTGATCAGAACCATAGGAATACATCCATAATGTGTGAGGGCCATTGTATGCTCTCTGTCCAAGTAAATGCCTTACAATCTGTCTTCAAGGAACTTTTTAACTTCTAGGTGTTCCTTTTCTCAGAATGAATGTTGCTCCAGATTTAGTAAAATATAGTTTTATGTTTTGCCAGGGTATATTTCAATACCAGTCTCGTAAAAATGAAGTATTAAGTGATATTAAATACTGTATTGTTTTTTCAGGCTATGGATTTTCTTCATTCAGCTATAATAATTATGGAGGTTTGAATTTTCACGGAGGCCCTATGAATCCCGGTCCATGCATGAAACATGGTGAGTTTATGATTTAATGGTCAGGTTAAATATCAAATTACAACATTGAATACACCAGTGATTTTATAGGGATCTGTTTACTAATGTGACAGTTATTAGTACTCACTTCACTGCATACTGCAATTAGCAACCTAGTCATTTACATGCACTGGTTTCCTGTACCATTTTGAAATTCTTCTTTTATGAATTAAGCAAAAAGGTGCTCCGATCCTCTTGCTGGTGTTGTTGTTGTTGTTTTTTTTTTTTGCTGGCCATAAATGGGCAAATGTTACAGGCCAAATGGATATACATCATACAAGGGGGCCAAAGTTGAGGAACCTGCCTCAGGAGGAAAAGCCCCACAGTTTACCAGAAGCAGCAAAAAGTTGCTTCTGGTAACTTAAAAAGTGAAATTACAATTTTTTTACTAACCTATTACAGTGGTAAGATAGGGTTGAGGTGGTGGCATTAGCTAGGCAAAGTGTAGGCCACTTTGGTATTGTTCCATATGTTCATGCCATCATCCCAAACTATTGAAATTGAAGGATATAAAAAAAGGGCTAAGACTCCACTTGTTTTTCTTATCTGGTTCCTTATATAATTTTATACAAAGTTGAATACTGTCCAAGTGATCAATGTCCATAGTAAATGTTGGTCGGCCAGCATGTTCATGCTGAATTTGGATAAAGCTATGTTTTGTAAAGTTTTATCATTGTGTGTATGGTCAGGTTTACTGCTGCTCAGCAGATGACTACGTATGTTCCTTTAAATGCTATTCTGCCTAGAAAATAGAAGTTCTGTCAACCTTCACTGCCTGGACTGTTAGAGCAGCTCTTTTTTAACCTGGAGTAGAAATAAGAACACTATAGATCTGGTTTTTATATTTGCAGTTAGAAGCAGATCCCCTGTGAGACTAGGTTAAAGGTAAAAGGTGGTCATACATGGGCAGATATAAGATGCCAATTTGGGTCCTTTGTGCGATTTGGCAACCTATCTGCCCTTGTATTAGGCCCTCCAATAGACCTTCTTGATCAATCAGCTTTATGTTTCTGTTAACATCTCCGACTTATGGCCTTCATTGTAAATGGATTGGTCCAAGCACATTATATTGGGAAAAAGATTCATTTGTTTGGCCACTTTCTCAAATGAGTGAATCCTACTGCATAGGTTCACCTTAAGAATGTTAATACCCAAAAGATATCCGATAGGATAGTGTTTTTGTGCCTTGAAACTGGTGACGAATATATATAATTTCATTATTTTCTACCTGTGGGGATTGGATAAAAGAAATAAGCAGAAATTGTACAATTATTTATCTCTGCTTTCTGTATATTTGGACACCCTCTCTACATTAATTTAGAGTAGAAGACATTTATATTTCATGCTTTTCAGTTATTTTTATTTTCTTCTAGTTACTTACTAGCAGTATAGCGGCATTTTCCAGTCCTTATGTATGGTATTGATATATATAATTTTTTAGCTATGATGCAAAAAGAGGAAATAGGAATCCTTGTGAACAGTTCAGTACTGCAGTAAATCTATATTTTATGGTAGATTCCCAGTCCCAGTGTGAAGAAGCCAACCAGAAACATGGTGATTCCATGAATACCCAAGATGCATCTAATGAAGTTGTATGTTTGTGCTTTGAGACTTCAGAAGAAAAGCAACAGAGAGACACAGCTCCAGCAAGGGAGGAAGGGGAGTTCTGCAAACTGCATGGTATGTCGAAGTACATTCATAGCCTTATGGGATATTTCTTTTTTGAAGGGGACATGATCCTTTTCTTAACTCTCTCATTTGAATTCCCTAGTTCTCCATCTTTACATTTCAGATATTCAGGGTTTTTTTTTTTTTTATCAAGCCTACCAGTAGGGTTGCCACCTTTCCCTGCTGCTGAAGCCGGGCAGGGGGGTGGTCATGTGACGTCAGTGGGCGGTCCCGTGACGTCAGTGGGCGGTCCCATGATGTCACGGGGCGGGGCTATGACGCCGCGATCGCCGATTGGCCGATCGCAGCGTCAATCAAGCTAATCCCGCCCGGTTTACCGGGCAGGAAGCATTGAACCGGGCAGCCCTTCAAAATACCGGGCTGTCCGGTTCAAAACCGGACAGGTGGCAACCCTACCTACCAGTGTCACTTACAGTATCTTGCAGTTACATAACATATTGCCATTTGTGTTGCTAATTATAGCCATAACTGTAGAGGAAGCAGACCCTGCAGCTACAGGGGGCCCAGGAGGTATAGGTCCCAATGACATCCAAATAATGCTCAATTTCAACAAATATTAGTAAATCAGGACAACCTCTGGATATGTTGAGGGCCCTTAAATGAATATGCTGTGGGGTCCAGTAACATCTAGTTATGCCACTATTGCTAACAGTATACTATAATCAAACGCTGGATATAGGGCTGAGTACGTGTTTGGAGCTAGAAGATATAGAACTGCAGTGATAATTATATCAGGTTAATATAGTGTCTTTAAAATGTGTTGTGTGTGTATGTGTTCTGCAGTCCTCACACCTATTCCAGAATGACTGGAATGAAATCTTCATTCCCAGATTTTGTTACAGCTTTCATGTAGTATTTCGTCAACACAGCCATAAGAAATCATATACGTTGTGCCCTAAGGAAGTATGCAAATAATGGTGATGCTTAAATTTCTTGGCATTGTTAATAGTAGCATACCTAATAGATGGCACCCAAAGCTTTAGGGCACTAAACTTTGTGAATAAGGCATTAAACAAATTATTAGTCAATACCCCACAAGGCACCCCAAAACAAATGCTTAATGATAAGAGCTGCAGACTCTGGGAGAATAATGCCTTTACTAGAATGGTACCTTCTTATCTGAGACAAAGTTTTGTTATGTTCTTTGCAGATCTCAGACAGAATTCAAAATACTTCAGTACTTTCAAGCCAAGTCCATTGATTGGATGTTTAAATACAACTCAGTGTATGCATCTAGATATGACACACAGATTCCTTTATAATCCATACGGGGTACATGGAGACAGCATGAGAATATTTGCTGTCAGTAGAATAATTTCTATTAGCATAAATTTAGGGTAGGTTAACTCAACTAGGAATTATAAACTAGTGGCCTCTGTCAAATTGCATATAGCGCTGACAACTGTATAACAAACAATGTACAGTCATTGCATCCTCACTAAATGAAAATCCTTGGTTCCAACAGCTTTTTGTATGTATTCAGGTACTCAGAGAATGCCACATCACAGAAGTGTTTATTATTCTGGCTAACAGTTTGTAAGTCCCACAGCAGTATTATATGTACAGTAACTTGTCCATATATTTCATTGCCCCTGACACACTCAATGTGTATTATGTACTGAGTATAGCACAAACACACGTATTCCAATTACTGGCAGAGACCAAGAGTGTAGAATGGTGCCATGCATTCATGTATGAGTGACCTGCCAGAGACTCTCTTGAAGGAAAAAATGGATCTACACTGGTAAACTAGAAAAAGCAAACTTTCTCCATATACAATCCTAGAGAGGTAACTGTCTGATATATTTAGATAGATGGGTATAAGTTTCCTTCTGATGATTGCAATATTTATGGGATTCACTACACAGGATTGTACTTGGTTTACTTTTTGTGTTGTAGACAGCACCAATCACAAGCTTCCTGTCTCAAAATGCCTTTATTGAGACATGAGCTCTGACCCAAAACATCAGCCATTTTGAGACACGAAGCTTGTGATTAGTGCTGTCTACAACACAAAATTTGGTCCATACGGGTTGAAGGTGGAAACCGTTTGACGTGCACCTGGCACCTGACTAAGGAACCTGCTTGATTTACTTTTAACATGGTAGCCAAAAATTAGGTCTCTCATAAATCCATTTTTACTAGTGCACCATTTATTTTTGCAGAATGTCATTTCCTGAGCAAGGCTATGCAGCTAGCAAAGCGTCATGCAGCATCCTTGTTTGACTATGCCGTAACAGGAGATGTGAGGATGTTATTAGCTGTACAGCGCCACCTAGCTGCAGTTCAAGATGAGAATGGGGACAAGTAAGTAACTTGCTTTGAAGTCTAACCAACAAAGAGAAGGAATCTTTCATAGCTAATGAAATATTGGGCCACCTTTTTTCTATTATTCATGAGAAATGAAAGAAATAAAAATATAGTCTGTGTTCCAGACTCTCCAATAAAGGCTCAGGGATATTTACTGTGGCTATAGAATATAGGCAAATCTAAGGGGTTCGCTGCCAGTACCAATTGTATTGGATGTAATTATACTTCTGCCTGTAATTACAAATCATGCATCCACCCAGGGGAGCTGCACAATGGGGCAAGTTAAAGTTACCAGGGGCAGCAAAAAAGCAGACTTTACATTTTTTTAGTCAATAATTTGGCTTTCAAGTGCAGTAGACCCCAATTCAGATCTTTGTATTATTTATGCACCCCCTCCACCGGACCCCTCCTGATACGAGGAAAAGGACGGCATTCCAGGAGTCACCTCAAGCCTTAGAAACAGCTCTGCATCCACCATTAATCTTGCCCTTGTTATACAAGTATGGAGATGTTATCCAGAATCCTCGGGACCTGGGGTTTTCCAGATAACAGATCTTTCTGTAATTTCATACCTTAAGGGCAGAGACACACAAAGTTGCCACACGAGGAAACTTCAGGCTAATTCGGAAAACGAAGGGCTCTGAGTGCCATCCCGTCAGCAATTTAGATAGTGTTTTATCACAGAGAAAAAGGAAATCATTTTTTACTTTTTGGATTATTTTGATAGAATGGAGTCAATGGGAGACATCCTTTCCATTATTATGAGCTTTCTGGATAAATGGTTTCCTGATAACAGATCCCATACCTGTACTATCATACAGGATTTAGATTTACTAGAGGGGTTTGGAAGCAGAAGTTATTTTATTGGCAAGGCAGAATGTGAAGCCCTATAAAAAGAAAGAAAATTACGTACTATTTGTCGCCACAAGTGCAGTTGTGGGGCTGCTAACTTGGTGCAGTCAGTTTCACAAAAAAATCCATATACTGTAGGGTTCCCACAGCAGCCCGTGTCAATTGTGATAGTAAATTATATGCCTATAAGAAGTGGGCACGTACATTACTCTCAAATTACACCAACTAGACAACTGTGTTTGGTCTTATGAAAGTGCTTAAATACTGGGAAAAACACTACTTAATGAGTGAAAAAATGGCAATTTTGTTTGAAATTGCACTCTGCACTTGTGCCAAATAATTTATCATCTACTGTGAAATTTTTCCCAGAAATTTCAGTATACTAAAAGCTCATGCAACCTGGCCAGTGACGTTGCCTTCCACCCCCTAATTGCACATACACAAATAAGTGGGCATGCACAAACGTAGACAGCAGAGAAGCTAAGTACCTGCCCCACCAGCTTTGAGCCTTAAGGTGGCCATACACGTAGAGATCCGCTCGTTTGGCGATGTTGCCAAACGAGCAGATCTCTCCTCGATATGCCCACCTTGAGGTGGGCGATATCGGGCTGATCCGATCATGGGCCCTAGGGCCCAAGGTTTGGATCAGTACGGGCGGTCGGATCGCGGGACCGCATCAACGAACAGATGCGGCCGCGATCCGACGGGATTTTTAATCCTGCCCAATCGACATCTGCCCGACATCGATCGGGAAAGCCCATCGGAGGGCCCCCCACACGGGCTGATAAGCTGCCGACACAGTCTGTCGGCAGCTTTTATCTGCCTGTGTATGGCCACCTTTAGGCACATGCCTCTTCTGCCTCCCACTAGTTCCTGCTTTGACTGACAGCAACACAGAGCATGTGCAGTGAATCAGCAAATAAAAAAAAAAAGAAAATAAGATGGGGATCTACTGGAGCATCTTTGGAAACACAGATCTTTACTCTTAAAAGGCTGTAATTGCCTTGGGCTGGTAAAGAAGCCCAAAACATAATGTACAACATTTCTACCCTACTTCTTTAGTTAAGCTTAAGGTCTCCTTTAAAGGAAAAGGAAAGGCTAGGAGAACTTGGAGCCGAATGTTAGGCACCCCCAAGTGTTTATATCGACTTACCTGTAACCCCGGGCTGGTGCACCTATCAGCAGAAAACTGCTCCAGCATGGGGTTATACCAGTGAGCACCATGGAGCGTTCTAGTTCCATCTTCCTCCTTCGTGCATGCGTGGTAGAGCGAAAAGCCAAACTTTAACTTCAAAGTCAGTTATTTAGTTTTACTGCGCATGCAATTTCCCTGGAAATTTGAGGGAGGAAGAAGACAGAAGTGGATCACTTCGTGGTGCTCACTGGTATAACCCCGGTGCAGTTTTCTGCCAATAGGAACAATGGCCCGGGGTTACAGGTAAGTCAATACAATCACTTGGGGGTGCCTAACATTAGGCACCCCCAAGTTCTGCTAGCTTTTCTTTCTCCTTTAAATGACAGAATTATTTTGATTTTGTGTTTTATTTTTTTTCCCCCAGCATTTTCCACTTGTCTGTTATCCACCTCCATTCTACATTAGTAAGGATCTTTCTGGACATAACAAAAGGGGTTGTGTGTGATGATATCATCAATGTGAGAAATGACCTCTACCAGGTATCTATCAAACCATGTGTCATCAGATGTCAATATGCCCCATTTTGTGAGCTTCTGAACATTTTCAGTGACTGTGCAATCTTTATTTGTTTTACAGAGGCAGTATACACCTATAGTCCCCCTAAAAATAGGACTTGTCGAAAATGTGTTCTGCCTATTCTTTTCATTAAAGAAAAATCAGTTTTCTTTTTCAATTAAAAGAACATATTACAGTAAAATTTTTACTCTTTTTTTAACATCCCTTGTAATAAGTACATTTTTTAATATGTATAATGAGCTTCCCTGAGCTGAAAGCCTGTGTCTCAATTTTGCAGGTAAGGAGGTGTTTATTATACAGGAGGTTTAAAGAACATTAGCTTTTACTGTTCACTACATTTTGTGCAAGAAATTAAACAAAGCTTATATATTTCTAAATTATAAAAATAGGCAACAAGTATTTTTACTCTGCCCTATTTATTGAATTAATGTTGAACAAGGGGGTATACTGCTTCTTAAACGACAACCCCTACCAGATAAGATTATTTGGGGTGTCTTTCACTTTTCACTGGTCAAAAAGAACAAAGTAATGTGACATAAAGGGGAAGAGTCCTCTCCAATCAGTAATTAATACACCTTCAATTTTGAGGATACCAATAAATAATATAAATAATTAAAAGATGTCATTAAAAAACTTAGTTGATATATATTCACAATAGTTGTATTGCCCCTTATAAAACAATCACTTTAAAACCTGGCCGACCAAAACCCCAAATTAGTCACTACATATTCATAAAAAATAATTGTCAATTGAAGGCAGCAAAGCAATTAGTGTAATTTGTCCAAAATCTCCACCGTTTTTAATCCAGAATTAAACTTTCTAAAAAAGCTTTGTGTGTGAGTTATAGTTCTTAAAGACAGTCAGTGTCTGTGATATCTCAAGCAGTCTTTTAGTGGTCACCAAGGTCTTTTGTGCATTTCTAGACTCCGCTGCATTTGGCTGTGATCACACAACAAGCTGACACTGTGCAAGATATTCTTAAAGCTGGAGGCGACCCATTGCTCTTGGACCACAATGGCAACTCAGTCCTGCACCTGGCTTGTAAAGCAGGAGATGCCTCAACATTACGTATACTGCTTGAACACAAAAATACACTTGAGATCATCAACCTTCCAAACAATGACGGTAAGCCATGAATTAAGTATCACTGCTTCCTCAATATTTTTTATAGTATTCTTCTTTTTCAACAGTCATTGATATCATCTATATCAAATGGTAGGGGTCAGTGAGACTTGCCTAGGCATTGCTCCAGCAGCAGAATGTGTATCACTTTCATAAATATCCGCTGGTAACCTTTTCTTATTTTTTCCTCATTGTTACGTTCACAGAACATGAGACTTGGGATTAAATGTTGTGTGTTGATCATTGCACAATGTGCTACCCAACCTAACACCCTGACTATACAAAATAACTGGTTATATTTAAAGGGGAACTATCGCAAAAATTTTTATTTATTATTAGCTTCAACATACTGAAATAAGAAACTTTCTTACAGGACCAGTAACTGCAAAAATTTTTTTACAAAAGAATTTGTTAGAATACAATGAAAACACCAAGACAAATTAAAATAACAAAGCCTTTATTAAGAAATAACTTACAGAAACTCAGCTTCCCCTCCTCTTTAGAAAAGGCGACAGAGCGACCATCCATCGTGTGCCACTCGATTTCTCCTCCCTGGCTATTCACTTAGAGCTAGGGTTGCCACCTTTTTTTTTTTTTTTTTTTTTAAATACCGGCTTTCCTATATATTTAGCTTTTTTTCCTATTACTAACTAATTGGGATCAGCCATCAAAAATACTGGTCAGGCCGGCAAAAAAACAGCCAGATGGCAACCCTACTTATAATGTGTCCTCTGCCCTGATCTCCTTCTCCAGCTCTTCTTCATAATCCTCTCATGGGCAGCAGTAGGAAGGCAATGTCGTTGGGCTCCAGGGGAAGCTGCAGGCCATGTGTTCCTCTGCCAGCGGTTTTTGAACCAGTTTCACTGCACACTGCTGTTGTGTGCGGGTGCTGGGAGCAGGGGCCGGGCAGCAGTGGGAGTCGGGCCTGCAGCTTCCTGCTCCTTGATCTCTGTTGAAGGCCAGAACAGTGCGGAGACAAAGGATACATTCCATCTCATCATAGTAGCGACAGATCTTGCGCGCCTGCCCAGTCTTCCTGAATGCAATAAATTCTGAAGCCAATTTCCCATCAAGCCTTGAGTGAGCGAGCATCCGTGCATAGCGCAGAGAACTAATGGAGCATAATGGGGGCATAATGGCCTCCCAGAAGGTGAAATAGTGCGGAATGCAAACTCGCCATCCATTGACTGCAACTAATTGTTGCCAGGCCTGGGAGGGTCTCAGGAAAAATGGGCAAGCGCACAAGATCTGTATCCTCTGCCTCCGCATTGCTCCAGCCTTCAGCAGGGATCCAGCAGCAAGAAGCTGCAGGTCCGACTCCCACTGCTGCTCATCCCCTGCTCCCAGCACCCGCACACAGTAGCAGTCTCTAAATAGGTGCATCCCCCTGGACTCACGAAAGGCTGCACAAACCCACACTGGTGGGTTCAGAAGCTATGGGCAGAGAGAAAGAGCCACATGGCCTGCAGCTTCCCGTGGAGTAGTGATGGGCGAATTTATTCGCCAGGGGCAAATTCGCGGCGAATTCCCGCGATTCGCCGCTGGCGAATAAATTTGCGAATCACACACCGCTTGGCAAAAATTCGCCGAAATTACACTACACGCCAAAGTTGGCGCGGCGCGCGTCAAAAGTGTGCCACGACTCATTTAGCGAATTTTTCACCAATTCGCAAATTTCTCTGGAAATTCGCGAATTTTTCGCCGAAGCAAATCTCGGGAGATTTGCCCATCACTACCGTGGAGCCCTGCTGACATCACCTTCCTACTGCTGCACATGAGAGGAGGATGAAGAAGAGCTGGAGAAGGAGATCGGGGCAGAGGACACGCTGTCAGTGAATAGGGGGGGAGGAGAAATTGAACACCGCAGGATGGATAGTCGCCCTGTTGCCTTTTCTGAAGAGGAGGGGAAGCTGAGTGTCTGTAAGTTATTTCTTAGTAAAGGCTTTGTTATTTTAAATTTTAATTTGTCTTGGTGTTTTTTTTTCTTAGTATTATAACGAATGTTTATGTAAAAATTCTTGACGTTACTGGTCCTGTAATACAATCAATTAAAAATGATATGAAATGATATGAAATAACCATGTTTATCTTCACTATTTACTCTCTCAGCATCTATTTCTTTTCATTCTCTTGTCATTCAGGAGTTGGACGTCAGATGAATGATCCAATATATCTTATAGGGGGGCTCATTTTTCCTAATAGATGTATTAGAGCTCACTTTATTAAAATCACCAGATATCCTGTCTCTCTACATGCAGAATTTGTGCAAAAGGCAGTTATTTTCTTAGATTGTGTTTGTACTGGAGTTGTAGTTGAGTAAGCTCTACTCAGTTTCAGTTTTGTGATCATTACCCTTTAAACAAATACATATAAAGGCATATTGTGCATGTTGGTATGTGCTAAACAATCTGCAAGATAGAGTTGGATGATGTTACTATGTCTACTAATCTGTTTGACCTGAACATACTTTGTTGTCAGGCTTGAATCCAGTCCATGTTGCTGTACTTGCCGATAGCATGTTGTGCCTCAGGCTGTTGATATCTGCAGGAGCAGATGTAAATGCTCAGGAACAGAAATCAGGAAAAAGTGCATTGCATTTGGCTGTGGAACAAGACAACATATCAATAGCTGGTTGCCTTCTTCTGGAGGTGAGAGTGACACTTTTTCACTCCTTTTAACTTTTTGTCTCCTTAAACAACTAGCATTATCATTTCTTGTGTCCTGTCAGATGTACAGTATGTCTGATAGCCTTTAATCACTTCTGATTCCCATCAGGGAGATGCATGTGTTGATAGCACCACATATGATGGGAATACGCCGCTTCACATAGCAGTTGGAAGAGGCTCTACAAAGCTGACAGCACTTCTCAAAGCCGCAGGTATGAATGTTTGAGGGGTTTCTAATAAAAATAAGATAGAGAGTATATAAACGTTGCATTAAAGGGATACTGTCATGGGAAAACATTTTTTTTTCAAAACTAATCAGTTAATATTGTCAGTTTCCCAGCTGCCCCCAGTCATGTGACTTGTGCTCTGATAAACTTCAGTCACTTTTTACTGCTGTACTGCAAGTTGGAGTGATATATTAGAGCACAAGTCACATGACTCTGGGCAGCTGGGAAACTGACAATATGTCTAACCCCATGTCAGATTTAAAAATTGAAAATAAAAAAAATCTGTTTCCTGGTTTTAAAAATGGATTTCAGTGCAGAAGTCTGCTGGAGCAGCACTATTAACTGATGTGTTTTGAAAAAAAAATGTTTTACCATGACAGTATCCCTTTAAAGGAACAATGACACAATAGAAAAAAAACACAAAATGGAAATATAATTTACTATTGTGCTGCACTGGTAAAACTGGTGCATTTGCTCCAGAAAGACTACTATAGTTGATAAACAAGCCATGTATAGCAATGGGGGCAGACATTCAATTCTGAAAAGGGAGAATATAACAGGACACACAGCAATTAACAGTTAATCTCTGTAGTATACAATGGGTTTCTTCAGAATGTATCTCTATTATCTACGGTTTATCCTGTGGTTGAATTTGCCCCCCATGGCTACACAACAGAATTGTTTATATGTTTATATATTTTTCTGAAGCAAGCACACAAGTTTTACCAGTGCAGGGCAACAGTATATGGCCATTCCTTTAAAACACTTCCACTTTTTGGTGTTACCGTTTTTTTAAAGGGGTTGTTCTCTTTCAAACACTTTTTTTCAGTTCAGTTGGTTTCAGATGGTTCACCAGAAATAAAGACTTTTTCCAATTATCTTCTATTGTGACTGTCTAATATTGTAGTGTAAATTTACATTTTTCTCCCTCCCTCTAAAGCAGCTCTGGGGGGGGGGGGGGGGGGAGGTTGCCGACTCTGCACCTGGATCACTGAGCTGCCAGACTGAAACACTAGAGACAGGAACATTAAACTTTGAACTTCAATTTTGGGAAAATGATAAAAAACACAAGTCAATTAAAAAAAATACTTTGTGAGCTTTGCTAAGAAACTACGTGTGTTTTATCAGAGGCAGTTCTCAGCATTGTGTATGGCAGGTTATTTTCTTTGGCTTTTGTAGCTGCTACTAATAGCTCTGTGTGTCTTCACTCTAAGCAGAAGTTAATATACTCTAGGTCCAAGAGAAGGCCCTACCTCCTTTCATTCACACCTCTGCAGGAATGTCTGGAGATTGTACCAACCAGTTTCTAGATGTTTGCTTCCATACCAGTATAGCTTGCAGGAATCTGGACACAGAAGGCCTGCCCAGCTGCTTTACCACAAGTTTTTTATTTGTATCTGCGTTGTTTCTTACACTTGTTTTTTTAGCATACAACACAGAATGAATCCTTTTAGAAAACAATATCAGTGACTGAAAACAATTTCTTTTGCTGTAGGTGCCGATTCCTTCATTGAGAGCTTTGAACCCCTCTATAGCTTTGAAGATGCTCAGGATGAAGATGATGTAGATGAAGGAATTGTACCAGGCACAAAACCTCTGGACATAGCCACCAGCGACGAGGCAAGGGGCTGCTGCATGTTCTGGGTTTATTATTACAATATTTATCTGCGCTAATCTGGTACATTTCATTGTTTACTTTAGAAAAATTTCCAGCGAGGTTTTATCATGGAAAACACAATGATATCAACTTTTACTGAAAGTACCTGGCACCGATGTTATGCATAGCTGTTATTTGTAATGAGTCTTTATTATTAGATGTACATCTGTTATAGATATATATGTATGTTTTATACACAGTATAAAGAGAAAGGACAAACATAAATTACATTGTATATCATACATTGAATGTAAAGACCAGTCTTCATATAAATCAGCATGAAACTTTTTTTCTATGTATTTCAATTTGTTGCTATTATTTAGGTACTTGAAATTCTGAATGGCATGTCTTACAAGTCTGCAGTGTCTCATGAAGACTCCCTGTCACAAGGTATTGGCACAGCACTCTAGTCTAGGACTTCAAATAAAATTCCAATGGTTTAGTTATGATATTCAGCTTTTGCTCAGGGGGTTGATCACTCTTAAGCTAACTTTAGTGTGCTGTAGAGAATGATATTCTGGAAAAGAAAAATGCATTATTGAGTTATTTAGCTTTTTATCCAGCAGCTCTCCAGCTCACAGTTTCAGCAACCTGGTTGCCAGGGTTCATACGACCCTAGCAACCATTCATTGATTTGATTAATAGACTGGAATATGAATAGGCAAGGGCCTGCATAGAAAGGGGAGTAATAAAAAGTAGCAATAGCAATAAATGTGCAGCATTACAAAGCATTTGTTTTTTAGCTGAGGTCAGTGACCCAATTTGAATCTGGATAGAGTCAGTAGAAAAAGCTAAATCATTCTAAAACGATAAAAAAAAAAAAAATGAAAACTGATCATTCTATAACATATCGAAAGCTAACTTAAAGGTGAACCACCCATTTAAAGGACCAGTAGAACCTAAACAAAGAAATATTATATCAAATATAATGTACTGTTAGCCTGTACTAGTAAAAAAAACATGTATTTATGTTAGAAACATTACTATAGTTTATATCAATAAGCTGCTATAAGCTGCTAAATTGTCTTGGGGCACCTATTGAAATATAGAGCAAAAAAGACTTGGGTAAAGGTGGCCAGTACAGACAAGGATTAGGCAAGACAAAGGTCGGTTCAGGCAGCAGAGGTTCAGAAGCCAAATACAAGCAGAGGTCGGTTCAGGTTACAGAGGATAAGAAGTCGAAAACCAGGATACAGAAGGTCAAACAGGGCTTGAGCAGGAACTGTAGGAACAGAAGCCAGCTTGGGCATTGAGGGAATGAAAGGAAGGGTATTTAAAGGGCCAGGAACCAATCAGGACAAATTTGGACCAGGATGGACAGTATTGGGAACAAATAGAAAACAAGTCGCCCAGGATTGACATCATGCACCTAACAGTTTTGATGCAATCGTCCATTTCAATGCTGGCGTCCAATTTGACGCACGTGCCTAGTTTGACACGAGCGTCTATTTTGATGCGCAGTGGGCGCATGCGTAGAAGACATCACAGCATCTCGCCCCTGCCGGTCAGCATAGGAACTGCCTAAATAAAACCATTCAAGTCCTCCCCATAAAGACTTTTGCTAAGCATTTTTTTACATTGGACTGTTCATTAGTTTTTAAGTTTTAAATTACAAAACTTGTATACTGAACTTGTGTATAGTACCAGGAAATTTTGTATGCTCTCTCACTAGAGACTGTTCATATGGTTGTTTTTTTTGATACAGGTATGGGATCCCTTATCCTGAAACCCGTTGTGCAGAAAGTACTAAATTATGGAAAGGCTGTCTCCCATTGACTCCATTATAATCAAATAATCCACATCTTTAAAAATGAGCTCCTTTTTCTCTGTAATAATAAAACAGTAGCTTGTACATGATCCTAACTAAAATATAATTAATCCTTATTGGAGCAAAACAGCCTTTTGGGTTTTATTAATGTTTATATGATTTTCTAGTGGACAAGATATGAAGATCCAAATTACGTTATGCGGAAAACCCCATGCCCCAAGCATTCCCGGATAACAGGTCCCATACCTGTATAGTAATATCCAGGTCTTCTTCCCATTTTGTCATGCATGGCTGTGTAATAGCTGTGTTGTCCAAGACGTATAGTAGTGAGATTCTTGCTATTGTAATTAAATTAGTGATCCAGGGGTTCCCTTGTTTATGTGTGTTGATCATTGCCTCTAGCCTGCTTGCTATGTAATATTAGTAAAAGTGAGGTGCACCCAGCCCAACTATAATTTGAATTTGACTGATACGCCATTTTTAATACAATAGAATATATTCGTTTTTATTTGTCTTAAACGGTTTCTTTATTCTCGAGGTGACATGAAAAACCTTAGCAAAGAGGTAAAGCAGCAGCTCTACACTTTGTTAGAAAGCCAAGATTTGGACAAGAACTGGTCCACTTTAGCGCAGAAGCTGGGTCTTGGAATGCTGAACAATGCTTTCAGACTAAGTCCCCTTCCATCTAAAACATTACTGGACAACTTTGAGGTGAGTACTGTGTATTAGCTCAGTATCTATTTTGCTTCAGAAACATAACTATAGTTAAAATGATACTGTCATGTGTAAAATATTGCATCCGTTAATAGTGCTGCTCCAGCAGAATTCTGCACTGAAATCCATTTCTCAAAAGAGCAAACAGATTTTTTTATATTTCATTTTGAAATCTGACATGGGGCTAGACATATTGTCAAGTCATGTGACTTTTGCTCTGATAAAAGTTGGAGGGATTAACCATCCCCCCCTCCAGCAGCCTAACAACAGAACAATGAGAAGGTATCCAGATAACAGCTCCCTAACACAAGATAACAGCTGCCTGGTAGATCAAAGAACAACTCTCAATAGTAAAATCCAGGTCCCACTGTGACTCCTTCAGTTACATTGAGTAGGAGAAACAACAGCCTGCTAGAAAGTAGTTCCTTACTAAAGTGCTGGCTCTTTCTGAAAGCACATGACCAGGCAAAATGACCTGACATGGCTGCCTACACACCAATATTACAATGAAAAAAAATACACTTGCTGGTTCAGGATTATGTATTGTTGAGGGAATTATTTGCATTGTAAACAGTGTAATTTAGAAATAAAATCTACACCATAAAATCATGACAGAATCCCTTTAATATAAATAAGCAGATATGTAGCTATGGGGCAAACTATTTAAACCAAATAGGGAAAGGGCTCATGTTTACAGACAACAGATACACTGTGTAGAATATAATGGGTTTATTTCTCAAGATGGCCAAATGAGTGGACTTGGCCCCCTGGGCAAACAAACGGATGATAACAGAGGCCTATGAAGGGCTAGTTGGGAGCATCAACTCACCAATGTGGCAATAGATATCTGGCTAATGATTATTTTCTGGGAGGCATAGATATAATCATATATAAAATGAATTTGTGTGGGAAAGGCTAAAAAGCTGTACATAGTACCCACACAGGTGCCTCTGGTCAGGCTGTTTAATATTCCCTTCATATCTTAATAGTAGGGATTCATGGAATCCACTATTTGGGATTTGGCTGAATCCTTCATGAAAGATTAGGCCGAATACTGAACCGAATCCTAATTTTCATATGCAAGTTAGTGACAGGATGGTAAAAAGTGGGAAAAAAATTTTTACTTCCTTGTTTTGTGACAGAACGTTATGTGATTTCCCTTCCCGACCCTAATTTGCATATGCAAATTTGGATTCGGTTCGGCCGGGCACAAGGATTAGTCTGAATCCAAATCCTGCTGAAAAAGGCCGAATCCTGAATTTGATGCATCCCTACTTAATAGACACTTTATAAAACGGCTTCATAAGTTTTCATCCGTTTGTAAAATGAATGTTGAAGTTGTGTAAAAAAATGGCACAACTGTTTTTGACATCATTATAAATATCTGGTTCTGATAATAGATTTATTGCTGAAGTATGATGATCTCATTATAAAAAGCCCATTTGCTGCTAGCCTTACCAAGAGAAACATTGTAGAAAAAATCTAAAATCTAATTACACAAGTAAATGTGTTTCTGTCCTCTGGCTATTAAATATAGTGCCTAAACCAGTATTATTCTTGTTCAAATTAAATATTTGCTTGTGATTTGTTGAAGGTTTCTGGTGGAACCATAAGAGAACTCCTGGATGCATTAGAACAGATGCA
>CM044432.1:60627918-60641297 GCA_024363595.1 Xenopus borealis | reverse complement strand
TTTTTATTTTTATTTTAAATTGCTATGCATTAGGTCCAGATAGGAGAGAAGCCAAGCAGGTCCAAAAAGAATGCCCTGTAGTGAATACTAGGCACTATTTAAAGGAAGTAGATTTATTTTCCCTTAACTATAGTATCTTCTTGTTAATATAAGGAACACCGTAACATAAATCAATTTAATAAAGTATTCTTGCCTTACATTGGCAAAAAAAGCAAGTTTGCTTCAGAAACACTACCATAGCTTTTGTGTAGTCATGGGTGTAGCCATAGTGAAACAGGGCTACAAGACACAGGTTAAATAGATAACCCACTGTATTCAACAGAAAAACAGCCCTTATACTCCTATCAGCTTTGTTATGCAAGTGGATTTGCATTTCACGCAAGTACATATAGGCCTGCACCCAGGCTAACCCTGCAGCTCTAGGTGCAGGCAACTTCGGGTGATTTCAGAAAACGAAGTGCCGCATGCGAATTTCTGCAGGCGGTTCGGGGAGATTAGTCGCCCCAAAGAAGAGGCGATTTGTCGCCTTCCTTGTGGTGACACAGGAACATCTTTTTTCATCGTAGCTTGTTCTCGTGGGGCATTAAAGGAAAACTATACCACGAAAATGTACACTTGTGCAACAGATAGTTTATATCAAATTAAGTGTCATATTAAAGAATCTTACGTACCTGGTGTATGAATGTATGTATATATTTATTTATGTAAATATTGTCCTTTTACATCTCTTGCCTTGAATCACCATTTCATGATGGTCTGTGTGTTGCCTCAGAGATCACCTGACCAGAACTATTTCAACTCTAACTGTAACAGGAAGAAGTGTTGAAGCAAAAGACACAACTCTGTCTGTTAATTGGCTCATGTGACCTAACTTTATAGTATGTTTGGTATGTTTGTGTGCACCGTTGAATCCTAGGATCCCAAGAGGCTGTCCTTATTTTTTGAAATGGCTATTTTCTATTTATGATTACCCAATGGCACATGCTACTAAAAAGTATATTATTATGAAAATGGTTTATTTACATGAAGCAGGGTTTTACATATTAGCTGTTTTATGCAATATCTGTTTATAGAGACCTACATTGTACACGGGGTATAGTTTTCCTTTAAGTGTGGTCACCATGTGGTGCATCACAAAAAAAAAAAAAAAAAAATCAAATAATGCAGGCAATATGTGTGGGTGGATCAGACTGGATTTTGTGGCCAGATATCTATCGGGGAAACTCATCAGAGGGCCCCTTACACAGGCCAATAAGCTGCAGGTTTATTGGCCGGTCTATGGCCACCTACTCTTTAGCTATCCTCCAGATTTCAAATTTTAATAGCATTATACTATTCAGTGTCAGGCCCCCGATTTCCCGGTCTACTAGAAAACTTTAGACCTTGAGCCCCTAATCTCTTTTCTTTACATACTAAACTGTGTTCTTCAATCTGTTTAGTCTCGGTTTCCCTGCAAAAAAAATAAAAATAAAATAGGGCAAATCTTTAGAACCAGCCAATTAACAGGCAGAGTTCTGTCTTTTGCTTCCACGCTTCTTATAGTTGAAATATTTCTGGTCAGGTGATCTCTGATGCAGCACACAGATCATCATGCAATGCTGGTTCAAGGCAAGAGATGTAAAAGAGCAATATTAAGATTCTTTAATATGTCACTTAATTTGATATAAACTGTTGCTTAAGTATTCATTTTGGAGGTATAGTTTTCCTTTAAAATGTAAAGAGATGATTTTTGACAGCTTAAGTAGAGCAGAAAACACAGCAGCCTAGATTACATTGAATTCACCTGCAAACCCTTGCCTAGTGAGCATGAAAGTGTATCAGAGTTTCTGTTGAATACATTTAAGTAAAGGCCAAACTAATCTCCACAGACTTGCATCACAACTGCCTGCAAGTACTTGTATTTTAAGTTCAGTGCAATTCTATATTCTAATCAAAGAACATGGATCCTTAACGGATTCTATTGCTACTTTTATGGAGAGGAACCTGGCTACTAGTTTCGACACGGCGTAAAAGTAAACTATTTTACTCGCTTGGCTAAAACTGCCAAACCTTGGAGAGTGAACAGTTTAAATATAATGCGACATTGTATTTTACTTTACAGGTTATTCTGTGTATTTAAAAAACAAACAAATGTTGTTTTAATGTATTCCCCTTTCTTATTTTGCTCAATAGCCTTTACCTTAAAGGGGCAGTTTACCTTTAAGTTCATTTTTAGTATGATACAGACATTGATATTCAGAAATAATTAGCAATTTGTCCCCGTTTGAGTTATTTAGTTATGTCAGCAGCTATCTTGTTGCTAGTGATATTTACTTCAGCAAACCATGCAGCAGTTTGAATGAGACTGGAATATAGACAAGCCTGAATAACAAGATAAGGAATACATTTCAGCAAAAGATATTTTTAAGGCCATCAAATCTTCCATTTACAAAGCTAGATTATCTATGTTTTATAGGTACAGTAGAACCCCCATTTTAAATCCTCCGATTTAAAATTTTCCCTTATTTTATGTTGTTCTTTTGTGGTTCCACCTATATTTTATGCAGTATACATTTCCCTGATTTTACATAATTTTTTTCTGGTCCCCTTAAAAAAACGTAATATGGGGGGGGGGGGGGGGTCTACTGTATTTAATATAAAGATACCCATCCACAAATAGTTGCATAGCTGAATTTAAAATTGCTTACTATCATCTCCAACCGGGCCGGCGGAACACTGAGCTGGAGGATCACGAGCCAAATCATTGAGTTCCTATAATCAAGATGAAAGAAAAATATGGATTACATGCATGTTTTACTGCACCATAAAAATACCTTTGCAGACGCATCCCCAAAACTGTACACAGTAGATGGTTGTAAAGAGCAATTGAATGCTAGTCACAAATGCATTGTGTAGCCCAGAAAAGTGCAATGGGTATGCACTTTACCCAGGAAAAACAAGGAAGCGGGTGAACTTTATTTGTGATTTCATTTACACTCACTGTTTTCAATATCCATTATACTTCTATATTAAACTGTATTGATTCTGAAGCCAAGCTATGCTTCCACATGTATGGTAAACAAATGTTTTGGTGCTAGGGTCCTGAGAAGAAATATTTGTACTTGAACTGGCCAAAGGATACAAAACTTGAAACATTTTCTCTCAGGACAGGTTTTGGTGGAGCACCTTGGGGGGCTGTCCTTGGTCCTTTGAGTATTAATTGATTCATGAATGGCCCCAAGGCTGGCGTTGTACGTAGTGCTTGCCAATAGGTTGTACAATAAAGATGCTGTGTGGGATATTTCTACTTTGTAGATTGATTTGAATCAATTGGAGTTAATTGCAAGGTTATGCCCTTGGCCAAAGGACATAAATGCCAACTATACATTAATTCGAATTTCTCATTTCCTGAAATACACTCCAACCAAATCCACACAGGTTATTTACCCTTATTTACCAATACATTTCCTGAAAATTTCCTGTGCGAGGAAAAAAAAAACCCAAATTGTAAAAATTTTGGATTTTTGCCCGAAAACAACACATTTTGGTTTTGGCATTCAGACACAATAAATAACCCCCTAAATGAATCGGTGGGGTCTCTTAACTTTGTTGGTCTGGAAACCGAAGCCCCATTCCCTGGGGGTGCCAATATTTTAACACTCCACAGAAAATTTTTTTTTTTTTTCACATGGGCATGTGCAAGTTTTAGGAATACCCTAAGGCAGCGCATACAAAGCAGAAGAATATATTTTTCCAATTTGAAACAAACGCCTGGGAAAAGCAAGTAAAATGGTATTGCAGGGTTTACTTCCTAAAACTGCCTGCCTAGGTACAAACTGGCATCTGGGTCTTCCCTTGTCCTTTAAGAATAGCAGACTACGAAACTTTAGCCATTGCAAACCTGTGTGTAAATGCAAATCTATGTTCATAAAAGGGCATTGACTCAAGGGAAAAAAAAATTTTTGCATTTGTAAAAAATGTAAAGTGGACCTGTCACTCAGACACAAAAAGCTATATAATAAAAATCTTTTTCAAATTAAACATGAAATCTATTTTCTATTTTTTTGTATTAAAGCATTCATAGCTGTTGTACTTATTTAAAAATCTCAGGTAATAAAATATTGTCTGCCCCTCCTCTGAGGCAATTACTTTCACTTTCCATTCAGCACTTCCTAGTTGTCATTGCTATCCACAAATTGCTCGATTCTCAATTTAACTGTATAACCAGAAACAAGATTCTGAGAGGATGCAAGGCTTGCCTTAATAACAGTGTCAACAAAATGGCTCCTGCCTGCTTGCTGTAATAATGAATTCCCAGACTGAAGGAAACAAGATTCAAATAATGCATATATAATGTATACAGCGTCAAGTTCATTTTGCTTGACTAGTGTCATAATAGGATTTTGAAAAAGACTTTGGGTGACTGGTCCCCTTTAAGCAGTTTTTGCCTACAAAGACCTGGTGCACATAATGCAGACGAGAAAAGGCCTAACTCAGGGGTGTCCAAACTTTTTTCAACAAGGGCCGGATTTGGCGAGGTGAAAATGTGTGGGGGTCGACCATTAAGGGCACAGACGATGAGCAAAAACACATGCACCTGTGGAGTTCAGCCCTTAGCCTGAAATTCTTTGAACCATTATTTAATTGGCATGCTGAGGTTAATCAGCTGTGTGGGGCTATGGAGGGTACAATATATTTGCCCTGATCACCTTGTGTGTGTCGCCCGCATTCATAATTAATGAGGGAAAAACAATACTGATGGCAAATTAATATATCTGAAGCCCTGGAAACAAGGTTGAGACAAATACCGTTTTAATCTGGCATTTTATCGAAAACGAAAGAAAAAAAATCAGGCATTATTATTGTTATGCAAAATGTCCCTTTTAAATTGACTTTTTTGGCCAGACTATGTTCCTCTGTGAGCAGCAGTCAGGACAAGGTCAACCAATTTTAAATGAAATAAACCTAATTAAAAAAAAAAAAAAAATCTTTGAAGTCCTTCAAAACACTTGAACTTGGTCACAGGGAATACTAAATGTTGATCATGGATTCATGTTGTGGAATGTAGAACAGAGAAAGGGCTGAATTCCAGAAATAGCACTCATAGTGATGACCTAAGCATTAGTCAAGATTTTCAGGAACTAGAAAGGTTTTGCCAACCCAACTACTCAAATGTTATTGTCCTGTAAACAATTCATCACACAATCTTTAACAAAAAGTGCATTGAAAAGAGAACTGTTCTAGCAATGGATGCAATGGAAAAGCACAGACCTTATTCCAGCAAACGGCTAGAAAGAAAGCAAACATTCCAATGATATTACATGTGAATTACCACATAACTTTAGGTTATGCGGTAATATAAATCAGAACACTAAAGCACTAGAACAGTAATGATCAATGCTTCAGAATATAGGGAAAATGTTGGTTTTTTAGTTCATCTTTTGAATGTCCATGATATAGCACTTAAAGCTCAATAGTTTTGCATTGCAGGGGGGGGGGGGGAATAGAATGGACAAAATACTAGAAATCTCACATTCAACCTATCCAGTCTGATGACTTTTTTTTTATTAAAAAATGAAAACTGAAACATTGTCATGTCTTATGATGAGCATTGTTGCAGTGTGATAGATTTCCAGTGTTGATATTGCAATGCCATTGCCAAAATATAATTCACCAATCACCTAAAAACAGCCCCCACCTGCGGAAGAGGTAGGTGAATGGAGCAATTCTCCCAATGTATTTCTACAGAATAGCAGCTCTCTAAGGAAAGTCCCTATTGATTGTTTGCTTGTTAGTATTTGGTATGTACATCATTCTTCTATGTCACACATGAACAGAACAAGTGATCCAGGGAACTCACTTATGTGCATGCATGTGCCCCAATATGGACACCAGTACTGAAAGCTCCCTGCCAGTGGGGGGGAACAAAAAACTTTCTAAGCACTTTGTTGGCACTTTACTTCCCTTTCTATCAGTGTCCCAGATGGGTACCCAATCTTTACTACACTGCACATGGGCAATCGCCAATAATCTAAAGGTAAGAAAAAACTGGCAAAACACAGACTTTTCAGTGGGCTGGTGCAATTGTGTGTGCACCACATCTTTTCATACGTAAACAAACACACCAGCCCCTGTTCACAGTATTCCTTATTAGGCTAGGGCCCACTAGGCCAAAATCATAAGGTCAATTTCAATCCCTTCTGTTGGCAGTAGCCTTCTTGTGTGTCCAAAACCATTGTGTTGGCCCCAGTGAGAACATACGAGGGAGGCTGCTGATAGCAGTAGGGTGCAGAGGTCAGTGCTGTATAAATTAGGATGTGCCATGCATTAAGACAAATCTCTGGATGTGAACAACATTTTAACTGGAGCCCTAGAGCAGGAGTGCCCATACTTAATAAATGCAGGCTCTACAGTACTTTTAGTGGTTGCCACATCATTTACAAACATGACATTGTTAACATCATGGTCCATGGAAAATATTGCTTATATTGATAAGTTTTTTTTTTGGCCCGGGGACCGGTGTAGCGAAGTTATTTGCAAGTTCCGGGGGAGATGGTCGGCATCCAATTGTGGCGTGCCTTGTTTATTTGGCGCTAGGCTCAGTACTGGCCGCTGCCCTGCGGCTGGGGACCCCTGTCTTATGTACCCTCAACAGAATGAATGAAACAGGAGGGTGATTTAGACAAGCAGTTTAACAGTGTCTAGAGATCTTCTGGTACATCCCGATCTACATTTTGGACACCCCTTCCTTAGAGATACTACTGTTGACACAAACAGTAAAGGGGACTGTTTTGCACTTATGCCAGAAGGCACAGCTGTTGGCTAGCAAAGATAAACCTGCAAATAAAACTTTCCAAATGTTTGACATGGGCTGTCTGGATCTTACTGGTGGACTGCCAAAGAAAAGAACTGGCATTGACAAGTGCATCTTTGATGACAATCCCTCAAGTGCCCGGATGCACAGGGTTCTTTCTGGCATGGCTGACATTTCTTAGTTAGAATGTTATTCAGCAAGACATTGGCCTTATTATACATTAAATATTTGGCAAGTTTGAAAAAGCCAATAATGATTGTTGCAATGGTTACCTCAGTGTTCATACTTTGAGAGATTTGTGGCAGTTCTTAGGGTAGTGATGGAACAGGTAGTTGTGCTGCTGTATTAGACATCTCCACTGCACCGCAAAGAGCAAATGCCCCATATGTCATTACCCTTAAGTGTTTAACCATTGTAATCAAACACTATGTACTATGCAACATGTAACCTAGGTGAATATAATAAAAAAAAACAAAAACAAAGTTACACTACTAACACGTCAAAAGCACAACCTGTAATACCTGTGAATCGCACATTTAATATGTGTAAGATACAATTAGATTCCTGCCCCGCAACTCTCAGCATGTTCTTATGTAACACCCTTTCATCCTTCACAGACGCAATAAACAATATATTAACAGGTACAGAGTTTGATTGCAAACATGGTATCCCAAATGGATGCCTGCTTTGCCAGGTACTGCTCTTAAAAGCATTTTGATGGCCCTCAACCTGCCCAAATGGCTCTTCATCAAGATTGTTTTGCCTCAAATATAGGATTTAAAAAAAAAAAGTCAACATTTTTTTGACCTGTGATGTGTATTTTTAGCAAACTGTGCTCTTCAGTAGAGAAGACTCTCCAGAGGGGATTTGGGAAGGTGGTTTATTAAAGCTAAATGCTAATAAAAGTCAAGCAAACCAAAGTATGTTACTGTAATAGCCTCTGTTTTGTGTGAGTTGTATGCAAGTCAGTTGTGTGTAACTCGAGGACTCCCTATATAATCAATGTTACAGTTACCAGAAGATTCTAATTATAATCAATGTTATAGTTCACATAACATTCTGAACGGTCCAATAGAATGCTGCATACCTGTATTTTGGGTCATTACTATGTATGAAGCAAATAGTGTCCCTAGACTACCTCAAAGCACCTTCTTTTAGCTTGTAAAGTCATCCAACACTGTGGATAGTCCATCTTGACTAAAGTCAAGTCTCGAAGACATACAAATACAGGCCAATAATACCGGACAACTTAGCCCCTCCAGCCCAAGCATGCAGCTTATACCGTCCCAGTCTCTTGTAGGGGACCAAGGAAACATCTATTGGGCAGGTTTGAAAATACTTGAATCAAAAAGCCTTAGCCTGTACTTTCTAGATGGTCCTGTAAATGCATCCTATGTTGTGCATTTGAAGACCATCCAGGTCAAATGAGTTTTTGTTTATGGACTCTTTGCTATGCGTCTTACGTCTCCCCAATATGAAAAATTACAGCTATCCAAGCAAATAAAGATTACTATGGGTAACTAGAAAGCCTCTAAACAGCTGCTCAAAGGATTCCATATGGACCCATCAGAGTTTTACCTGTAGCAGACCTCAACAGCTTCCGGCACAGTAATTTTCCAATTCCCATGGCAGAATCACACTGAGGCTTGGCTACTATTTAAGAAAAATACAACCTATTAATAGGTTTACATTTTCGATCCTTAAATTATTTTTTAGGTTATTCCTAATGGAGTCATTAACTAGAAGTACCTTCATCTACAGCTCAAGTCACACAGGGTTGAATTGGACCTGCTGAAAAACATAGGCCAAGAAACATCCCCATGCACTGGCTTCCTCCTTGTCTGTACATGGAACTACTGCATTGATGCAGATGAAAGCAAACATGGCAGATTTTGGAAATGAGGTATAAACTTTCCTTTCTGAGCCAAATGGCATCAGCCTACCTACTCTAGTCTGAGTAGGTAGGCCAATAGTATTATAACCAAAATCACTGGCTAAATAATAAACAACAGGGTACCCTGAGCAAACAGAGGCCACAAAATGATATGAATCCATGTTATGCCCAACTGTATGTACTCCAGTTGGAAACCTCTATACGGAGGTTCAAAAATAAAGTTATAAAAAAATACCGATGATGCAGTTTGCTCAAATCAAGAGTGCAAAATAGCAACAAAACAAAAAAAAGTATTGTTTACCCTAAACCTTTGCTAAATGTGGTTAGTGTGAAATATGTGTTAGGCCAGGCAGGGGCATGGATAACAAAGGCTTGATATGGTTTTTGTCCTGGGGATCTGATTTTAGCCCAGAAGTCAAATGTTTGGATCAGTCAACAATGGTGAAAATTTTGGAGAGAGGTCTGCTTGGGAGCTGCTTTTTCAATGTAAGGCCACAACATATTTTGCAACACCATGGATGCTCATGGGCTGAAAGTGATGCCATAACCAAGACTGCAGGGCACAGCCATTATCCAGTCACGTGGTATCCCTTCCTCAGAGACAAAATTAGACGATTTGGGCTTTGAGGAAGGATTGCTGTGATTTACACATCAGTCTGTTTTATGGACACACAGAACAAATGCAACTTTTTGAAAAATTCTTGGTTTCTTCCCAAGCAACAACATAAGGATGACTCTTCCATCCAGGTGACGACCAGAACTGAAGGGCTTATAGATCCTTCACAACAGCCCCTTTTATTAAAAAATCAGCGAATAAGGAGAAAGGCCCACCACACTATCCTAGGGCTTGGGATATATAGATTCCTGAGGCATTCCCTGAAAATGAAAGCGTTCCAAGGGCAGCCAGTAATCACAATACGACACGGTACAATACACAGGTAGGCCTTAGGTTGTTGAACTCCCAGTGACAAGGGCCACACGTGTAGCTCTGCGTGGGATCCCTTACACACGTGACAGCCCCCCGCCAGTTGTACAATATCCCGCGCTGCCGTGTGTGTGTGTGTGTGTGTGTGACATCCATGCAGGCAACACCCAGCGCGACAACAAAACTGCGGCCTGACAGGTCATGAAGCGACAAGCGTCTATACGAGGAACTGCCAACCTGCGGCAACCCAGACGGTGACCTACACCTTCAAAAGGGTCCGGCAGTAAGATACACTGGATTGGAAGCTGTAGCGTAAGGGAGGCTGGAGAGCCGCAGGTTATACAGCCGTGCTCTATACAATGTGCACAGACAGGCAGCGGCGCCATCTTATAATGCGGGAGCAGATGCAGAGGACCGAGTATTTGTGTACTTGGGTGGGCTACACCATTACATCACATCTATACTCCTATGTGGATTTCATGTGTGTGTAAAAATAAAGAACAAAGCTTTAATAAGCGGTTTAGGGCTACATCGCGCAGGGATCCGCATCTACATCAAGTAACGCCGAGCTAAGGGAAACATACAAAGGCAAACCCGCGGTGACTGCAACCATGAAATATCTACAGAATGAGCCCGCTACACTTCCCCGAATCAAGTGCTAAAAAGATCGGCCAATAGCAGCGGATAATGTTAGGCTGCGGCATAGGATTAAACGGCTTATTCTATACGACCGTGACTCTCAGCAGGCCCGAGGCCAGCTCCCTATGTTTATTGTATGCTGACGTGAAGGCGAAGCACACATACATTACAGCGATGGGAGAATAAAGGTGCGTAGGGAAGAAACAGCCAGCGATTGACATGTTCGGGCATCGCTCACCTTGTGGATCCGTTTCAGCGCCATAATGCTGTCGCTACTGCTGCCGGGCGGGTGTTCGGGTGAGCTGGGCGGAGGAGGAGGAGGGAGGCGAGGAAGAGAAGGAGGAGGGGACAGGAGATGGTGAAGGCACCCCTTGTACAATATCCGGGACACGCTACAATCCGGAGCCGCCCACTCAATGCAAGCGGGGGAGAGAATGACAGCGCTAACGCTCGAAGGGTCCTAAATACAAAAATGGGTGTATGTTGAACCACTCAGTGACCCGTCGGATGTCTTCTTTATTCCGCCCCGCCCCCGGGCTATCGCGCGCCTTGATCTATTGCTCGCGTCCCCTGTGAACGCCTCCGTCACGCGCCCCACTCCCGACTATACCGCGCTCTCTAGCTCTGTTCTCTTCCTGCCCGGCGCCTCCTTTTTAGTCGTCACGTGATTCGGACAGGCGCGTCACAGCTATTTAGATATAAAGAGAATTGGACGTGCTCGTTCACGAACACTGGGTTGAAAATGACAGCCATCGCGGTCAGTAGACTAAAATGGCGTCGTATTTGCCGGGTGAGTGCGTGATGTCACTTGGCTAGTGTACGAGCGGAAGCGGCGGATCCTCGCTCCCATTTTCTTTCCATTTTAGTGTATTAATGGCGAAGTCCAATGTTATGCAATGAGGTGCGGCGATTGGGTAATGACGTGGCCGTAGGAGGAGATGTTAAGTGGCTTTGGACTTAAACATAATATACACGTTTATTTCGCTATTAAAACAAAAGAAACCTTATTATTGCAAAACGGATATGAGTGCAGCGCTGTCTTTGGCGCTATTAGAGCGGGTGCGCGCACATTCCCTCTTGTTCCCGCTCGTGCTGTGTGAGGGTAACATCTCCTGCTGGCGTTTTCAGTCATCAGAGGGGGCGCCCTCGGGCTCTTCTGTGCGTCACGAGACACGGGGTGGAGGGGGATATGTACACACAAAACAGAAAAGTCTAGAATAACGAACGAGGTCGAGAAGGCATGCATGGGTGGAGCGTGCAACTTCATTTGCCCGCCTACTTGTTTTGGCAAGGCGGGCGATAGTCCCAATAATATTTGTGAACCGTGTGTCACTAGAATAAGTAAATAAAATACCAGTTACCTATGGTTACCAGTTACCTATGATTGGCCTATGATTAAGTGCTGAGAAGCACGAAACGCATCAGGCTCCAAGAGGGGTAACTGGTATTTTATGGATTAATAAATAAATTTGTATTTTTATAGCATGGCGTTGTAGAGAATTTTTCATATGTTGTCACTAGAATTAGTGATTGGGTGTAGATTCGCCCACTCACTTCATTAATAACACTACTTTTCTTGCTATAAATGTACAATGTGCAGGGCCCACTAGGACCTGGGTTATGGCATCAGACTTTTTTGCTATAACTTTGATGGACAATGAGGGCATAGTGAATTCAGCCTTTGAATGTATTCCCCCCTAGAGGTGCCACCTTTTCCTGAAAAAAATACCGGCCTTCCTATATATTTATCTTTTTCTCCTATTAATAGCATTGGGATCAAATATCAAAAATACCGGCCAGGTGGCAACCCTAATTCCCCCAGATTGGTGCTCCTCTAGAGAAAAAATGCACCAACCCAAGGAATTTCAAAAGCAGCTGTCAGCATCTTACCAGTGTTCCTCAGAAATCCCTCACATGGGCATAAACGTGCCAGGCTGGGAGGAAAAACCAGCCCTGGGGAAAGTAGCAAAGCAGCCCATGTATTCACACAGATGCAGGGCCCTGTACAACAAAATTTTCAGGCCCCAGATCCCACCAACTCCACACCACAGTTAAAACGCCACACAGACATCAGTGCTAAAAAAGGTATCCCCCACACACAAGTTATAAAAAGCTATTGATGGTCAGGGCTCCCTTAAAAGTTAAAAAAAAAATTTGGGGCCCAAAGAATATTTAAAAAAAAAAAACCTTGGCGCCAGGACCCCCCTTACAAATGAAAAAAATTGGGGCCCCATAAAATATATTTTTTTAAAAATCATTGGTGGCAGGGCCCCCCTTCTGTTTAATGGTCGATTTTATTTGCAACAAAGGGGAGCCGCAATGGGATCCTCTTTCTCACCAACCTAGCCAATTTGGTTATGGGTTGGTGGGAAAGGATTTTAATTTTTGGGGACCAAAATCCCTATAAACACCAGATCATAAGGTTCTTTAGGTACATCGATGACTGTATTGGGGTATGGTAGGGCAATGATAATTCGTTGGCATCATTCATAGATTATTGTAACCATATGTTCAGGTGCCTAAAATTCACTTATGAGACTCATATTCTTGAGATTCCATTTTTAGATGTGAGTTTTCAAACAAAGGGAGATAAGATTACTACAACCCTTTTCCACAAGCCAATTACCTGCAACACATTGGTACATGCAGAGAGTTCCCATCCAGCGCCCTGTTTGAGAGGTATACCAGTGGGCCAATTCATACGGTTACGTAGAGTATGTTCATCATGGGACTCCTTTAATGAACATGCAATGGTGTTGTGGGATCAGTTTGTTGAAAGGGGTTATAAACATTAAGATATAAAAATAACTTATGAGAGAGCAGTGGGAGCAGATCAATGTAAATTGCTTAATAAGAATTCTAATGCAGTTCAGAAAACAAGTTCAAAGGTTAATAAAGGGAGAGAATATTCTAATATCCGGTTCTCTACAACTTATAATAGAAATGCGTATAAGATCCAAAAAAGCATCAAAAAATATTGGGGAGTCCTACTTCAGGACCCAATTTTGAATAGGGTTTTGAATGAGAGTCCCTCCTTTGTGTCCAGAAAAGGAAAAAATCGAGCAGCACACATTTCCATAAGTCAATATACTTCTACAACACAGAATAATGAGAGTACATGGCTAAAA
>CM044432.1:60566189-60580916 GCA_024363595.1 Xenopus borealis | reverse complement strand
ATGGCTGCCCCCATTGCTACACAACAGCTTATTTATATGAACTATAGTAGTGTTTCTGAAGCAAGCACACCTGTTTTACCAGTGCAGAGCAACACTGCATTATATTTGTATTATTTCAATACACTTTGATTTTTTTATGTTACTGATCCTTTAAGTATCTCTATGTATTTTGCTGTGACTAATATAATGGGGCACATTCTATTTTATTTCAATGCCCATGCCATGTTTTGGCAATCCTGTCACTTAAATCTTTTGAATAAACAAGTAGCCGAACCAAGTAGCTAGACATATGCTAGATAAAAAACTATGCCCTAGAAACGGCAACCTGTGGCATTCAGTACATTACAGAACCACCAGGAAAAGAATCCTTGGGGCAAATTCACTGAAGGGCGAAACGTCGCCAGCGACAGCTTCACTACACTCTGCTCCACTTCGCCAGGTGCAAAATCATCCTGGGAGCCGAACACTGTCGACTTTTCATTAGCGATCCTTCTTCGATTCGCTAACGAGAAAATTTGCCAGTAGTCTTATGCTTAGGTCAATTTGAAAAGGGGAGGAGCATAAAAGTCGTCTACATGTCATTTTTTTTTTTTTAGAGATGTTGGTGGAAATACCAATTTTTATTACTAATGTTCAAGGAAGTATAATAAAGATATAAAAGCTCCTCTAATGCCCTAGACATGAGCCCACCCTAAAATATATGTGGCAGGTCCCTCAAAAGTGTTAAAAAAAAAACGCTGGTGGCTTTTCTTATTTTAAAGTGGGATTGCCTGCAAAAGTTCAAACTATTTTTGTGTGAACATTTTTTTTTACAGTTTATATGACTTTCTGGCATACAGGATATGATGTCACTGACATAAGATTGAGGAGGATGTAGCTTTGTTTCAGGAGTTCGCCTGGTCTGAGGTGGTCGAAGGAAACTCTTGCGAAAGAGTAACGTTCAGTAGAATCCGCACTTGAGTGAATTTCGACCATTCGCCAGAGCGAAAAGTTGCTTGGTGATAAGAGTGCAAACCGAATGCTAGCAATGGGCTCGTTCGCTAGCAAATCTGCGCCTTGGTGATGTCCCTGCAGATGGAATTTCTGGCGAATTTTCACTAGCGACGGCCATTTCACCCTTTAGTGAATCTGCCCCTATGTCTTTTACATCTTCTCGACTCTGGACAAACCTTACATTGCTTAGGACAGCCCAACATCCTGTAAGTGTGACATCACTGTGATTGAATAAAAGAATGCAGAAGGACTATGCTTTCCATTGCTGGATTTTGACCCACAATTCTTTGACTCAGTTTTCTTCCTGCAAAGCTTTGTTATTTAATACCCCAGACAGTAAAATTGTAAACATTCGCAGCTTTTGTGCTTCTGATTAGACTTGTTAAAAAAAAATCTCCATAGCATTTACAAAAATAGTCGGTGTGCCATGGCCAGCATGGGTGGAGATGTTTTTATACAGAACCTTCTACTGTAACAGTTCCATTTTCAGATTTCTCAAGCATTTTTGGCCCAGTTAGGCCTATAACAAGAGCTCCTATTGGTGCTGTGATCAGAATTGCCAGAAAAGCAACAGTTAGCACATCCATCCCATAGTCTTCAAACTGTTCATTTCCTAGTGTTCTTGCTGTGTCCAGGGCAACAGAACCTATAGCAGCCTGCAGAAGAACACCACAAATAAACAATTAGTCGTTTACACTACGTTATCTATACTTACTACAGAAATAACATTTGTTCTAAGATTAAATATATGACATTTGTATCTCCTTTTTTGTCTCTCTGCTAGTATGCAAAGTGAAATCTGACTATAAGTGCCTTGTTAAAAGGACAAAGCTGTGCACCTAAAGGAATTGTTAAGTATAAAAATAAAAACTGGTTAAATAGATAGGCTGTGCAAATGACATTTTTTTTCTAATATAGTAATGTATAAAGGCTGGAGTGACTGGATGTCGAACAGAACACTACTTCCTGCTTTGCAGCTCTTTTGGTTTCCACTGATGGGTTACCAGTCAGTAACCAATCAGTGACTTGAGGGCGACCACACGGGTCATAATTGTTTGCTTTTGAATTTGAGCTGCATGCTAAGAATCAATTGCAAACTCACTGAACAGTTATGTCCCATGTCCTTATAGTACTGACTAACTCAGAGTTGGAGAGCTGCAAAGCAGGTAGTAGTGTTCTGTTCTGTTAGACATCCAGTCACTCCAAGAGCGGCAGACACTCACAGATCCCACGAACAGGCCTGTAAAATAACCAAGAACTTTATTTAGGCCACAAAGTAGATAAATACATAGCCTTACGCGTTTCATGCCAACAGGAACTTAATCATAGGCCTATTTGGCATGAAATGCGTAAGGCTATTTATTTATCTACTTTGTGGCCTAAATAAAGTTCTCAGTTATTTTACAGGCCTGTTTGTGTGATCTGTGAGTGCGTGCCGCTTTTTCTCTTTTGGTTGGATACCTCCACCTTGAGCTGTAGGTCTGGGGCATGAGCACCCAGACCCCACATATTTCTGGTGGGATACTAACCTTTCCAGATTTTTTCCTATAAATATATCATCCAGTCACTACAGCCTTTATACGTTACATTTTTGGTTAACCAACTATATTAGAAACATTTTTATTTTGCACAGCCTATTTACCCAGTTTTTCTTTTTACACTCTACTGTTCCTTTAAGCATCCGCCCCTTGCATTTAGATCCGGGACAAAACTTGCATTGCCCATAACAGCCCACCAGAGAAATAATGGAAATCACACTTTTATAACTCCAGCTGTAGCATAAAGCAAAATAGTTAATTAGTTAAGTTTGTGAAAAGTAAATAACCTCATTAGGCTTTAATTGCTATTAGGAGTTGTTACCTGTAGATCAATGAAGAATTTAATAACTTTGGGGTCACTTAAAACCAAGTAAGCAACCAAGTGAGATCGAAAAATGAAGCTCACAGATAACTACAAAACAAGTTAAAGTTATAAAAAAACTTAAAGAATGCTTCTAGCATTTTTACTAATTAGCTAACCTTACTAATTAGCTAAATGTATACTTTGAGGAGTGACCAAACTTATTTTTAACTGTAATACGCAAGGTTGTTTTTGTACCAACATACATACTGTACATCCCAGTGTTCTCCCAGGCTGTTTTTGCTAGATACATTGCCTGGCACTCCCCCCTCTTTACACGCGGTGTTAAAATTCTTCTTTTAGAGGCCAGTAGGAGAAACTGCTTTATTTGCAGAACCGCCCAGTCCTACAGTATTCTGCAATAGGACGGGAGAGGCACCCAAGAGAAGGCTGCATTCATTCAAATAGACTCTATGGGGTAAATTTATCAAAGAGTGAAGTTCTGCCACTAGAGTGAAATTCCGCCGCTCTCCATTCATTTCTATGGGATTTTGAAAGGCCTATTTATCAATGGGTGAAGTTAAAGTTCACCCTTTGATAAATACACCTTTAAAAAATCCATAGAAATGAATGGAGAGCGGTGGAATTTCCCTCTAGTGGCGGAACTTTACTCTTAACTTCACTCTTTGATAAATATACCCCGATTTCTCCAAAAACAAAAAAGGTGAAAGAACTACATAGGTATCTCCTGGTGGATATAATTTATGAATTGTATCTTCCGTGTAGTAATTTTAACTATACAATACCTGCACTGTGGCTTTGGGCATCCATGCCAAAGAAATAAAGATCTTCTCCTTGAGGTTAAAACCACTAAAGCAAACCATTAAGAATGTGATGCATATTCGAATTATCAAGGCAATGAGCAGAGTGGCGATACACAACCCTGAAAATGATTTATTGAAGACAGTTAGTAAGTAATACAGTGTAAACAACACAATATGAAGATACAATGAGCATATACAGTAAAAGAGAACAAACACTTACATGAAAGACATTGCCCCTAAGAGCAGAACTACAAGGCAGACTTACGTGCGTTTCTGTCAGAACTGGGTAAAGTAAAAGGAAGATGGATGGTGTCACAGGGTTGATCCGACGTGACATGTCGGTTGGATGAAGACGCAGCTTGCAGCATTTTCATCTGACAGTCTTGTCGCGTCGGTTCAACCCTGCAACACTAGGCATAAATCAGGAAGCGCACCAAGAAATTTTGTTGCTTAAAGCGAAAAAGGTGGTTTATTAGCCCATAAGCATTCACCAAAAAATGGTTGCCATTTTTCAGTGGTTCAATCTGGCAAAGTAGGCATTCAAAGGATTTTAAAATTTTAAATCCTTCGATCATCTAATGATCGAATATCCGATCATTCGATCTATTCGATAATTCGGTATTCGATGATCAAAGAGGCCAAATTTGCATATTCGAATCTCCGAAAAAAACGTACGATCGGTATTCGATCGAACTTCGAATCCTTCACACGAATTTTGTAAATTGGCCCCGAGTTTCCTATTCAGAAGAAAACTGAACTCTATGCAGGAGAAACTAAAAACAAATACAGAAGGCGACAACCCTAGACAGGAAAGCTCTATTAAACCTAGGAGTTATTTTCTTAGGAATTAATAGAGTCCCTTGGTTTGTAACTAAATATAGTGGGGAATGTCGGAAATGTTTAGTATCATTAAGAAACACTGGCACATTCTTCTGGAAGATAAGGTGTTGTATAAAGTTTTAGATAAAAGACCAAATATTTTTAAGAAAGCTCCTACCCTGAAAGATATGATAGCTACAAGTCAAAAGAAAAAGTGAAAAAAGGAAAAGCACAAAAGTACAACATTTAAAAAAAAAAAAAAAAGTAAGTTATGTTGTTCCCTTGAGGTCACTGTTCAAGATGTAATCTGGTTAATAAATGTACATTCTTTGGAATCTAAGAAACATTTTTAAAATAATATTCAATTGTTAGTCAACACGTTATTTATTTGATCAAATGCACATGTAAGTTGCAATATATATATATATATATATATATATATATATATATATATATATAAAAATAAATAAATGTGGAAGTTCAGGCACTCACGAAAAAAAAAATTCACGAAAAATGCCTGGGTGCAGTCCTTCAGGGTAATAGATACTAGTTTGAAAAGTAGGTTGCACTCGCAGGTCTTATGAAAAATAAAGTTATTTTATTTCGGCAAGAAACCTGCGAGTGCGACCTACTTTTCAAGCTAATATATATATATATATATATAAAACTGAACGCCCTTTAAAAACTAGAAGTGGAGAGAATTGGGAAATCTAAGTTATAAATAAGGAAAAAGGTAAATCTTCTTTCTTATATGGACATTTTCTGTCTGTACATAAAGGAAATAGGAGAGAACTTTGTTTTATGGCCATATATTGGGTACCTGTGAACAAAAGAGGGGGGATAAGGATAGAGGATTACATTGTTGGGAACAGGAATCGATCTTCAAGCTGAATACTTTGAGACCTAGAGGTTTAACCAGTAAGCTTGATTGGGCTCCGTACTTAGCGATAATCTGGTTATTTATTTATTGTACAAAATATTTTATTGCCCTCTAAAAACCTATAGGTTATTGCGAATATATGTGAAGTGGATGAATACTGCTAAAGGGGAGGTTCACCTTTTAGACAATAGTGCTAATTTAACAGCCCATGTCATAAAAAACATTTTTGTAATTCATCTATACTTACAGGGGGTTATTTATCAAAACCCGAATTTAAATAAAAAAAGTCCAACCAAACCAAATTTAGTATTAAAAAAGCACAAGTTCATCAAATTAGGGGAAAAACTTGATAACATCTAGCAAAACCCAGAAACGTTTCAGTTTTTTCACCAACCTGTACTATTGTTTGGGGCTTTTTCCAAAAAAAAAAAAAAAAAACAGTATTTTTAGAATTTTTTTGCCTGAAAAGTCCAAAATAGTCGTTTTTTTTGGGCTAATTTCAGCACAGACCACAGAAACTTCCAAATAGGATAGGGACCTCTCCCACTGACTTATATACAACTTTGGCAGGTCTGAGATTTATGGATTTGGACTTTCCATAGTTAGGGTATAATAAATCTTGAAAACGGAGTTTATTTTTCCATTAAAAACTGGGATTTTATTTTTTGGCATTTGGACTAATAAATAACCCCATAAATATTTCCTTTCAGAGATAAATACCATAGAATCTGTGGATTAACACCACTACAACTCTCAGCTCTCTCCTCCATTATGGGATCAGCGACACTCTGTGAGACGCAAATACAAAAATTATATCAAGGAAGCACACCCAAAAAGAGTGAGGTGCAATCCTACAGGAACTCCTAAATAGAGTTACCATAATATTTAAACAGAAAAAAGGCAGAGGATCGCACTCTCAAATAAAATTATTTTTACATAAAATTACATAACAAAAAATACCAAAAAAATCAAGTAAAATAAATGAATAAAAAAAATCAATAAATCATGGCCCAAAAGGGTGTCCCTATGCGTCTCAACCAGCCAGGTTTTCACCAGGGGCATAAATCAAAAGAAAAATAAATTTCTTTTTCTTTTAATTTAGCCCTGCTGAAGACCTGACCGGTCGAAACGTGTAGGGCCACCATTTGGGGCCATGATTTATTTTGTTAAATTTTTTGTTTTGTAATTTTATGTAAAAATAATTTGAGAGTGCGATCCTCTGCTTTTTTTCTGTTTAATTACTCTGTGAGATGCAGGCTGCCGAATAAGGAAGTTCAGGTCTGAATTTGGGCTGCGCATGCCTTCTCTCTCCTGCATCATTTGCATATCTTCAAAGCCACTGGCTGGCAAAATTCAGCAAATTGGATCAAAGATATGCAGTTACATTAGCACTATTGTCCAAAAGCTGAACCTCAACGCTTCCATAAGAATAAATGAAGAGTTGCCGCGATCAGGTGGATTGAGCTCCATTGTGGGATGCACGCTCCGCTGTGAAGTGACACCATTGTGCTTGGAGTAGCTAAGTAAGCAGTGGCGTAACTACCGGGGGAGCAGGGGGTGCGAGTGTACCAGGGTCCACACCCCCGCAGGGCCCCCCCCCACCCCCGGCAGATTTTGCCTCGCTGCAGCCATCATAAGACAGCTGCAGCCACAAAAAAACTCGGAACAGAGGGGGTGGGGGGGCCCGGCTGCGCGGCCCGCCCCCACCTAGTTACTGTAAGTAAGTGTGTAGCAGACAGTGAGAAAGATCGGAGATGTGTTCGCTGGAGAACTGGGACACAGTGTAACTACACAATCCATACTGACTTTGGTGAAAGTATTCCGGTACTGGGTAGTGGGGACGCCCCAAGCCCATACCTTGCCCTAGCAGTGTCCAGTAGACGGTTTACTGAAGGACCCAATCTCATAGGTGACTCCATTATCACTGACTCCATTGGTCCATGTGTGGGGCCATCCGACGGGCTTCCCCAATCGATACCTGGCTCGATTGGGCAGGTTAAAAAAAACCAGTCGGATCGTGGGCGCATCTCTGCGTGTATGTGGTCCTGGTATCCAACCACCCGTATCGCCTCCATTATGATTTGATCGTTGGGTCCTAGGGCCCACGATCGGATCAGCCCAATATCACCCACCTCAATGTGGGCATATCGGGGAGAGATCTACCTGTCTACCGAGCGGATCTACCTGTCTTTGGCCACCTTTAGGCATCTGAAAACATACTATTTTGAGCACTACTGGCACAAAATACCAAAACAAAGTAATTTTTGAAGACTGGAGTTTTTTAAGATCATCTGTCTTCTTGATGAATTTGGAAGGCCTATACATTGATTTAATAATTAATGTCTGAATTAATTTTGTAGCTGCTGTAAGTGCTTCCATTTGGTTTAGATGAATTTTTGTGCTTAATTTGGCTAGACAATTTAATAGGACCATTTTGCCTACCTTTTTTATACAGGTACTTGTTTTTATTAACTGATATAACAGCAGGGAACCAGAGGGGATAGTTGGATTTGGGACTCCAATTAAAGTGTTCGTTTACCTAGATGGTCACAAATTATTTTACAGGTATGGAACCGGTTATCAAGGAAACTGGAAATCCATTATACAGAAAGCTTCAAATTACGGAATGGCCATCTCCCATAGATTCCATTATAATGAAATAATCCAAAATTTTTAAAACGTATTTCCTTTTTCTCTGTAATAATACAACAGTAGCTTGTACTTGATCCAAACTAAACTATAATTAATCCTTATTGGAAGCAAAACCAGCCTATTGGGTTAATTTAATGTTACATGCATAATGTTACAATACATCATTTTCTAGTAGACTAAAGCTCCCCAAAGACGCAAAGATCTTTCTCTGCCGAACAACTGATCTTGGCGAAGTCCGACCAATTTCTCAAATTATTGTGCGGTTAGTGGGATTCAAATGATTGTACGATTAAGATTTTTTCCTCCCTTTGCAATCTATCTATGATACAGGGCCAAGCAGGCAGCTAACCTTCAGTTTTGCTGGCAATATCGCCTGACTTTCGGCGTATGCGCAGTAGAGTGGAGCTGGTAAGTGCTCCTACGCCACCAAAGCGGCAATGGATCCAGGAAGAAGACGGCTGAGGAGGCCTGCAAACTCCATGGACAGGACCTGCGCCGAGGGGTAAGTAGCAACTTAGAGGCATTTGCCCAGAAGAAGATGAGGACCTACTGGGACATCTTTGGTAACAGATTGTTACTGCTAAAGGGCTGTGGTTGCCTTGGGCTGGTACAGAAACCCAAAAGCATAATGTGCAATATTTCTACCCTACTTGTAAGGCTTTAGTTCTCCTTTATTTTAAAATTAAGCTTGCACTATGTAATATTTTCATATAACATTATTTTAAAGTGGACCCGTCACCCAGACACAATAATCTGTGTAATAAAAGTCCTTTTCAAATTAAACATTAAATCCTATTTCAAATTTTTATTAAAGCATTCATAGCTGATTTAAGCTCATTTAAAAATCTCAGCTGTCAATCAAATATTGTCTGCCACTCCTCTATGCCTTAGGCATAGAGGTGGGGCAGATAATTACTTTCACTTTCCATTCAGCACTTCCTAGATGTCACTGCTCCCCACACATTCACCCAGTTCTCTTAACCATTTAATTGTGTAGCCAGGACATGGGGATAGACATCAGGTCCCCCATTCTGGTGCACAAACAAGATTTTGAGATGATGCACAACATCGCTCCTGCCTGCTTGCTAGAATTATGAATTCCCAGACTGAAGAAAACAAGATTAAAATAATTTATATAGTGTAATTAATGTACATTTTTTTTGACTAATGTGATAAAATATGATTTCGAATATTTTTTGGGGTGACGGGTCCACTTTAACATCCCCCAACTTAACTCCTATAATTAAGTGCCTTACCATGAAATTTACATAACCCTAAATGAACATAACAATAACATTGCAGCTTAAAAATGCATTTGTTTTTGGTTGCTGGGTCCCTGACAATCAGAATCATAAAGAGACATTACAGGAATGCTGCTGCTGACCAATAGTTTATAAAAACTATAGAAAATGTTTCTTAAAGTTTTAAATGTGCACTTTCATTTTATGGTGTTACTCTTCCTTTAAAGGTGACCGCCTTAAACAAACACTCAAGTTTCTTATAGTAATGTAACTACCCCTCTCCAGGCCCAGGCCATGCAACCAGGCCCCCAAACACCCCCCTGACGCAATCTCCACTGTGGATTTACATGCATGCAAACAGTCAGTGGGCCCGGGTACAATCGCACCACCCCCGGCTCCCCCAGTAGTTCCGCAACTGGAACCTCAAAAAACATTACTTCATTAAAATATGCCTCCTGACTTTGACTTACCAACAGTCTCAGGTTTCAGTGATGCAACAGATATTTCTGCTCCAATCAAACCAAAAAGCAATGGCTGGAAAATATCCCAAAAGACAGCTATAATATCTTCGACCACAGTCTGGAAATAAAACAGGGAGATTTCCTTATTTTTTGAGTAGCTTAGAATTGCTGTTCTGAACTTGATACAAGACAATACATTATTCATGATCCCATCAAGTTAAATAAGCATCTAAGTGCCTTCCTCCGGCCACTACAGGCCCTACAGTGCAGGGTGTGTTTATTTTTAAGTAATCATTACAATATTTTGCAAATAAAAATATACCTCCCTGCCACAAACTTGTTATATAAAATTAAAGAACGCTTGGGTTTTAAAATGTAATAACTACCCATCAATAAGCCATACAATTAACCCAGTGTGTACCAATAATGAGCAGACTCGGTGGCTACTGGTGATCTCAGGGGTACATGAGGCTGTGGGAGTTTAACCACCCTACAGTTAATCGCCCTAAAGATGCGCAGGATTTTTATTTTCGTAACTTTATTTACGCCATAGAATTTATTGCAGATTCTATGAGTAGTCAGTGTATTGTCTATTTAGGCTGGATACAAGCAATGGCCCTTGGCCTCAACACCCATTTCCATCTTACAACATTTCTGTCTCCATTTACCTTATCAGTCGACCATCCAATTCCAGCAAGAAAAGCCATAACAAGTGTGCACAGTCCTCCAGACCCTGGGAAGCCAAAATACAAGCTGCCAAACACAGCAAATACTGACAGTGCCAAAACAAGATAAGATCTCTTCCTTTTTAGATTTTTCTAGGAGAAAAAACAAAAAACAAATGACAGAGATTCGTCAGCACTGATGCAATTCTCCAAACAGGTCTCCATAGTCCCTCATTATAATATGATCATTGGCCAGGAGGACAAATTATCGTATCATCATGATTTAGCATGCTGGTGGCCAAACTGGGTAAAGTTCAACATTTGGTGGAGCACATCTTACATGTACGGTATGTCCAGCGTCACAGGAAAACAGAAGCCTTTATGGGTACAACTATTATATATTACATATGGGTCTTACTATTACAAATAACATAAGGGGAATATTTTTTACAACAATACATTAGGAAGTAATTTCAAGAAATGATCTTGATAATGGAAATGTCAACATGACATGTCCTCTTATCACATGAATATTTAGAAGTACACACTGATACAATATACTCCTGCTGCAAAAATAGTAAAGCGATAAAGTTAGCTCTCTGCAGTTCATATTACTGTGTAACATTGTTTATAAAGTGAATAGTCACGGCCATGGATATACAGTGGAGCTCGAAAGTTTGTGCACCCTTTACAATTTTCTATATTTTTATTTGAATGTGACCTAAAAGATCATCTGATGTTCAAACAAGTTTTAAAAGTAGATTCACTTACTTTCGCTCAGTATTTGGTGTGACCCCCTTGTGCAGCAATAACTGCAACTAAACATTGCAGTAACTGTTGATCAGTCCTGCACTTCAATAATTAAGAATTTTAGCCCATTCCTCGATACAGAACTGCTTTAGCTCTTGGATGTTGGTGGGTTTCCTCACATGAACTGCTCAGTCTATTATTTTTCCCATAAAATTTTGATTGGATTAAGATCAGGACTTTGACTTGACCATTCCAGTTCACGTTATTCTTCTTTAACCATTCTTTGGTAGAACGACTTGTGTGTTTAGAATCGTTGTCTTGCTGTATGACCCACTGTCTCTTTGGCGATATCGCGAAACGAGCGGATCTCACTGTCTATGGCCACCTTAAGAGATAGTCTTGAAATCTTTTCCAGCTTTATGGGCATACACATTTTCAGAGGTCCTCAGAAATCTCCTATGTGCGAGCCATGAAACTCATCCACAACTGTGTTGTATGTATGATCAAGCTTTGCTAGATCCAATTCTTTAAATAAAACAGGGTCGCTCACTCACACCTGATTGTCATCCCGCTGACTTAAAACACCAGACTCTGATTTCACCTTCAAATTATATGGTAATCCTAAGGATTCACTTACTTTTGTCACACACAGATATGTTATTGAATCATTTTTTTTCAATAAACACATGGCCAAATATAATAATTTCTATTTCATTTGTTGAACTAGGTTTTCTTCATGTACTTTTAGGACTTATTTGAAAATCATTTAGGTCACATTCATACAGTTGTCCTGGGGTCGGCCGTGCCAGGCCCCCTGCTGTCAGACAGCTGCAGACATAGGAAGGGAGGATGGGAGCCCACATGCAGGAATCATCTTTATTTTATTAGCTTTACTTTATTGCCGATTGGTCACTGAAGTCTAAGTCCCGGAAAGCTGCATGGGGATTGGATAGGCTGGTGGGGAAGTTCAAACTTGACCCATCCAATCCCTGTGAGGCTGTACAGGGACTTAGACTTCAGTGACCAATTGGCAGTACAGAAAGAGGCACCTAAACTCTCACCCTCCCTTCATAGTCTGCATTTCCCTGACAGCTCTGGGGGGTTGTTAATGAAGTAAGTAGTATGGGGGAAGTATGGGGGAACTCTGGCCACCATTGTTTTTTTATATATGTAGGGGGAACCCTGGCCACCAATGTTTTCTTTTTTAACTTGTAGGGGGTAGCAGGTAGGGTTGCCACCTTTTCTTGAAAAAAAACTTCCTTCCTTCCTATATATTTATCTTTTTTTCTTATTAACAACATTGGCATCAACCATCAAAAATACAGGCCAGGTGGCAACCCTAGTAGTAGGCACCCAATATTCTTTTTAACTTGTGGAGGACTGGCCACCAATATTTTTTTTTCTTCTGTAGGGGGCCATGGACACCAATATTTTTTGGACCCATTAATTAAACCAAATAACTCTTATTTGCCCATTAGAAATGTAGGCAAATTCTGAAATGAAGTGGAATTTAGGTTATAGTGGGTACCTGCTGTGGTGGTAAGCTCTATAATCCTTTTGCCAAAAGTGTTTTTATTGTGTTCAGTTCTGTGTGGCTTTTCTACTGTGGGGTAGAAGGGGTCTGGGGTGGAGCCTGGGGGGCCAGAAAATTGTGTTGTTTGTACGGGGGCCCTGCAATTTTTGATGGGGGCCCTGCATTAATATAAAAATACAGAAAACTTTAAAGGGTTCACAAAGTTTGAAGCACCACTGAATTATTAAGTCATGTTGCTAGGCTTCACCCTAGGCCTCAGTCCTACAGAAAATAAAACTATTATATACTAGGAGGGAATTTATAAAAATGTGGTACAAATGTAATCATGTATTGCATTTCTAAGGCTATGTTGTCGGTGGCAGCTGACATTTGGGTTTACTTTTCCGTGCTCACATCACTAGCACAGAGACCAAATTAGCAGTCACTGCACTAGAAGAGAAAACATTTCAGTTAAAAATAAAAAGGAATTTTAGCTTTTTGCTCCACCTTGTAAAGTGTTGCCTTGCATTGCTTCATATGTTTCAAATGGCAGTCCCAGTAACCAAATAGTGGATAAAAAGCAGGCCAGACATATTATAAAAGGAATTGGAATGGCTAATCAATTCATGAAAGCCACATAATGGACACAATTAACCCATGAATTTCTAATGAACTTGTATCTTTTTCTTCTTTTAATTTTTCTTACAAGAATTGGACAGATTTATGCATCGTGGGCAGTTTAAATTATGCAGGTTTCTATTGCCCAGCGGATGGAACAAGTCAAATTAATTGATGAAGTCTTTATATTTATATAATTTTTCATGTCTGAATAATTGTCCAAGTATTAATAGATGAAGTGATGTATGGTTTAGAATCGACTGTTTCATGTCCTTAGCAATTAAATTAATTTATTAAAATGAAGTAAAATTACCGTGTGCAGACTATGAGACACTATTTTGCCGAAAGTGTTGCCCAATGCATGATTCTCCCCTTTCCTTAGCAGAAGCAGCACTGCTCTCCAGTAAATCTTATTAAACCTTGAAACCCAGAATAATAGTAAACATGGAAAACCTAGAAAGTTTGTCATCTGACATATTCCTTTTAATTTTTCATGAATTACGCTTTGCATACAGTAGTAACTATTAGTAATAGCTATTAGTCTGCAGTCGAAAAAGGCTAGCTGGCCTGAAACCTGTGAGTTCTGGCCAAAACTCTGTCCTGCATATTGGATCTGGGCTGAGCGCAGGTTAAACTTCACAGCCATAGCACACGTGACTTTATTTGTGTGCTGGGCCTGGACTCCTTCCATGTTGGTGGTAAAACTCTTCAAGCTCACTCCTTGTGAAATAATCTCTCATGTCAGCTAAGAAGCCGGAATGGGCTCTGGTCAGTTCGTGCAGAAAATTCCCTTTTCAACCTCAGGCCTGGTCAGGCCTTGGGGTAGAGAAGAGTCAGGTTTGGGTTGGAATATTACACACACTTAAAGTTTCCCAGATTGCTACTATGGTTTCCACCTCGTGTGCAGCCATGTAGACTCTATCTATAGTAATTGCTTCTTACCTGGTCCTTGCTTGGAAAATAATGAAGAAAAAATCCAAAAAGAAGCCCAGCTGCTATGCCAACCACAACTTCCAATACACCCCTCACAATGGTGTTAATAGTGGAGCCTAAGTATTGAAAATGAGAACAAAGATCAGTTATGAAAAGTCTACAATGCATTAACACAAATTATATTACAGGTACAGAAGGCTTTTCCACTGTGTTGTGCAGAGATAAGTAGCACCCTTTTATTCCCTCACTGTGCAAGGGACCCTCTACCAACTGTTCTACAGTTGAATAATATTGCACCAATAGGCTCTGTACCCACAGGTGATTAAAAAATTGTCATTTGGTGCATATGTTCCTCTACAAAAGTTTACTTGCTCTCAATCATATCTGTGGTTTTGTATGCACAAAAGTAGAACTGCTCAAAGTAGAAAGTAAATCAATTCATGTATCAGATTTTTTTTTTTAATGCAGAAACTCCGTATTATGGGAAAGCCCATATAGTAAATTTTAAGAAAATAATTAGAATTTATAAAATGGATTTC
>CM044432.1:60503625-60516530 GCA_024363595.1 Xenopus borealis | reverse complement strand
CATGCAAAAGAATAAGAAATCAGGAAGGGGGCAAATAGTTTTTCACACCACTGTAGTAAGCTACATGGGCCCTGACCAAAAGTTGGAAAAGGGTAGCTTAAACGGAAAGTTTCATAGTCATTGCCTTTCATTTATTAATGCTTAAGCCCACATGCATTAAACCACATAGAAAAAAGTGGATATCACAAAAGGCTTGCAAGTAGCTCTCAAAAGATTCAACAACTTGAAGCAAAAGGGCAATAGCAGGGAGGGAAAAAAAGCCGCTTTTAAACTGTATCTCCTGAACTACTTTATGAACACGCAGTTAAGTAAACTACAGACTGGACATATACTTTCTTATATGTAAGCATTGTTCATCGAGGTAAAACAAACTCAATTACACAGCAAGAATTGGAGAGTGCTTAGATTTCTTGCATAATTGGGACGGGATGTGGTTGTGCATCTAGAAGCAACTCCACTGAAATCACCTGCTAGTACTAGTAGTGCTCCCTACACATTTGTATTTCTGTGAAACATTAATGGGACAGACCGAACAAATGCAAAAATAAACAAATCATTTTTTTTCATCTGCCTATAGGATTTAAGAGGTGCAATTTTACCAATTCAATATTCTGGTTTAGATCATCTTTTACTTGGTCCACCTCAGCTGTTAAGTGTTCATGATTTTGTTGCAGCTCTTCCTTTTCTTGAGTAACTACTTGCATCTGCTGTTTAAGAGCAAGAAGTTGTTGTTCAGTATCATGTTTCTCATGCTGCAAGGACTCAAGCGAGGACTGCAATTCGGTCATACACTTCATCAGATGTTCCACCTCGCATTTTAGCGCAACCTGAGCTTGTTCAACTTCATTCTTTTCATGTAGTAATTTTTTATGTTCATTGGTCTTTTGATGCAGTTGTTCAGTTAATAAAAATATCTGCAAGAAAGAGTTTAAATTGTTAGAAGTGATGAGTGCCAAGTCATTTAATAAGTCTCACTGCTGACACTCTTGTCCATTCCTGTAACAATGAGTACAGAATTTGGATTTCTGTATTCCTGTATTTTAGGGTGCAAGAATAAAAGCTCAGTCAGAAAATACACAAAACTATAAAAAGTTATTCTGCACATGACATCATTAATACAGACAGTTAAGGTATACAAGTAAGTGGTCTAATAAGCATGACAATGTATAATTACAAAAGCATGTATGAAAAAACATTGAGGTATTCGCCTACACACCAATTTATCTGCCTTGCAAGTCTGAGTGCTTTTGTTCTTTGGGACACTGTTTGATATGTACTAAATTATATGTTTTTGTAATTATATGCTTTGTTAAACCACTTATTTGCAGACCTTAAGTGTCTGTATAAATGATGTGGTGTCAAGAGTAACTTTTCATAGTCGGCCATGATCACAGGGAATACCTTTTTTTCCAAAGGATCCACACATCCTGTAGAGGTTTCCTCTTCTTCAGATATTGGACAACTGTCAGAAGCAGCACTTGCCAGATTCTTAGTCAGCTGTAGCTCTTGCTGTGTTTTCTGCAGTTGGGCTTGAGTATCTGAATGCTACAAAGAAAATAAATTGTTAAAGAGTAAAAATGAAGTCATAATATTGAGCATATTAGACAGCCATGATGAAGAAAGGTATGTTCTTTCAGGGAAGCAATCTATAACCTTATCTAAAGAGTGGCCAATAGCGGACATCTGCAGGTACACTATACCATGATTTCTCAAATTTCCATTCATGGAGACCCTTAGGCTACAGCCACATAACTGTGTCCACACACACTGGGGCTGAAGTTAAATCAGCACAAATAAGCAAAAGGAGGCATCTCTGGGCCAAACTGAGCTTCAGCTCTGCAATCGTAGGCTGATTGGATTTAAATCAATGGAGCAGGGCCAGGTAGTAGTTCTGCCTTCTCTCAGAATGAAGAAATCATCCTGTGTGTCTGTAGCCTTAGAAAAAACCTTGTAGTACAGGTATGGGATCCCTTACCAGGAAACCTGTTATCCAAAAAGTTCTGAATTACGGAAAGGCCACCTCCCATAGACTCCGTTATAATCAAATAATCCATGTTTTCAAAAATGATTTCCTTTTTCACTGTAATAATAAAACAGTAGTTTGTACTTGATCCCAACTAAGATTTAATTAATCCTTATTGGAAGCAAAACCAGCCTATTGGGTTTATTTATTATTTACATAATTTTCTAGTAGTCTTAAGGTGGGAAGATACAAATTACAGAAAGACCCGTTATCCGGAAATCCTCAGTTCCCGAGCATTCTGGATAATAGGTCCCATACCTGTACTGTACTGTAGCCACCACTGCACAAATAAGCCCCTAAATTGTTGTTTAGCCATGCACTCTATAAAACAATTTAGAACTCAAAATAAAATGTATATATTGCTAGAAACATTAAATCACATCACTTTATACAGTAGTTAATATTAAAAAGCTAAGCTTAAGAGGTAGTTTACATTTATGTTATAAAGTGGACAAAACTTTGCAACTTTTTAATTAGTTTAAATTTTTTTTTATAGTTTTAAAAATATTTTGCCTTCTTCTGCTTTTTTCCATCTTTCAAACAGGCAGCCAGATTACCATTACTCTGTGAGGCTACAATCTTCCCGTTACGTAATTTATTGCTTTCCACTCAAGCCTTTCCTAGTCATCTTCCAGTCTCTCGTTTTAAACCACTGCCTGGTGGCTAGAACAAATTGGCCTCTAGCAACTAGTTAGAAAGCCAATCAACTGAAAACCTAAAAAAATGAAGACGAACTGCAAATGCTCAGAACATCACTCTGTACACATTATACTAAAAAGTTAATAGTTTCAAAACTATATTAATAGAAAGTAAGGACAACGTCATAAGGCTGTGGGAAGACAAGCATATTAACACTTCTCTCCACCCAATGAATATTAACGACGAGGAAAGAAGTGGATGCCTTGAAATCAGTAGCTGTATTTACAAGGACAGTTTTGGCCTGGGTAAGGCTATAGAGAGCAGATATTGGCTTCAAAATGGCTGCTTTCATGTTTGTCAATCCATTCTCCATTACATTTGGCTGCACACAGAAGCCAACTATACTTTAAAATGCAGCTGCTGATTTCAGCACATCTGTTTTTCCCACCTAATTAATATTCGCAAAGCTTGTCTGCCCTCAGCAAAAAAAACAGATTCTACAGTTGGTAACTACCAATCAATTTTGATTTAGAACGCATGGTACTTTGTAGCCATGAAATGGAAAATTGCAACCTACTGCAGTGAATTTTCGTTTGCTACTGTACTATATTTAACTACAAGAATGTAATAAAACAGAACCATACACAACAATCCTCAGACAAAAATTGTGTATGCAAACCTTCTTAATCTAAGCCAGTGATCCCCAACCAGTAGCTTGTGAGCAACATGTTGCTCTCCAACCCCTTGGATCTTGCTCCCAGTGGCCTCAAAGCAGATGCTTATTTTTGAATTACTGGCTTAGAGGCAAGTTTTGGTTGTATAAACAACAGATGTCCTGCCAAACATTCTCTCCTGTAGGCTGCCAGTCCATATAGGGGCTACCAAAAAGCCAATCAGAGCTCTTATTTGACATCCACATGGACTTTTTCATGCTTGTGTTGCTCTCCAACTCTTTTTTAAATTTAAATGTGGCTCACGAGCAAAAAAGGTTGGGGACCAGGCCCGGACTGGCAATCTGTGGGTTAGGGCAAATGCCAGATGGGCTGCTATAAGGTGCAATAGAACAGTGATTTTCAACCTTGTGCCTCCAGCTGTTAAGGAACTACAAGTCCCACATTGCAATGAAGGAGTCTGACAGCCACAGTCAGGCAAATGCATTGTGGGACTTATAGTTTCTTAACAGCTGGAGGCACAAGGTTGAAAATCACTGCAATAGAAAGTCAGTATTTAGTGGGCTGGTGGGGACTGTTTGGGCCTCTATGTGGGCTGATTGGGCCTCTGTGTACCTGAAATGCCAGGGCCTATTTTGATCCTCAGTCCAGTCCTGTTGGGGACCCCTGATCTAAGCCATAACAACTTCTCTGAGAAGTTCATCTGTTGTTAGGGAGAGGCGGTTAGCCCTGAATCAGCTTCAGTTCTTATTTGTCCCAAATAGCTATATAATGGAGAAGTACAAGAAATGAACCGGATTCGGAGAAAACTCACAATAGACTCCTACTCAATATGTCACTTTGGGTAAAGCTAGGATTGTTTTTTGTTCTTGTTGGATCGATTTGATAGACCTGTGTTTAATCTCGGGTAATACATTCATGAAAGCTTCTAAACATTATGGGGAAAATTTACAAAATTCACATGAAATGATCGAAGTTCGATCGAAAACCGATCGTACAAATTTTTCATATATTTGAATATTCTAATTTGGCCTCTTCGATCATTGAATACCGAATAGATCGAATGATCGTATATTCGATAATTCGATGATCGAAGGAATCAAAATTTCTAAATTGTTCGACTAAGTCCTGCTTGAATACCATTCGTACGATCGAAGCGTTTGATCGTTCGTATAGTACAATTTTTTCGGAGGCTCGAAGGAAATCCGATCGTACGAATTCATCGAGCAATCGAATATTGAGCAAAATGATAGCCTAAAACAATTGGTCGAATGCTTATCGAATTTCGAGTAGGATCGAGGAAATTTTGGGGAACAATAGTAAATTTGCCCCTATATATTTGTTCCCATTTAGATAACTCAAAACACAAATAGCAAGAAGGTTGTTGTCAAATAACGCATGTTTCTGGTAAGACTAGATGAAAGACACAATATACATCTGCAAAAATACATTGCTGTCATTACTTTACTTACATGCTTTAGGGTTGTATCAATATTCTCTTTTAGAATAATATTTTCACTCAGCAAGCATTCTAGCTGCCTTTACACTGCCTTCAGTTATCAGGGTTTAGCTTCAGTATTTTAATTTAGCTCATACAAAAGTCAGCTCCTACCTTATTAAGTTTCTGAACTAAAGCTTCTGGATATACTACTTCATTTTGTAAATCTCCAGTGAAACTTCACATACTGGTCCATCTTGAGTGTTATATAGATTTACCTGGGATTTCATTTCATCCAACAACTGTGTTTTCCTCTTCAGCTCATTTAGAACGTTATGATGTTCATCCTGTGTTTCAATTGACTAAAACAAAGATGATACTGGTAAAACAGACCATCAGGCAAATGACATCAGTAACCAAAAAAAATATCCTACCATTTCAATATTTTCTTGAAGCTTAAGCCTCAGCTCATCTCTCTCTGACCTTAAACTGCCAAGTATTTCCTGCAGCTCTTCCTTCTCCTGAACAGTGGCCAACATTTTCTCCTGCAGTTGCTTTAACTCAACAGATCCTTCCTTTTCCAAATGTCTCTCAGAAAATACTTGTAATTCTTCAGTAAGCTCATCGATCTAACACAACAAAACCATGCATTAAGACTAAATTCCCATATAAACCAAATGTGCTTTATAAATAACACAGTGGTTTATGAATTAAAAAAAAACATGCTTTCAGAGTGTATGGAGAAAATGGAAGCTCAACAATCATCCAGAAGTAACGGGTTGCAAAGTGAAACTGAAGATGAAGAAATTCAGAGTGAAGGAGAGACACCAATTCATCATGCATTCAATTCTTTTAGCAAAGGTTGTTTCTAAATGTATTTATAGGAGTGTAAGGACATGGGATCAAGTGATTTGTGAATAAAAGCTTGCTTCCTTAGATAGTACTCCATGTGGCAAGTCTTCTGGCATTACTCAAAGGTACACTGGGGACAGAAGCCCTATATTTTACAAAATGTTTGTTGGTGCTAGATATCTCACAATACATTGTAGCATTAGTAATCAAAGCAGCTTTGTATGCACTATAAAAATAACTTACCTTACTAGAATATTCCTCTGCTTGTTTTTTGAGTTTATTGTGGTCTTCCTTTAGATTCTCCAACATGGACTTAAACACTTCTCTTTCTTCAGATTTACCCAATATCTCCTTTTCAAGGTCTTTGAGTTTTTGTGCGATTTCAATTTTTTCTCCCTCCACAGATTTTACATGTGCACGAAGTAGCTCCAGCTCTGAAACCAAAGCCTTACAAGTTGTCTGAAGTTCATCTCTTTCACTACGCAGCATTTCACTTTGTAGCGAATTAACTTCACACAGCGACACCTTTAAAAAAGAAATAAACCGGTGAGTTGCTGCAAGTATAAGAGAGCGGACCTATTTCCGATTGTCTAGCATTCATACCAGGATGGAAGGACGAACTGGAAAGAAGAACTAACTTGGACTAGTTCCTTACCAGCACAAAGTTATCAAGCCTCATTTCTACAACCTATCCTTCAGCCTTGTGCCCTAAGGTATCCAGTCCACTGCAGGACTTTCTTGCAGCATCTTTAAGGGACTAAGTTATAGCCCCCTCTTAAAACAAATTCAATGAGTACTCCAGGGGTCCATAGCCATAAAAATCAGTTTTCTTTTATTTTCTTTTATTTATTGCACAATAAAGTGCAATAAATAAAAGAAAACTGATTTTTATGGCTATGGACCCCTGGAGTACTCATTGAATTTGATTTGCAAGATATCGGGAGCTTGGCGACTTCCTACTCCATTGGAGGCCACCCTACTTGGATAACTGGAAGGAGTTCTTTTGCCAAAAATTTGTTCCCCCTCTTAAAACACCCTGTTCTAATTTTGAGGGGTGATTTCAGGCATCTATGTAGATTTTTCCACACATAGCTCCTATCATTTTAAATGTTCTAACATTTTCCAGTCAAATCGATGTTTTAATGTATAATCCATCAATGACCACTTTTGCCTAGTCACACCCCAGTGACCCACTAGACCAGTGATCCCCAACCAGTAGCTTGTGAGCAACGTGTTTCTCTCTAACCCCTTACATGCTGCTCCCAGTGGCCTCCAAGCTGGTGCTTATTTTTCAACTCCTGGCTTGGAGGCAAGTTTTGGTTGTATAAAAACCAGACACACTGCCAAATCGAGACTCAATGTAGGTTGACAATTCACATAGTGGCTACCAAAATAACAGAGTTTTGCACTAGGCAGAAACTGCCAAATAAACAGGTTTAAACATGATAATTATAAAATTCCCCTCGATATTTCCACTACAAGAAAAAAAGGGATAGGGATACTGATTATTGTCAAACCACAGAGTATTATATTTAATAATTAAATTTAGAAATGACTGTTCATTTGTTTGTTTCTATATACCATAACTATAGTTTATACCACAGCTATAAACTTAAAAAAAAAAGCAGAAAATTTAAAACAAACCTTTTCCTGTTCAGCAACTGCATCATGGTTTGGTGATGAAATTCCTCCAGAACAATCTACAAGTTGTTGTCTTAAGCCATCAACCAGTTGCTTCTGTTCTTGAAGCTCTTCCTGGGCTGCCCTTAAATGATCTTGTGTTTCAATTGACTGTATAACACAATGCAGAAACAAAACAAGCTGGCAAGTATATACCAAAAGCTGGAAAGAAGTTTTCAGGCAATCAGATGAACTTGCTCTAAATTTGAAATGTCAACTGTCTGCATGAAGTGGGCCAAATCACTCAAACAACATTAAAAAAATAAAAGTGTTTCAAAGGAACAATGTACTGTTGCCCTGCACTGGTACAATTGGTGTGTTTGCTTCAGAAACACTACTATATTTTATATAAACAAGCTGCTGTGTAGGCATGGGGGCAGCCATTCAAGTACAGGATACACAGTAGATAACATACGTTCTGAAGAATCCCATTGTTTACTATAGAGCTTATCGGTTATCTGCTGTGTATCCTGTGCCTTTTCTCATTTATCAGCTTTGAATGACTGCCCCAATGGCTACACAGCAGCATCTTTATATAAACTATAGTAGAGTTTCTGAAGCAACCACACCAGTTGTAGCAGTGCACGGCAACAGTAAATTGCTCCTTTTACTTTAAAGGCATACTGTCATGGGAAGACATGTTTTTTTCCCAAAACGCATCAGTTAATAGTGCTACTCCAGCATACTTCTGCACTGAAATCCATTTCTCAAAAGAGCAACATTTTTCCCATGACAGTATCCCTTTAATGAATATGCACTGCAGTCACTTTCAAGAACATGTTGAATAGCAAATAAAGGCACTGGTCTGTAAAAAATATTTCACAAGGCCACATGTGACCTGTGTGCCTTCAACTGGACAGCCCTGTTTTACTGTATTAAATATTAGTATAAATATCACTACTTAAGTACAGACAGTTAAAATATAGATTTATACGAGATAGATAGATAGATAGATAGGCACTCACTGGACTTCAAATTCAAAATGATGTTTTACTCACAGCACGACGACCTGTTAAAGGGGCTTGCTAATTTATATGTGTAGATGGTTCAGCTTAAAGGGAAAAAAATTACATTTACCTGCTCAATGTTTTCACTAAGGTCTTGTTTTAGGCTATCGTGCTCTGCTTTCAAGTCTTCAAAGTTGGTCTGAAGCTCATTCCTTTCTATAGTAATATTTTTCATCTCTTCTTGAAGTGTTCGGAGTTTTTCTGTAACATCCATATTCTCCAGTTGCAATTTCTCTAAAGTCAGCTGTGAGTCAGTTAGGCATTCCTGCAGTTGTTTCATCTCTGAAAGCAGTTTAACCTCGCTTTCTTCCAAGTCTTGCTTTGACTTTTGGAGGTCAGACTTTTCAAAACTTTGTGCTTCAAGACTTTGAAGTTTAGTGGTCAACTAAACAAAAATAGAAAATAATAAAATACTCCTAAGACATCATTGTTTCTATTCAAACAAATAAACTATTCCAGTTAAAAAATGGCACATATTAGCAGTTTTCTCTCACATCACAGCAAAACCCTTTGTACCAGAAGCTGACCATTTGTTGCAGATCAAGCTTAGAATTCTTAATTAGGTCTATCCATAGAAATCTTCACATTATTCTGAAATAAATGATGCAAGGAATACTTACATCAGTAACTTGTTCCTTGAGGCTGTTTCTTTCAGTTTCTAGACACACCATAATGCTGTTCTTTTCTTTAGCAAGGGCTATTAAATTGTGGTAATCATCGATTTGTACGGGGTCTTGAGAGTTCTCTTCAACTAATTTTGACGGAGGAAGCGAGTCTGAAAGAAGTGCAATTGAAAATATAGTCTGCATTGCTTGGAAAAAGTATTTTTTCTCATGAAGCAGTTGCTCCTTATCCCTTAGAGCTTCTTCAAGCTCATGTTTTGCAGCAGCAACCTATATTAAGAAAAACAAGTTGAAGCACACACATAAAACACCTCTATTATATTATACAGTAGGGTTTTAGCTAACCTTTACTTCCAGAGTTTCTACAGTGCCTTTACGGTTCTCTATTTCTCTTAAAAGTTCTTCAGCTTCGCTTTTGTTTCTGGTTGTTTCTTCAGTTGTACAGATATACGTGTCAAGATCATCATGCATTTTCTTCATCTCCAAATACAGCTCTTCAGCCTGCTGCACTTTTGACTGTGTATGTGTCATTTCGTCAGTCAGTTGTAAAATCTGCTCAGATTGCTCCTGCATACTAATCTCTTGTTTGCTTATGGTAGATGCAGAATGTTCTCCTTCTTGCTTTAATAACGTTATCTCTTCGTAAGCCTTGTTGATCTAAAAAGTAGAAGTTTATATTTTTCTAAGCAATGCTTATTGTTAATGGGCCATTTGTGCTTCATTTGTACCTATCCGTTGTGTCTTTATTTTAATTTCTTGAATTAGTTTCTGTTGCTTTTACCATCTTTTTTGGGAGGCTATTACTTAGCCTGCACTTGGTCTTAGCCTGGTCTAAGGTGTCAGTCTCCCAGGCTGGTTAACCAAATTAGATTGACCTATAGACTTTAGTGATCTAAACAACTAAAAAGGTATTAAGACAGCCATCGCTACCAACTAAAATGCTATTATTTAAAAGCTCACTAGGTGCATCCATGATGTTATTAGGGATGCACCGAATCCAGGATTCGGTTCGGGATTCAACCTTTTTCAGAAAGATTCGGCTTAATCCTTGTGCCTGGCCAAACCAAATTTTCATTTGCAAATTAGAGGTGGGAGGAGAAATCCTTGAAACAATTAAGTATAAAAAATTTCCCGACGGGTTTCTTTCCCGACACTAATTTGCATATGCAAATTAGGATTTAGTATAAAATAGATTCAGTGAGCTGCAGATATTTTACAGATAGATAAGGGAGACTTTAATTTCTAGAATATGCTAATGCTAATATGCCATCAATTGCTCCAGTGAAGGCTGAACTTTATGATGCTTGCATGGCATTCTTGGACATGTATAGTGAAAAGTTCAAAGTTCTTGGAGATTCCCACACCGGTTTGCTTTGACTATGGTGTAATGCACATCTTGAATATAAGAAGCCTCCACACTTAACAGGTAAAGGAGATAATGTAATGTACCAACCTGATTTTTCAAGCATTCAACTTCATTTGGCAAAAATTTGTATTCGGACAGGCAAGTCACTTCATTCTCCAAGGCATTTTTTTCTTCCAGTGCTTTCTCAAACTGCTTGGAGTATTCAGAAACTTTTTTCTCTAACTCTACACGAGAAAGCAAATCTAGGAAAGGGAAAAAAATAGACCAATAATCTATAATAATTGCAATAAAGGTTTTACTGTACAAATCCGAAAGATATACCAGCACTCTTCCTGTAACCTAGGTGCAGGTGGCAGTCACTTAAATCATATGCAGGGATCTGCAACATTGGCTCTCCAGCTGTTAAGGAACTACAAGTCCCACAATGCAATGAAGGAGTCTGTCATGATTCATAAAGGCAAATGCATTGTGGGACTTGTAGTTCCTTAACAGCTAGAGAGCCAAGGTTGCAGATCCCTGATATAGGGTCTGATTTTCAAACATGGGTAAGAAATCTTATAAATACAGTTGAAAATTAGTAACCAGTCTTTGCTTTCATTATCTAACTTGCTCAGCGCTCATAAATGGACACTTGCTTAGCAAAAAGCCATATGCTTCTTGAAGGGACTACACATATTGCGGTGGAAAAATATTTCCGTTATTCTTCCAAATATGACAGTCAAAGTTATTAAGTTGTGAACAGGCCAGATTAAACACAGTGACCGCAATTAGATAGAAGTAGATCAGCTACAGCCGTAAACTTCTTATACTGTCAGCATTTCAAAGTATTAAGGATGAAGTGCTACAAACCTCTGGGGACCTTTCCCGCCAGAAGGCCATTTAGGTAGTTAATCTCATTAAAAGCACTTTGCAACTCTTTCTGCAAATCAGCTTGCATTTTCTTGTAGTTTGATTTTTCAATTTCCAGTTGCTTCTCAAACAAAGATGCTGCCTTTTCTTTTTGGTTGTACCAGTTTGATGTGTCCTCCTATGTATTGAAACATACATTAGAAAACTATCTTGGTGGAAAGAAACACAATTTAAGTCTCTCAAAGAACAGCACAGCTGGTAGATTTGAAATGAATCCTTTTCAATGCAGCTTTATGCAATTCTCCTTTATGAAAAAGATTTGCACAAATATCAGAGACAGGGAGAAAAATTACAGCAAATATCTTTAAACAATGTTTCAATAAATGTTCATTGGAGAAACATTTTCAAACCCCCAAAATGTCTATTTCATGATAGTTTATCTTAAAAGGGGTTGTTTACCTTCCAACAATTTTTTTCAGTTTAGACAGTTCACGAGAAAAAAAGACTTTTTCCAATTACGTTCTATGTTGTATTTGGGACTGTTTTGCAAATATTGAAGTGTAAAGAATCCTATTACACCTTCTTCTCCTTTCTGGAGCAGCTCAGTGGGAGGGGAGCAGCAGACTCTGTAACTGTTCTAAATGATACATTTCTTACCTTTAGCCCTTCTGAGAAGAATCCCTGAGTTTCATTGATACAATAGGTGCAAATATTCCACAGATGCTGCAGAAATGTGTATCAACTAAATGTAGTAAATTCTGAAAGTTCAAATCAGATTACCAAGCTGCAAGACAGCAACTGAAAATAGTATTTATTTCTGGTGAACAACCTGAAAGTCACTCAGTTGAAAAAAAAAAGGTTTGGTCCAAATTATAGCAACCATGCATTGAATAGGAGCTTGGACTATGAATAGGAGAGACCTGAATAGAAAGAAGAGTAATAGAAAGTAGCAGTAACAATACTTTTGTAGCCTTTCGGAGCATTTGTTTTTCAGATGGGGTCAGTGACCCCTATTTGAAAGCTGGAAAGAGTCAGAAGAAAAACGCCAAAAATGAACTATAAAAAATAATAAAGACCAACTGAAATGTTGCTTTCTAGGACATACTAAAAGTAAAGTTGAACCACCCCTTTAATGAGCTACTTGGAACCTCACCCAAAGAAATACACAAAAACAACTTTTCTTGCCAAGTAAACCAAGTTTACATGTGAGACGTTTAGCTTTGGTCAATATAACAATTTTTTAAATGAAAATCTGTCCACCAGGAAGATTTATGAAGGTCACTGCTAATTAGTTAAACATAAAACAATATAATGACAACTGTTTACTACTCCATGTCAGCATTGGGAGTACAATAGACTGCTTCAAACCATATCTAGTCATGCAGTACACACCATTTTCTGCTTCAGCTCTAGGTTTTCACTACGGAGGAAAGCACATTCCTTCTGAGCATCGCGAGTCACAGCTTCAGCATCAGAAAGAGATTGCTTCAGTTGGAAGATTTCTTCACAGAGTTTCTCACCATCACCCTGGAAGCACATCAGAATATGAGCTAGGCATCATCTGAATTTGAATGCTTCAGTTTAAAACCTACATGTTGGTTACAGAAACTGATCAGATCAGATCTATTAAAAGCAGCAAGTAAGTTGCAAGTAAAACGTAGCCCCTTTGTAAAATGTATAATGAAGTAATAGAATTTATAATCAATGAAATTTGAGAGTAGGACTGGCCAGATAAGGGATGACTGACGTAGTTGGCC
>CM044432.1:60486406-60503080 GCA_024363595.1 Xenopus borealis | reverse complement strand
ATTTTTTAGTAGCTGTATATACAGAATGTCTCAATGTCTTAAATATATTGATAATGGGTTCAGTGGAGAGGACCTCTTGTCTTTGTCTATCAGATCTATTAATGCCAGATTAACAGGTGTTTATCCATAACTTACCATGGAAACCGCGAGATCAAAATTTCGTACTTTTTTCTGCAAGTTATCCGTGTGTTTCCTCAATTCTGCAAGTTCAATTTCCTGCTCTTTCAGAAGTTTTGTTTTAGTGTCTAGATCTTCCTATAATTGGTAGAATAAATGTTTTTTTTAAAGTGAACTAAAAAGAACGCTACAAAAAGGATTACTTACATAGACATTTAGGGGCTTAAAAATGTATTTATATTTGTGATGACATAATACTGTTGAATACATAAAGATCATGCATTTTAGCTAAAATGTCTAAGGATTAAATAAGATTTTTTTTTAAGAAGTAGCAGACACCAGAAAAGCTCACCTCAAGATTTTGATTGTACATCTCTGCATTTTCAACTAATTTCTTTAAACTGCCAATCTCATGGATTAGTTGTGCCTGGAATGCAATTGAGCAATACAGCAAGTAGTATTAGCAAGCGTGAAGATTGAACAGCCATCACCCAGAACAGAGGAAAGTGAAGGTGATAAAAAATAGAAAGGGGTTAGAAGATTTTGAACACGGTGTAATACCACGTAATACAACAAACTGATTTCCCAGTGCAACAAGAAACCCTTTTGCCTCCAACACCTCTGAATTAAAGGAACAGTAACACCAAAAAAGTGTTTAAAGTACACAAGATAATGTATGGTTTGCCTGCACTAGTATAACTGGTGTATGTGCTTCAGAAATACAACTATATTTTATATAAACAAGTTGCTGTGTAGCGACGGGGGCAGCCATTCAATATGAAAAAGGACAAAATGCATGGGTTGTTTAACAGATCGTAGAAGTATTCTGCAGAATACAAATAGGTTTAGATTGTTGTGTAAATTAATTGCATTGTATTCTATAGTTCTTACTATTTAACCTGTGCCATTAAAGGGAATGTAAAGGCAAAAAAATAAAATCCCATTTTTACTTTCTTTAATGAAAAAGAAATCTATCTTCAATATACTTCAATTAAAAAATGCCTCCCGTTTTTATGAGAAACCTGACTGTATGCAGTGAAATTCCACCTTCATTTAGTGCTGTGGATAGGAATTGGCAGACGGCCCCTAACAGTTCTGCAGGGAAACAATCAAGCAGTTACTTCCCAGAACTTTAGCAGCTATGTCTGTTTCCCTGTAAAATAGCCAGTGACTGTGTAGAGATTTGTTTCCACAGACACTGTGCAGTCTGTATATTCTGGTTTTTAATCATTCTTGCTGTATTGGCTTCTATGGCAGATATTATTTGACTTGTGCTGTTTTGATCATTTATGACGATCCCTAAACTTAACCTCCCAACTGAAGCCCAGGCCACACTGAGCATATGCGTAGTCTTGGTATTGCAGAAATGTCTAACAAAGTTACAAGATGACGGCCCCCTGCGCCAACTTTGAAAGCATAAATAATTTGTCTTATTAGGCTTCTGGTACAGTAAGTTCATGTTTATACTTAGTATACAAAATACAGCATTTCTAACATTACTCGATTTTAGACTTTAGTTGCCATTTAAGCCCTTTTTCAGAATTTTTTATATAAACTATAGTAGTCTTTCTGAAGCAAACAAACCAGTGTTACCAGTGCAGGGCATAAATTAAGTTCTACAAACCACTTATATTTTTGTTATTTACTTTCCTGTTAAGGTATAGTTAATTAACCTGAGCACGTAGGCCAGCTCCAGCTACCACAAAAATCACACAGAAGCAGAAGTCGTGCAATTCAGTAAACTTACTTATAATGCAGTGCCAACACCAATGCAAATGTTAAAGGACCAGTAACATGAAATTAAAAAAAAAAAAAAAAATTAGTTGGTATACTACAAAACACCAACACATATTAAACATTAAAATCTCAAAGTCTTTATTAAGAAATAACTTACTGAACTCTGATTCCACTCCATTTCAGAAAAGGCGACAGGGCAACAATCCATCGAGTGGTGCTCCATTTCTCCTCCGTGGAAAGCAGGGAGAAGAAATCGAGCACCGCACGATGGATTGCCTTTTCTGAAGATGAGCGCAAGCAGAGTTTCAGTTAGTTATTTCTCAATAAAGACTGAGATTTTAAAGTTTAATATGTGTTGGTGTTTTCCTTTTGTAATATACTAAAAAAAAAAAAAACCTGTTTTGAAGTTAGGAACAGAAAGTTCTGCTATGCAGTATCAAATTTACATTTTATTTTGACTATCATTGAAAAGAGATGCGGCAGGCCAACCTTCTCAAGTAAACCCAACTAAAACCATTTTACCACTATATAGAAGGGTAAGTTTTTTTGCAAAATACACACACTCATTTTAATGTGTTATTAGAAAGATGTCAAACCATGGCATAAGAACTGGTTTTTCAGAATATTTTATTATAAACTACTATTTATTAGTCAAATAATACAAATACATTTTAAAAATAGTCTTATTTTAAGTTATTTCCAAATAGAATAGCATCTGAAAGCAGGATTTGTTTATCCCTTTCTGTTCTCTAGGTGGATTCTTAACAATGTAGCAGACGACCCTTCTCTGCAGGGCTTCAGCTTACTTTTTTCAATTACTTTCCATTATTTTTTTTACTGTTTTTCCAAAAACTAAGTTTAAAGTTGAATGTTCCCCATCTCTGGTGTTTGAGTCTGGCAGCTCAGTAATTCAGGTGCAGACTCTGAACTGTTAATTTTGCAACATTTAATTGATACATTTCTCAGCAGCATTTCTGGAGTATTAGCAACTATTGTATCAATTCTAACAGCTGCCTGTAATGAAACCCAGAGATTCTGTTCAGCAGGGACACAGATAAGAAATGTTTCAACTAGGGGGCAGCTTTACTAAATCCGTGTGAAGGTTTCGAATATTCGCCAGAATAGTCTATTTTCGATTGTCTGACTATTCGAATATGCAAATTAAGTATTTTTGACCATCAAATTTGAAATATTTGGTCGCATCGAATAAAAATATATTCGATTGTTCGACTATTCGCCCTTTAAATTTTTATTCGACTGCCTACTTCGCCAGATTGAACCTACCGAATTGCATTAGAAGCCTATGGGAAGTCCCTATAGCTTTTTCCTAATGTTTTCATATCGAATATTATCCGTACGATTGAATGCTGCGAAAATTCGAATCGTACAAATGTTTGCGCAAAATCGTACGATCATACGATTGTGGCGAATATTAAAAAAGCGTGAATATTCGAAACTAGCGAATATTTTATTCGATTTTGACGAATATTTATGGCTTTCAGCCCTCGACAATTCAACCCTTAGTAAATCAGTTCTAAAGTGATACATTTAGGGGCAGTTTCCAGGGCCATTGACCCCTCATCAGAGAGCTGCTTTAGAAGGTGAAAAATAACATTTAACACTTCAATATTAGAAAAATGGTACAAAATAGAAAGTAACTGGAAAAGGTTATTTTTGGTGATCTGTCTGAAAACAACTACTTTGAAGGTGAACAACACTTAAAATTTTATTTTATTAGGCATAAAAAATACAGCATTATGTATACATAATTTCCTATGGTTTGAAGAGAGATGATCAGAATGATATGGCTCAAAAAGCCACTGATCTCTCAACGTACCAATTTTAATTATTTTAAAAACAAGAGCATTTACAAATCATAACATTTGAGAAGCCTTTGAAAAAATCAAACACAACACAAATATAAACTATTCTATAAATTATAAAAAAAGGGGACAAGACTATTGAGACAAACGCAAGCCTATAAAAACTCTCTACTATTTTTCTAAAGGCTATCAAAGAATAGTACCTCATGTTCTTTTTGCGTTTCCTTCTCCAGAATTTCAAACTCATTGGTTTCTTCATTTTCCTTGAGAGAACGTTGCAGATCTACAATTTCCCTTTTTAGAGTTTCATTCTGTAGAATAATACTGTCAAAATTATCTTGCATAAGTGCCAGTTCCTCCAATGCATTTGCCTGTTTGGGTTGAATCATATTCAAAATAAACATGCAGATCTTCAAAACTAAATGTGAAAACTTGAAAAGAGATTACAATTACCTTTTCTGCCATTAGAGCTTCACATAGCTGGATGCTCTCCATAAAATCTTGCTCATGAGACTAGTGGGGGTAAAAAATTTAATAATTAACCTCGCAAAATATAACCTGGAGCGTATACATCAGGGTACATATTGCTGAATATTTTTGCAATATTTCTATGGCACAGAAAAGTAAATGTATGTATATAAATGGATGAAGGTATAAAAGATGAAGTAGGACTAGTATGCCTTCGTAGATATAGGTTTTATAAAGCAGTGTTTCACTTTGCCTAAAATGAACCATGGAATAAAGAGAATACGAATACAGAGTATACAAGGAAAATAAAGTTTACCAAATGATTAAAACCTGCTTAGAATCTAACATAGGACACCTCTTCCAGATGTATATACATCAATCAAAAAAACTGAAATCAATTTCAAACTCAAAATTTTCTGAGACTAAATGGCTATCTAGTCAACACACTATAAAATAATATTAATAGATATAATAATACAGTACAGGGGAATTCAGGGTTTTCAATTGTATAATATGCAACAGAATTAATTCAGTATTGCAGCATTTGTGTTTTTGACATGTCCCATTTAAAATACATGAGTTACAAAACTGGTCACTATGAACAACATGAATAAAACTAACATACAGATTACTTCCTTTAAACAGGAATTGCATGGCTTAACATAAAACCAATACAGTATATACCACAGATGATCATTTACCAACTGTGCAGAATAATTAATATTTTGGAACTGTAGGCATATGTATGCGATTGTGTCAGCTGGCACTTATGTCACTAACTTTAGTGCCAGTAAGACAACTTGTCATTAGAAAATAAAGGTTAAATTTAATCAATAATTTTGGATTTTGAAGTTTAAATTGGTTGGATGTAGGGATGCACTGAATACAGGATTCAGACTTTTTCAGCAGGATTCGGCAGAATCGTAGCTGGCTGAACCAAATCTGCATATGTAAGTTAGGAGAGGGAAGGAAAGTAAAAAAAAAAAAATGTTTTCCATTGTTTCCTTTCCCATCCCATATTTGCATATGGCGAATCTTTCACAAAGGGTTCGGGGATTCAGCTAAAACCCAAATAGTGCACCCTAGTTGGATCCAAGCTCAGTTTCAGCTGTTTTGATGTTTTCAGAAATTTTTCAAACACCCTAAAGGACAGTAAGCAGGTGCTTTGCACTAGGCACCAGGGAGTCAGACGGACAAGAAAAGAAAGACGAGTAGCTCCATTTCAGAATACATGAAAATAACGTTCTTGAAAAAAACTTACTTTTTGCTTATCATTCTCGCTTTTCTTGCTAAGGTTTTCAATAAAATCTTCTAAGTCAATAATCTTTTGTTCCAGCATTTTTCTGTGTTCTTTACACTCATCATGGGAGCTGCTTAGATGTTTCCCATCAACAGAACTATCCTGTAGGTCATTGCTTGATGCATTGTAACCAGAGTCTCCAAGCACTGACATTTCTTTTCTCAGAACTTCCTTTTCAACATCGGTTTGGACTTCAGCATTAATGGAACGCTCTCTCAAATCTGTAACCATCTCTAAATTTTTAGCTCTGTCCCTAAGCTGCCCTTCCAGTTCTGCTATCTTGAGCTCGAAGCTTTGTACAAGTTGTTTTTTTTCTTCCTCCTTTGACTGCAGTTGTTGCTGTAGGCTTGTGATCTCCTTTTCAAAAGAAGCTTTTCTACATTCAGCCAGATCGTCAGAGTCTTTGGAAGTATCATGAAGCTGAACACTGCATATACAAAGAACCTCAGTTAAATGGACCAGTACTTGAATATGTTTAATTAAAATAAAGACACTAATTCTAAAATTCACTATCTAGTTTTATGAACAGCTAATTGGGAGAGAGAACCCTCTGGACTCTCAAATTACCCTTACTTGAATTTAAATTTGAGCTCTGATGTTTAAAAATGCCACAGTCACAGGCAGATTACCCATAAATTGATATGGACTATGTATTATTATCCAACACAAAGCACTTATACAAATGGGTCAGTAAAACTAGCCTAGGGCTTCATGCAGCTTGTAGGCTTGTAAAACAGTCCTGGCACACAGCTTTTGCTTGATCACTTTGAGGGTGTTCAGAAATAGTTAATCCTTATTGCAGAGAAAAATCCTATTGGCGTAATTAATGTTTAAATGATTGGTTAGTAGACTTATAGACTTAAGGTAAGGCGAAAACCCCAAGTCTCGAGAATTCTGAATAACAGGTCCCATATCTGTAGTTGGCATAAAATTATTTTTCAAATCATTACAAAAAAGGTAAACAATCAACCCCAACTATATTTGAGACTTGGAATATCCTCTTGCGAAATACTGGTTAAAGGGATACTGTCATGGGAAGAAATGTTTTTTTTTTTTTCAAAATTCATCCGTTAATAGTGCCGATCCAGCAGAAATTCTGCACTGAAATCCATTTCTCAAAAGATAAAACAGATTTTTTAGATTTAATTTTGAAATCTGACATGGGGCTAGACATATTGTCAATTTCCCAGCTGCCCCAAGTCATTTGACTTGTGTTGTGATAAACTTTCGTCACTTTTTACTGCTGTACTGCAAGTCCCCCACCCCCAGCCAAACAACAGAACAATGGGAAGGTAACCAGATAGCAGCTCCCTAATGCTGGCCATAGACGTAACAATTATGATCTTTCTCGGAAAAGATCTTAAACACACACGTATAGAGCTGAATCATCAGATATACAGGTAGAAACAATAGAATTCTATCTGTATCTGACGATTCAGCACTAACAATAGACGATGTTAAGCGTGCCTTCAAAGGCATCCGATCAAAATTTTTCCATCCAGCCTGTTCAACCAGCCGACTGATATTTAAATCTTCTGATGACATCAGTCACCTTATTTCCCACCATACACGCACAGAATATCGTATGAAAATTAGTTTCATACGATATTATCTGTGCGTCTATGGCCACCTTAACACAATATAACAGCTGCCCGTTAGATCTAAGAACAGCACTCAAAAGTAAAAACCCATGTCCCACTGTGACTCCTTCAGTTACATTGAGAAGGAAAAATAACAGCCTGCCAGAAAGCAGTTCCCTCCTAAAGTGCTGGCACAAGTGACGTGACCGGGGCAGCTGGGAAATTGACAAAATGTCTAGCCCCATGTCAGATTTCAAAATTGAATATAAAAAAAAAATCTGTTTACTGTTTTGAGAAATGGATTTCAGTGAAGAAGTCTGCTGGAGTAGCACTATTAACATGTTTTCCCATGACAGTATCCCTTTAATACGCATGAATAAAACAGAAAACAAATCCCTAGCAAGGCTACAAAGTACACCAGCCCACTATACATCTCATATTCATTTAAATAAAAAAAAATAACCACTGTGCTGCCTCCTACCATACAATATTTTAGCCCAAGTCATTCTACCTTTCTTTGCTACAATATTATTAGTCTCCTCGCCATGTGGCCGGTTACATCTGTAAAGACATAAGACTCCTAGTTTTAGGAGTTTACCTATATTTAGTGCTAAGTGGATGGTTTTTAAAACAGTACCTGTCAGAAATTTGTCCAAAGTCTATCATCGATTGATGAAGGGAGGTCTTTTCTCTGGGAGTTATTTTATTGGCCAAATTCCATTCTGATTCTATTCCATTGTTGTCAATCATGGAGACTGGGTCATCAAAATCAGAAAACTCTGTACAAACAGCTGAACAGGAGAGGGCAATAAATACAACAGATGTTAGAGATGGTTGGATTGGCTCTGACATGCCTTTTATAAAATGAATTTTCTCCACTTGCACACAGCCTGCCACTTGTTTAAAAACCTAATACAAGCAATTATTGTTTTGTACAAAGGTGCTGGCCACATTTGTACCAGCCATTTTCTTACAGCAAAAAGAGAAAGCCCTAGACTGAACTATATACATTTAACTATACAGTATAATGAATAACTTGTGCTTTTCTTTGGTCACAACACCTTTGTGACTTTTAATATCTACATAAATTACAGTATGGGTACATTTATATATAGATAATTAAAAAGAATTTAATAAAATACATGCCAAATCAAATGTTTTAAGCAAATGTCAGTACTGGCTGGCTTTCCACACACAAAGTCAGTAACAACTTATACGTACAGTCATCAATTTCTGGAAATGAGGGCAAGTCAGAGAATTTTGCCTTCTTGCTAAAGTTGCCATGCAATCTGGAAGGCATATCAAAGTCAGAAACACCAGAAATGTGTAAACTGTTATGGATTTTCCCTGGTGCCCATGTAACTCTTCGTTTTTGTTTGACCTAAAGGTAGTAAAGAGAAATAATTTTATTCTAAAAATAGTTGAGAAGAAAAAAAAGTCTAGCCATCTTACTAGTTCAGTAATCTGAGTATTACAAACATATTTTCATTTACTAGATACTATAGAAGTGTATAGAGTAAACAAGCAGAAGTGCATGATACAATCACGAGAATGACAACTACACCCCCAACACTCTTATTGTCCAGACACTGCAGCGGATTTAAAACTCTCATTATAGGTAATGCACCCTTGTCACCAATTACACAGTAGTAGACAAGACCCCAGACTTGTTGAGCAGATTTTGCTTGTATCTTAGTTTAGGTAGTACATCAACTCTTCCAAATATATAGTTATTGTTTACATTTAGTTACCCTTTGGTCTTTTTGAGATTCTTGGGATGAAGCAACAACAATATTTGTCAAGTGCCATATTCTGTCTTCCCTCTCTTTCTGCAATTCTTTTATTTCAGTCAGCAACTGTGCATGCTCTTCTTTAGCCATTGCTTGTGCTTTTGTTTCAGATGATGTCTGAAAGAATTATGAAGACAAAATGTATTTGTTCTGGAAGCTTAACACCAAAATGAAACCTGGCTGGCTGACAACTTGGGAGAGAGAACACTAAAGTAGTTAGACCATGGGAATATGGTGGAGGAATTGGGGCTTTCAGCTCTGGGTTAAGTAGTGCAATCAAAGTTAAAATCAGTAGTGGAAAGAGGAGGATGTTCTTAGACATGGGCATTGTGCCCATATGTGAGATATGGGCAGAACATTAGGCTTATAAATCCTAAGAAGCATTCCAACAGCCTTCAATTAGATAATCCCTGGATATTGGAACACTGGAGGCAAAATAAAATTAGGGGTGAATGAGCCATTGATGTCTTATAAGTACTGAACATTAATAACAAGAAACTTGAGGGTACTGTCCATCCTCTGTCTCTCCCCAGGAGTATAATTAACAAGGGAGAATACCCTACGATTTATTTTTATGTGGCGATTCAAAAAAAGAGGTGTGTATTTATTAATACAATTTGTGATCTGGTACTGGGGTGAAGGTTGTACCTGGTGAAGTTAATGAGCATAAATGAAGGAATTTTACCACTTTTGAAATGTGTAATTTAAATGCCTGTTTAAACTTTCCATGTATTTTAACCTATGCAAGTAGAAACTGCAAAGTGTCTAAGCAGGAAACTTCAAAATATACTATTTAACAGCAAATACAAATTACTAGCTTACAATACAAAGTAACAGACTGCGCTTTGCAAATAGTTTATAAAAAAAAGTAAAAAAAAAAATAAAAAGAGCAAGATATAATTTTATGCATTTGCTCACCTCTAAATCCTCTAATTGTTTCTTTAAATCCATGATTTCCTTCCTGTACCTTTTTAGCAACGCTTCATCATCAAGGACCTCATTAACATGGGGAGTATTTCTTACGTGTTTAGCCGTACTGGCAAACTAAAAGTGAGGGTTTGGAAGAGTTTGAATTATGCAGCACAAAAAGAGGTTTTCAGCATAACTTATATTATTTGTAAAATTATTATACAATGCACTTTTTTTTTTTTCTTCTGCAGTACTTTTGTAAAATGTATAATTTTGATCTGTAACAAGATCTGTAACAAGAAAGGGGTATTCAACTATAAAATTACATAGAACAGCAGAGAGAATTGAAAGCTACCTTTTCCATATCAGACAAGGAGCTAAACTCAAATGCCCGAGCGCTCTATATGGCCTAAGGTCATTAGGTAGAGCCAAAACTTTGTTCAATTTTAAATTATTTAAAAGCTTTAGCATTGCTCTAAATGAAAGAAAAAAAGGGGCAGTGCAAGACAAAATTGTGTAGGTTCTTCAAGGGGAAAATACGTAACTGCACAAAGAATGAAAGTGGGTTATGTACCTTATCTTGAAAAGAGGCCAACAATTAAAGTTCTTCTTATTAAAGGGAAACTGTCATGGGAAAACATGTTTTTTTTTTTTAAACTCATCAGTTAATAGTGCTGCTCCAGTAGACTTCTACACTGAAATCCATTTCTCAAAAGAGCAAACAGATTTTTTTTATATTCAGTTTTAAAAACTGTCATGAGGCTAGTCATTTTGTCAATTTCCCAGCTGCCCCGGTCATGTGACTTGTGCCAGCACTTTAGGAGGGAACTGCTTTCTGGCAGGCTGTTGTTTTTCCTTATCAATGTAACTGAATAGTACGCAGTGGGACATGGTTTTTTACAGCCGAGTGTTGTTCTTAGATCTACCAGGCAGCTGTTATCTTGTGTTAGAGAGCTGTTATCTGGTTACCTTCCCATTGTTCTTTTGTTAGACTGCTGTGTGGGGGAAAGGGAGGGGGTGATATCACTCCAACTTGACAAAATGTCTAGCCCCATGTCAGATTTCAAAATGAAATGTAAAAAAAATCTCTTGCTCTTTTGAGAAATGGATTTCAGTGCAGAAGTCTACTGGAGCAGCACTATTAACTGATGCGTTTTAAAAAAGAAAAACAGGATTTCCCATGACAGTTTGCCTTTAAGGTAACCCTTTCAGAGGAAATATATTGTATTGACACCTTGATATCCTGCATATTGGTCCTCCACCCCTAAAGTGTATGTGCCCTAGTGTTCATGAAGAAGAAATGTGACTTTACTTGAACGGGTACACCACACATTGTAAATAAACTCACTATACTATAGGACATATGGAGAAAGAAATGTATATAACAAAAAATGGGAAAAACATTTGAGTAATTTAAGCATTAAAAAGCTAGTCACACCTCCAAACATTTGATAAACCATTTTCTAACAGTCAAAGTGCATTGAACTTCCATAATAATTGGTCTGTTTGACAAATATATATTGACTGCAAATAATTCAAAATCAATTTAGCAGATAAACATCATCACAAGTAGAACTGGAAGTGCTAGATTGTTTATTGAATACTAGAATAAACATCTAGCAAAAGTTTAAAATTATGCATCAGATTTACAGCTTGGGCAATATTACATGTCAAATTGGCAGAATTATTAATTTAAGCAGTTGAATGCCATTTTGCTCTATTGGGAAGTTGAGCTCTGAGCTTGAATACCGCTCTGGACAGTTAATCCCATTTGCAAACCGCAAATGGGGACTGAGGATGTGGACAATTTTAAAATCTTCACTATAAAATAAAATAACCAGTAATAGTTATTGCAAAAGAAAAAATTTCAACAAAACCTTAAAACTGCCACAAAAAAAAAAAAATGTAAGAACATTCACTTACCTGAAGTGTACTCAGAGTTTCATCAAAAGAAACTGGCGTAATGGTGCAAATTATAAGAGTTTTTGCATTTCCTCCCAATGAATTTTGGAGAATTCTGGTGAGTTTGCTGTCTCTGTAGTTTATAAATCCACTTCAAATAAAAGCACAAATCAATTTACTTTTTAATACATTTTAAAACACATAGGGGCAGATTTACTAAATTCACATGAATGATTTGAAATTCGAGCGAATTTTCAAAAAGATTTTTTTGAAGACCACTTCGACCATCGAATTTTGAACATTTGATCATATCGAATGATTTGAATAAAAATCTATTCGAATATTTGACAGAATAAATTCCCCTTTAAATTTTTATTGGACTGTCTAGTTCGCCAGTTTCAACCTACCGAATTGGTTTTCTTTATTTTTGATCGAATAAAAAATTCGATCAAATGGTTCAAATCATTCGATTCGAACGATTTTATTGATCGATCGAATAGTTTCTATTCGATCATTTGGCCAATCGAATTCGGGTAAAATGCTTCGAATTCGAAGGATTTTAATTCCCATGGTCGGATTTGAGGGTTTTTTAACCCCCGAATTCGACCCTTAGTAAATCTGCCCCATATATATGCATGGCAGCTTCCTTTCCTGGATTTGTGGCTGTATGATATGGGATAATTTAGCTTACTGGGATACTTACTGGCCAGTAAGTGAGTAGGCTAGAGAAAGGGAATATTAACTTTTTCTTACTATATGGGATTGCAGATGAGATGACAGTTTTAGTGATTTAAAAGGTATTTACCCAGCCTGTCGATCGCTAAGCTTCTTAATAACCTGTCCAAGGATAAACAAGCTACGGTTGATGTTGCACCCTTCCTTTAGTCTCACTCCTGAAAGATATAGATCTTGTGAGAGAAAATGAACAGCTATGTGTCATTTGTACATGCAATTTCTTGTAAACACAAGAGTTTACCTTCAGCTCCAGTTTGGCTTGCTCTTTCACTGCCAGCAAGATCTACCAAATTCTATAAAAGAAACAAATTGCATGGGAGCTACCGCATTAGTTATGCAGCTTTAGCGTGCTCTCTAAAGTTACAACAGTTATTGGTGCACTACGAGAAAGGCCACAAATAAACCACTTACTAGGTGAGATACCATGACTGCTCCATCACAGTTCTCTGAATGTGCAGGATCATTTCTGTCTCGGCTTTCAACAATCTATAAAACAAACAAAAAAAAATGCTCATTTACAGATTGGCAGCAAAATTAAATCAGTATGAGCTTGGTTTCACAGTACAGGTATGGGACCGGTTATCCAGGCTGGTTTTGCTATTATTACAGAGAAAAAAGAAATCATTTAAAAAAATGTGGATTATTTGATTATAATGGAGTCTATGGGAGACAGCCTTTCTGTAATTCAGAGCTTTCTGGATAACGGGTTTCCAGATCCTATACCTTTACCCGGAAAAGCACATATGTAGGGGAAATCAAAACTTACCATTCTAAATATTGTATGTGAACGACTACTGTGATCATTCATTTTAGTCTCTCCATAATGTCTGTTTTCTGTAGAAGGAAGTTTATGTTAAACCAGTATATGAAATATTGTTTTTATACCAGTATATGTTGAAAAAGCTTGGGACAGGTTTTAGGAACACAGGTTTAATTATGGCATGAAAGCACTGTAATATTAAAATATTTGATTAGCTATGTTGTAATAAATGGCTTACTTTCACCCTTTTTGATCCACTGAATTACATGTTCAGGAACCATTACAAGTTCTTCAGTCAGGTCAGCCACATACACATTTCTCTAGAAACAAAAACATAGTTTTAAACCATATAGTACAGAAATTTGACAAATAAAAGTGAACTCCTGTCTTGCTATATATACACACACACACACACACACACACCTTACATTTCTTTGAAGAATAGCATTTTAGCAAACCTAAATAATTAGTACTTATACTTTAACAAGACTATTCTTGTTTGCTACAAGATAACCCAGTATTTAACATATCGACTGCAACACTGCTCTCATGATGTTTCAATAAAGGCAAAAAAAGTTTAATCACATTACTGCCATTTTGATCGCATATAGAAAGGTTACCAAGGAGAAAAAAATTACATTAATATCCTCGCGAATTTCCAAGGGTTTCTTTTTTCTGTCGTCGCACAGGAGGTCTTTCACAGTTTCATTGTAAATTTCCATATAAGAAACTCTTAGAAGAAACTCTCTGTTGGGTATCTGCAGAAAAATTTTGATAGGTGACAGATAAGAGTATGCGATACAAAAATTATAAAAGTTATAGGTTACGGTCCTCAAAATAAAAAAAGAATTTAATCATCCCAGAAACAAAATATTTTATAAAAAGTAAATTGTTAGCGCTTATTATGAGGTATTAATATGACAATAATAATATGGAAATCTCTACATTTTTGCTGGTGATAAAGAGCATTATGGCAGAGATTCTAAAGCTTATGCTGGGATATAAAGCTTTTGATTTGAGGAAGTGTATTAAGACACATTACATGATAAAAAACTATTAATCTGATCACCTTTCTATTTACGGTGCTGTAGTTTGGAAAGGTCGAAGTCTCCCAAACTGGGAGGCATTGAACATTAGCAGGGAGGCTCAGCCAGAAAGCTAGTTAGGGGATGGTTTGGAGAAAAATGTCTATTTTCTGTCCAATTAACATCTAGAAGTTCAGCATGGCACTCCGTTAAGGATTTTGTATCTAGATATATTAGAAACTATACGCAAATATTTTTCTACATGTGTAACCTAATTAGGAGCAATATGAACCCTGAACAAAGACTGCACCTCCACGGGGGTCTGGAAATTAAAAAAACGGACAACCATAGCATCAAGCCGAGAGAGTACAGAAGAGCTATGGCTGGACAACAGCAAGCAGATACAAATGTGCAATTAGGAAATCTGAAGTCTGCTTCAAAATTAAAAAAAATATTAAGGTGGGGGGATGTTTAAAGGAAAACTACACCCCAAAATGAATACTAAAGCAACAGATTGTTTATATCAAATTAAGTGGCATATTAAAGAATATATTCCAAATTGGAATATATATTTAAGTAATTATTGCCCTTTTGTGATGGTCTGTGTGCTGCCTCAGAGATCACCTGACCAGAAATATTTCAACTGTAACTGTAACAGGAAGAAGTGTGGAAGCAAAAGACAGACCTCTGTCTGTTAATTGGCTCATGTGACCTAACTTTATAATTTGTTTGTGTGCACCGTTGAATAATACGATCCCAGGAGGCTGTCATTTTTTAAATTGTCAATTTTCTATTTATGATTACCCAATGGCAAATACTACTAAAAAAGTATATTATTATGAAAATGGTTTATTTACATGAAGCAGGGTTTTACATATGAGTTGTTTTATGCAATATCTTTTTATAGAGACCTACATTGTACATCTGCATCTGCTTTATAGAAAATCAACATTTTAATGTGTAAAGATAGTGATGCATATAGACACTGACTTACATATCTAATTGTATCATTTAATTCCATTACAGCAATTGAATGGGGAGGCCAACCAGGTGCTTATAAGCATGGTTTTATATCTCATTTTATTTGCACAGCTAACATTTTTTTGTTGTTGAGGGAATGCAGGGAATACACACCTCCTGAATAATTTTAAACACTTCCTGTATAGCTTGGGGTATTATGCCCAATGAATTTGTTGTCCCCATCATAGTGTACGTCTTGCCTGACGATGTCTGTCCATATGCAAATATTGTGCCTATAAGAAAAATATATATTTTTACACAATGCTTTCAGTTTACATTCAAGTTCACCAGACTAGTAAAAAAAATCAGCATTACAAAAAGGAAGGAAAGAAAATGAAAAATAAATAAATTACCCAAAAAACACATTAAACTTACCATTATATCCCTGCAAAGCTGATCGTATGATAGGTACTGCTATTTCTTGGTAGACTTGACTTGTTGTTTCGTGAGAATTAAATACACGATCTAGGGGGTAATGCCCAGTAGACAGATTGTAGACAGAAAACAGAGTAGATGTTTTACTGCAGGTATATCTAAAAATGAATATCTAACAATGAAGTGTAACTAAAAAGAACAGCAAAGTATGGCGCACTGAGACAAAACCAATTTTAAGTACAGGTATCAGAGCTGTTATGCAGAATGCTTGGGGATTTCCGGATAATGGATCTTTCTGTAATTTAAGTCTACTAGTATAGCATGTAAACATTAAATAGACCGGGTCTGCTTCTAATAAAGATTGATTATACATTGGTTTGAATCATGTACAAGGCACTGTTTTATTAATACAGAGAAAAATTTCTGGATAATGGGTTTCTGGATAGCGGATCCCATACATGTACGAACACTAATTTAAGTATGAACAACCTAGACATGCTATAACATGCCACACGCTTCTGTACCAAAGACCTGCAGCAGTGAAGATCTGCCGTGAAGATGCCCCATTAGTTATCGAACGAGGGAATGTAATAAAAGTTGGCAAAGGAAAAATGCGAAAATGTACGCCTTCGCGTGAATTTAAAATAGCTTTTGCAAACCCGGAAACGGTTTAGCGACTACTTCCGAATGTTATAGTTTGCGACAATGTGCAGTAAATGTAATAAAAATTCTTACTGAAAAAGTCGTTATGTTTGCTCCAAAAGATTAGTACACCTTAAGGAACAATATTGCATTGCGAGATGTGGATTTTTATTCTTATTAGTGTGAATTGTTTCTCTCTTTGCAACTTTAATTACATTCCCCCTTCTTTTTTTGCTGATTCACAGCATTTGTGCTGGACTGCCAGATATAATAATATACATTATATTTACTGCATAAAATCCACTATATAAGGCTTCCGATTTCATGGATACGAACCAGATGTAACCTCACCATCTGTGAGTTTGGCTTCTAAGCAGCAATACGTTCATGGTAATCACTATATTTGCATGCAATTAACATGTGGAATGCGAATAGCATTCAAAAGGTGGTTTAAAGGGGTGGTTCACCTTCAAGTTAACTTTTAGTATATT
>CM044432.1:60445323-60462726 GCA_024363595.1 Xenopus borealis | reverse complement strand
AGCTTCCTTAAATATTTATTTTCCTTAATGTCTTCTGCTTTTTATTTAGTTTGCCTCATATATGATTAGCTCTATACACATGATAAAGCTGTAGGATTTTATGTTCACTGAAACCTGCAGATGATCTCTTGCCATTGTGTACCTGTCGGGTTGCACACCTAACACTTTCATCAAGGTTTACCAGTTACATGGTTTGTCTTCTTCTTTGGCCGTGTTTGGCCACAAAAGTTTTACAAGCTGCAGTTGCTTAATTGGCAAACAGAATACTCTAAGGGTCAGCCTACCCACCCAAGTTATTAAGAGATAGCTTTTGGACATCCCCATACGTCTGCACCGACAGGAGTGCCGACTAGAGAAAGGAACATTTTATACTTACCGTAAAATACTTTTCTAGTAGGCCCGAACTGTAATTAAATCGCACCCAGGCTGATTTTAGTATGCGTGAAATGATTCTCTCTCTTTCTCTCTGTTTTCTGTCTTCTGTTCCATACTATTGTCTCTTGACCTTCCTTCCTACTTGCTGTCTCCTGATCACCTCATCGAGCTTTACAACAGAACTGGGGAATTGCGGTGGAGCCAGACTATATATTCTGAGGGAGGGACCAAGAGACCAATTTTTCTGTCCTGCCTCCAGAGGTGAACTTGGTCGTAACCCATACATCTGCACTACTAGAAAAAGGTTTTCAGGTAAGTATAAAATCTTCCTTTAATTCCAATAGGTAGGTACTCTAGTTTATGTAATGCCCACAGCTAAGTGCCCATGCTTGGTGTTTAATTCCAATAGGTAGGTACTCTAGTTTATATAATGCCCACAGCTAAGTGCCCATGATTGGTGTTTAATTCTAATAGGTAGGTACCCTAGTTTATGTAATGCCCACAGCCAAGTGTCCATGCTTGGTGTTTAATTCTAATAGGTAGGTACCCTAGTTTATGTAATGCCCACAGCCAAGTGTCCATGATTGGTGTTTAATTCTAATAGGTAGGTACCCTAGTTTATGTAATGCCCACAGCTAAGTGCCCATGCTTGGTGGTTAATTCCAATAGGTAGGTACCCTAGTTTATATAATGCCCACAGCTAAGTGCCCATGATTGGTGTCCTAATAGGTAGGTACCCTAGTTTATATAATGCCCACAGCTAAGTGCCCATGCTTGGTCTTTAATTCTAATAGGTACCCTAGTTTATATAATGCCCACAGCTAAGTGTCCATGCTTGGTGTCTTATTCGAATAGGCAGGTACTCTAGTTTTTATAATACCCAAAGCTAAGTGCCCATGCTTGATATTTTATTCCAATAGGTACGAACCCTAACTTATGTAATGCTACAGCTAAGTGCCCATGCTTGTTATTTAATTCCAATAGGTAGGTACCCTTGTTTATGTACTGCCCACAGATAAATTCCCATGCTTGGTATTTAATTCCAATAAGTAGCTACCATAGTTTATGTAATACCCACAGCTTTTTGCCCATGCTTGGTGTTTAATTCCAATAGGAAGCTGCCCTAGTTTATGTAATACCAACACCTAAGTGCCCATGATTTTTGTTTAATTTCAATAGGTAGGTACCCTAATTTATGTAATACCCACAGCTTAATGGCCATTCTTGGTGTTATTCCAATAGGTCAGAACCCCTTTGTATGCAATGGCACAGCTAAGTGCCCATGCTTGGTAGTTAATTCGAATAGGTAGGTACCCTAGTTTATGTAATGCACCACAGCTTTGTGCCCATGCATGGTTTTTAATTCCAATAGGTAGGTATGCTAGCTCACGTAATGCCCACAGCTTGGTGTTTAATTCTAATAGGTAGGTACTCTAGTTTCTTCAATAACCAAAGCTAAGTGCCCACACTTGATCTTTTATTCCAATAGGTAGGTACCCTATTTTATGTAATGCCGCAGCTAAGTGCCCATGCTTTGTGTTTAATTCCAATAGATAGGTACCCTAGTTTATGTAATACCCACAGCTACAGTAAGTGCCCATGATTGGTGTTTAATTACAAAAGGTAGGTACCATAGCTTATGTAATGACACAGCTAAGTGCCCAAGCTTGGTGTTTTATATCAACAGGTAGGTATTCTAGCTTATGTAATACTCACAGCTAAGTGCCCATGCTTGGTGTTTAATTCCAGTAGGTAGGTACCCTAGTTTATGTAATGCCCACATATATTTGCCCATGCTTTGTATTTAATTCCAATAGGTAGGTACACTAGTTTATGTAATGCCTACAGATAAATTCCCATGCTTGGTATGTAATTACAATAGGTAGGTACCCTAGCTTATGTAACGCCACAGCTAAATGGCCATGCTTGGTGTTTTATGCCAATAGGTAGGTGCCCCAGTTTATGAAATACCCACAGCTAAGAGCCCATGCTTGGTATTTATTCCAATAGGTAGGTGCCCTATCATTTGCAATTGCATAGCTAAGAGTCTATGCTTTATGTTTAATACCAATTGGTAGGTACTCTAGTTTATATAATGCCCACAGCTAAGTGCCCATGTTTGGTGTTTAATTCCAATAGGAAGGTACCCTAGCTTATGTAATGCCCACAACTAAGTGCCCATAATTGGTGTTTAATTCCAGTAGGTAGGTACCCTAGTGTATGTAATGCCACAGTTAAGTGACCATGCTTGGTGTTTAATTCCAATAGGTAGGTACTCTAGCTTATGAAATACCCACAGCTAAGTGCCCATGCTTTTTGTTTAATTGCAGTAGGTAGGTACCATAGTTTATGTATACCCACAGCTTTTTGCCCATGCTTGGTATTTATTTCCAATAGCTACGAACCCTAACTTATGTCATGCCACAGCTAAGTGCCCATGTTTGGTGTTTAATGGCAACAGGTTGGTACCCTAGTTTATATAATGCCACAGCTAAGTGTCCATGCTTGGTATTTAATTCCAATAGGTAGCTACCCTAGTTTATTTAATGCTCACAGCTAAGTGCCCATGCTTGGTGTTTAACCCTTTAAGCCAAGCACGTACTACATACGTGCTGGTGGTTAAAGGCTCTGGGTGCCAAGAACGTACTATGTGCGTTCTGGTGCGCCAGAGCTAACTCCGCAGACAGTGGGGAAGGATGACAGCCCCCTAGGCAACAGTGCTGACAATCTAGTCGCAGATCCGACTTCAAAGTAGCAGACGCATCGCAAGGAGTGTCTGCTACTTTGCTTACCGTTTCCTTCCCCTGCAGAGCCTCCCACGCACTTCCTGCTACGCAGAGCCTCTGCAAACACGAGGCTCATCGATCATCAGGAATTCTAGGCGATCTCCTGCAAAAAAAATGTGTGCTTTTTTTTTTATACACTTACCTGTACCTACAGGCACTTACAGTACATTTACACACACATTTTAGTAAAAATTGGTATTTTTTAATTTTTTATTTTTTTATTTTAGCACACTTAGTCCCTTTTGTACACTTATTTACACGTATTTGCACTTATTTGCACACTTGGATAACAACAGGTGCAAATACTTTGTAACAATTTTGAGATAAGAAAATAAATAATTGTAACAGTTTAGATGAGGAGAAATATTTTCATACTTTCATAACCTACCAAATTTTGTAAAATGAACATGGTAATTAGAGGGTGTGGCCACAAAAACGGACGTGGTCAAAACAATTTGCCACGCTACACGCAAAAAAATTTTTTTGGCTCTCTTTTTACTTCCAAAATTTTGGGAGGTATGCAGCATGTCCCCAATAGAAGTCATTAATACAGCATTGCAGTTGGTCTTCTTCTCTTTTCACCAGAACCAAAATGCAAAATATATAACCGCTTGGTTGTTTGGGTCCTCAAAGCCATCAGCAACAAAGCACCTAATAATACGATTTCATTTGTTTTTTTCCGTGGCATAAAACCTTTCCTAACTGTCTTGTTTTCAGCTCAACCCATAGTCTTGCGTTTGTACTGAAAAGTCCTGACTTAATCTGCAGTGAACAGCCAGAAAAAAAAGTTTCTAACTTAATTGGCTTTTGGCAGAATCCCCAGGACTACCACCAGGTGCAACTAAGATACTTTTGTAACAATTTTGACGTAAGCAAATAAGTAATTGTAACAATTTAGATAAGGAGGTCCCTTGGGAAAAGTTAGACTCACGGGTTAAGGGGCAATTCACCTTAATTAGCAAAACTGTAAAAAAAAAAAACCACAGAAATATGTTTAAACTTCCATAACCTGCCAAATTTTGTAAAAAGGGCATGGTAATTAGGGAGTGTGGCTACAAAAACGGGCATGGTCAAAAATAAATTTTTGTCCCTCTTTTTATTTCCAAAATGTTGGGAGGTATGCACTTCAGAAGTAGCCCAACAATAGCACAATATGTTCAGTGAAAAAAAGTCTATAAAAAGAATTGAATAAATGTGAAAAAAAGGCTTTTTAAATTTTTTCCTTGAAGCAAACTGGGACAGATTTGCCTTTCACAAGGTGTAACTACAGATGGGGCACCTGAGGTATTGGGGGCCCCAATAGGCCCTAATTCATATACAATTACAATACATATTGGTAAAACAGGTCAACCTCTAGACATTTTGGTGGCCAGCAGATTTCTGCCCCAAATATTGTCTGAAATTGAGGATAGTCACCAGAATGCAAAAATGTTTAAAGGAGAAGGAAACCCTTCCGGTGCAAAAAAGCAGAAAGCAGTTCCCTGGTAAAGTGCTGACACACATGACCAGAGGCAGCTGGGAAATTGACAAAATGTCTAGCCCCATGTCAGATTTCAAAATTGAATATAAAAAAATCTGATTACTCTTTTGAGAAATGGATTCAGTGCAGAATTCTGCTGGAGTAGCACTATTAACTGATGTGATTTAAAAAAAAAAACTGTTTTCCCATGACAGTATCCCTTTAAGCAAAAACTACTTTACCCGGCATTCATTGGGTTCACAGGCTTGGCTCATTAGGGTGAGAAAAAAACTTTGTCTGGCCCCAAAAGTAGTCCAAATCCGTACCTTGGCTAGTTTGTACTTTCAAAACCCGCCAGGGCTTTAAACTAGTAGCCCAATTCGGCTTGAAAACCACCATCCTAGCAACCCTAATTTACCTACAAAAGCCCCGCCCCATGAATTATCATGAAGCTGACCCTCCCACACTGCTATTAGATTATAAAGCTGTCTTGTGTACTATATTGGGTTCTACTTATGACATCGAGCTCAACAATAGAACAGTTCTTTGTGTTATAGTTTTATATAGTTCTGTAGTATTGCAATGAGCTATTGGGTTTAATAAAAGTATTACCATGAGCCATTATTGAAAAAAAAACTCCAATTATATATTACATAAAAAAAAATACAACCAATACAAAATGTAAAGCAGGTCCAGCTGAAAATATTTCTTCGTGAATTAGAATTTACCTTGAGATGGGATTTGCCAAAAGTGCCATAAATCTTTAAAATAAAGGACCCAGAAGTGGAATCTAGTTCTAGTTGAGTTACATTTTTGCAAACCTGTTTCATCATGCTTTTCATTCTACCTGATGAGGGCAGTATTACACTTTTTAACATTTGCGACTACTTTTTCATACAGTGAAGAAGTGAAAACATCCTGTAGAAATGTTGTAAATCATTGTATGTGATTTGATGTATGGGATGCTGCAGTAGTAAAAGGAATAGCTAATATTAAACTATATAAAGCTAAAATGTCAGGGAGCATGTTTGAATAAACTATAGCTCCTGCAGAACATATACATTGTTTATAGTTTATTTCATTCACTGTTTTGATTGGGTGTAGAGGTACTGGCAAACAATTGATTTAATGTTGACCTTATCTGTGTCTATTCCATTACTTAAAGGACCAAGAACATCAAAATATGAAATTGTCTTAACGTAATAAAAATATAATGAAGTGTTGCCCTATACTACTAAAAATGGTTTGTTTGCTTCAGGAACACTACTATTGTTTATATAAATGAGCTGCTATGTAGCAATGGGGGCAACTATTCAAAGGAGAAAAGGCTGACATTAAAAAGCAGATAAGCTCTGTAGAACATAATGTTATCTGTTATCCACTATTTATCCTATGCCATATAATCTTTTTTTCAATTTCCGACATTGCTACTCAGCAGCTTGTTTATATGAACTATAGTGCGCCCGCGATCCGACTAGGTTTTTTGATCTGGCCGACTTTCAGCTAGATATCAATCGGGGAAGCCCGTTGGATGGCCCCACACATGGGCCAATAAGCTGCCAACTCGGTCTGTCGGCAGCTTTTATCGGCCCGTGTATGGGGGCCTTAAGCCTAAATTATTTTATCAGAATCCATTTACTTGACATAATGCAAGTACTTAGTCTTCTGGAAAGTAGGCTAGATAACCAGCATGCCTTGCTACCTCTCATAGGGGCAGATTCACTAAAGGGCAAATCGAAATCGAAAATTGCCGAAATCGAAAATTCAGTTGAAATCTCATCTGCATGGACATCACCCATTTACTAACAGGCGTAGAGGACAATTCACTCGTGAAAGAGACCGTCACTAGTGTAGTTTCATGCCCTATCGTCAGGGAATTTTGCTCAGGCGAATGAGCCGCAAATTCACTATAGTGCAAATTTTACTGAGCGTTACCTCTTTCACCAGAGTTTCCTTCACCACCAAACTGATAAGATGAGGCTTCATGCTCCTCAATCTTATGTCAGTGACATCATATCATGTATGCTGGAAAGCCATGAAATTAAAAAAAAAATCACTGGCATTTTTTCAAGCAGGATTGCCTTCAAAAGTCCTATTAAAGATTGTGGTGTCAACATTTTTTTCCCAACCACTTGAGGGGCATATGCCACATTTGTTTTAGTGTGGGCTCATGCCTAGGGCATTAGAGGATCTATTTTGTCTTTTTTTGCTTCCTTGGACATTTGTAATAAAAAGTGGCCACTTCAAGCATTTGCACCAACATCACTAATAAAGACATCCATACAACCTATGTGTACCCGCCCTATTCAAATTGACCTAAGTGTTAGAGTAGGAACGAAGTTTCGCTCTGCAGGATTGAACAGTAGCAAAATATCACAATGAAATGGCCGTGCAGTTGAATTAAAGCTATTGAAACTTTACCATCATCCAGCTGCTGAGATGCAACTTTGCATTATAGTGAATTAGATGACTGGTAACGAATTTGCACCTGGGGAACAGGCGTGAAGTGTGGCGGATGGTTTGCTTTAGTATTTGCCCCATAGTGCCTGTCCCCGACTCTGTTTGTGCTTGTACACCCTGAATGTATCCAAACGCAGCTTAGTGCCTGGATGTTTGAGTGTGATGGCAGCATGTGTTCTGACTACATTATTTTCAATGAAAATGTCTAAATAAAAGGTCTCATATTTTGCAAAAGCTGGCTCTGTGCTTATAGAATCCTGCCCTAGCCTTTGTTCCTGTTTAACTTTCTAGTTGAACCTTTTGCCTTTTCTGACTCCATTTCCTTGCTGCCTGCCCTGACTCATTGCTTGTTCTGACAACTCCTTTGTCTAATCACTGTCTGTACTACTACTACACTATTGGAATCCTCACTGCTGTGCTCAGGTTCCTAGCTGATTCTGCAGCAGAAATTTCCAGGGCCCCAAAGGGTGTCTATGAAGACCAGTATCAGCAGGAGTCTTCTGTTTCACTAAGACAAGTGTATTAATGTCAATAGGGTGGACTGCAGAATTAAGTTGCTTCAGAGAAGTATTTCATACAGTGGTACATGTTGGATGGGATGGAAAATGTTGTACAGGTACATGGAATGTCATACTATATTCATATAACAGATAGTAATTCAGAGTTACAAAATAAACTATATTTTCTGTACGTTGAAGGCTGGTAATACATGTTTTTATGTGTGCAATCTTTTCCAGTGGGTTAATATGTCTATGTACAGTATATATATATATATATATGTTGGTTAGGCCGGCACTGTTCATATAGTGAGTGTTCGATGCCTGGGTGCTTCCAGCAGAGAGAGTAGATATAAGTTAAAATAGGTTACCACTCTCAGGTCTTAAAGTTCAATCAAAAGGTGAAATTTATTGGAAAACAAAAAACTGACGTTTCGGCTAAACCTATAGCCTTTCTCAAAGAGGAGGTTCACTTTGAGAAAGGCTACAGGTTTAGCCGAAACGTCAGTTTTTTGTTTTGTTTTTCAAGAGTCCCGCGAGGGTCACTATTCCCTGCATATATATAAATATATATATATATCTGACAGATGGACCCGCACAAGTTTGCTTGCTGTAAAGAATTTTATTCAATCATCCCTTGTGCATCCAACGTTTCGACCCACATTGGGGCCCTGTATCAAGGATAAAGTGCTAGTGATACAAAAACAATGTAAATACTCTTCCAATTACAAAAAAAGGCGCCAGAATGACGTCATAACCAAGGTGATGTTGTGATTGGAGCATAAACTTTACATAGAATTAATTCAAGTGAAAGCATTTATATATTGTCACCACCAGGTGTCATCACAATAATCATAAAGGCTTGAAAAGGTCCTGGTGTTGAATCCATTCATGTGTAAGTCCACAAAAAGAAAAAATGTGTTGAAACAAAAAAAATTGCTTACTTAGTTTCTTGAAACGGCAGATGCATTTTATCACCATCTAAAAATAAACAATATTTACAATGTTGCAATATATGTTTTACTTTTTTTGAAACACAAATCTAAAAATTGTTACATCATTTGTAGTTATTCTTTCTTTTAGAGGTCTGGTGGTTTTTCCGCAATAGATAAGCCCACAGGGACACTTGATGTATATTACCATAGGAGTATCACATGACTCTCTGTCTGATTGAATATTTCTTTACAGTGTGTGGATGTGAAAAATATGATATCTAGTGGTGATTTCACAAATTACACCCAACAACTTTTAAACACACTTTTCGCATACCTGCACATTTTTGTCTCGTACCCAAATAACAACGCTAGCGAAAATTCACCTGTGTTTGACTGCTGAGATGCAACTTTGCATTTTAGTGAATTAGCTCAGTGGTAACAAATTTGCACCGTTACATAACTCCAGTAACCACAACTATATCCACTACACTTGACATTATATAGCCCACTAACTTCAACCACAAACATTACAAATAAAGTAGAAATCAATGTCCCTACTAACACCTGAGCCTGTTCAACTACATTTTAATCTATAATGCCACACAGAATCACTTGCACTTATCAGTTGTGTATGAATGTTGTTACAGTAGACTACACTTTTATTGTAATTATATGAGTAATAGAATAAATGAGAAAAATGTAAATAAAAACAGAGTAATGGTAATAATTTCCTACTGAACTAAGGCTGGAAAATGATACAATCCTTTATATGTATAGTTCTATGAACCTCATAGCAATCCAGGTTCCACAAATTGCAAAACGAAGCTTCATCGCCATAAATATTTGATGACAACAGCCCAGTTATGGTACAAAGCAGGGCAAAGCCATAAAGTGTTGTTTTAGAACACTGACTGTAACAACAACATTGCCTGCAGACTTTTATTGCTTATTATTATTGAAGCTATAAAGTGCACCGTTGGCTTTTGAAAGCAAGTTAAAGGTCCAACAATAACACAATGCAAGTAGCTTTCATACTTATAGAGTATATTTCAAAACTGGCAATAAATATACAGTATAGTTTCTAAACCTGTGGAGGATATGTTATTCTTGCATCACTTCCTGTTTATATGCCTACTTAATATATTGCGGATGCTTTTATTGATGTGTTTCAATAATGATTTTTTAAAAATAATTATTGTTTTTAACATCAATGCACAGTTGGCCATCTTCATCACTGGTTCAAAGAAATCACAGACTGGTCACATACAGTGCAATGTTGTGCATTCGAGGCATGACTAAGCTTTGTGAACATGGCCCTTTAACATATTTATGGAACCAGTGTCCTGGATCTGATTCATTACCTCTATACTGTGCTAAAGAGAAATATTTAAACAAGTTGGATGAAAGGAATGGGCTATGCAATGCTTCTTTTTATTGGTTGCTTTGATCAGTGCAATATCTGGTCTCCATGTATGTGGCCAAATCACATATAATCCAGACTAAAAAATGAAAAATGCAATAGATATTTGAGGGAGTGATATAAATATATCTTATTTATAGTTAAAAATTGTTTTCCACTTCTGCCAGATAGAAAATGATGTTTCAGTAATTTGCATGCAGTTCCTTGTATTGTATGTATTGCAGTAGGACTGTATTTACAGGTACTGGCAGCTTTTTAGAGCAAGGTAAGTCACTGAAAAGCAGTAGGCAGTTACATTTGATGCAATAATTGAGTAGATGCCTGATTCATTGCTATGGCTTACTAGACCTTATACAAATGTTGCAACTGTTATTTCCTTTCCCCCATAGAGTCTGACAGACAAACAGTATAATTACTACAGAAAATGGATAACGAGCATATCAGCCCCAAATGTGCCAGTATAATAACTACAGGGAATGGATAAACAGCATAATAACCACAAATTTGCCAGTATAATAACTGTAGATATGACCAATGATCACTTCATTAACTCTAGACATTCCAGTAATATGAATGCAGAAACTAAAAGACTGAAAGCATTCCCTCATCTTCACCTGCACAGGCAGAATACCAACACCAAATTTCTTTCCTGATGCCCTGCAGCCTTACCAATGAGATTGTTGTCATGTGCCTACCTTAAAAGTGCCCTGTATACGAATATTTGTATGGATGTGTTTAGACCAAGGATATCTTTAGCTTCCATTTGTTATGTTTCTCTTCGTGGTTTCGAACAGTCTTTAAGGCCGGCCATAGACGCAACGATCAGATCGTACAAATCAAGGATTCGTACGACTATCATACGACTTTCGTACCGTATGTGGAGTGCTCCAACATTTGTCGTACTATGCCGATCGGTCGTTTGGTCGATCGGACAGGTTAGAAAATCTCTGTCGCTTTCCGATCGTATCTCTGCGTGTATTGACGATCTGACGATATCCATGAAACCTCTGACGGAAGCACATGACAATATCCATGGCCACTGAAGGAAAGTACGTAGGGACGTAGGTTGAACGTATAGGAACGTTCACAACGGACGTTCGTGTAAAAGTTAGATTAAACCCCTTTTCCCCCAAATATGTTACTACATAACTTAACTCTATATGAAATGCTGAAACATACTTGAAACTCAAAACAACTTTGAACAATAAAAATGTTTATTTCTCATACTCTCACTTTACATGTGTTTTGTTTCATGAATATATCACATATTTCAAATATAGTATGATATTAGAAAAAAAATGGCAGGTGCTGTGTCTCACATAATTGGTATATAATATTGGGATATTAGAAAAAAAATGGCAGGTGCTGTGTCTCACATAATTGGTATATAATATTGGGATATTAGGAAAAAAATGCTGGGCACTGTGTCCAGCAAAGAATGTGGCCCGTGAAACCAAATGCTGCAGGCTCTGCATGAGCAACTAGGAGGCAACACACATTTTTACACATTTGAAGAGATTGCCGGCTAATGTCAGATAAGGCTGTTTTTCGGCCAACATATTAACACTGCCACTTGTCACCACCAGTACATGCGGTTTTCAGCCTGCACATTTCTGGTTTATAACTGCCTGTACCAGCAGTAAGTGACCATTTCTATTACATTCTTTAAAGAGCAGGTTACTACATTTTTTGGACGTAACCGGTATATTACCAATATTGATGCATTGCAATGCTAGATGTGTAAACAGTGTTCGTGCACAAGAAATGCCAAAGGGCAATCTTTTAGATTGCAAGCTCTTTTGGGCAGGACTCTTTTTACCTATTGTATTGGATATTGAGGGATTTGTGTGTTTTACTGTACATTGTATGTAGTGTACACTACCCTTTATTTTACAACACTGCACAATATGTTCAGCATATGTTTCAAAAATAATGTTATAATTATAATAATATTATCGATTAACATAAAGGCGACATGACTGGATAGCACAGATCAGGTACCTTCTTCATGATAGTGTGGCAGCAACCAGGGGTTATAAACATTATGATAATAAAAACTCAGATGATGAAGAAGATGCAGATTATACATGGCATTCATGAAGAGGCCCTTGTTTATACTAAAAATAAAATGCAAAAATACGATTCGTCCAATGAGAAAACTTATTCCACCCACAAAAAACAGCATTAGTCACACTATTATTAATTTCAGGGGGGTTCAGGGCTGTAAGGCTACTCTCATGGTGTATCTTTACAAGATTCTCACACTGCTCATCTCCATACACATATGTCCTATGTCACAGATAATACCATAGATTTCCAAAAAAATCCACACAAAAATGAAGTGCTCTGCCTCTGTGTATTTTCCCTTGGATATCAGGTGCTCGCCAGTAAATTGCCCAACCTGCCATGGGTTAGGAAAATCATATACCAAGTCCACAGTACCACAATGCACTGACAAGATGAATCCGTTGTGCTTTGTGATATTTATTTGGCTCCAATTCAAGTAGATAAAAATGATAAAGTTTTGGGCCTCACAGGGCCCTTTATCAAGCCTATAGATTTCCAAAACAATAACTGGGTGCTTGTATGGTGGGAACATAGTTTGAACAAGAGTCAATAAAACAAAAGGATTCTGACATTAGTGGGCAGATTTATCAAAAGTTGAATTTCGAATTGATGTGAATTTTTATAATAAACTCGAATGTGCTCACAACTGGAACGGGAGGTTATTTGTGAAAAAGTTTGAACATCTAAAATTCAAATGACCTTAAAATTTGTTTCGTACTCAAATCAAATACAAATGAAACTCGAATTGAATTTTCCTTTGTAAAAACTAGAATATCAGAAAGCCTATTAACATATTCAAATGTGTCAATTGACCTCTGCCTTTGACTTGTAAATGAATTTGTCAGGTTTTAGGTGCCGAATATTCAAATCAGAACTGTTTCCATGGTCGAGAGGCGATATATATTTAATATAACACATTTAAATTCGAATGTGTAAATTTTTACAACAAAATAAATCCGAATTTACTATTTGACCCTGAATAAATCTGCTCCTAGAATAATTTAGTCACTTGTACCTGGTTTCAAATGAGTCCCGGTTGAGTCTCCGTTTATCTGAGCAGAAGCTGCAAAAGTGCACCTGCTATGCATATTTCAACTTGCATATATGCAGGAAAAACAAGATCAACTAAATAGAAGAAGGACATGCTGAAAGCTTGACCGTAACTTTATTGCATATTTATGGTTAGATACAAAAGTGCACCTGCTATACATATTGTCTCTTACATCTATGCAAGAAATTAAAGATCAACAAAATATGAGGATGTTTGAGATACTGAATGGTGACCCATGACTTTATTGCATATTCATGGTATCATACAATGCCTGCAGGGTGTGGAAAACATTGCACCTCACCATGCATATGCAATAAAGTAGCATTTTAGAATTAAAGCCTGGCTTGCTTCAGCCTTCTTCCTGTCCAGATTTTATTAACTGTCTGGTTGCATCTAAATTATTTTGACATTTAGGACCCATATACCTCAGTGACGATTCTATACATACAATATAAACTTAAAAAAAACTATTTCAGTTCCGCACTCTGCCCATCAGAAAATATGTACAGCATGTTTACTGTTTTTCCAGTAATTTTTTTTTAGCTTTTTTCAGTAGTCCATACAGCCTTAGAAGTTGGTCATGCCCAAATAATGAAACCAGTGTGATACAATCCACTATCAGACAAAATAATTCCTGAAAATTAATGTGAAACTTCCGTTTTATGGGTGGCATTCATTTATACATTACCGGCTTTGTATATTCTCATCAGGCATCTCCACATCACCTTTAGCCTTTAGAGTGAAATGTGGAAGTTCAAAGATTTCATTTAAAGATTAGATATGATCTGCATGGTCAAATCAAAGAGGTGAATTTAAAATGTTCAAAACCTTATGGCAGAGTGAAAGGAATGTGAAGCAAATGAGGGTTGTAATGGATTGTTTACATACTGTTAACTACAAGAAATGTCTCGAGTCATTCGACAAGTGCATCATGCAGGTAATTAAGGAGCATCCCTGCAGTGTTTCTTGAATTCCTCTGTATAACTTTTCCATGACCGAGATAAATTGCTTTATTTTTTGTCCATTTTTAATCCTCTGCAATCAGCTTGTGTAGTCGGAATGCATAAAAAACATGATGGAGACGTACACCTTCAAATTTAAGCGGATTTGTTCATGTTCTTAGTTGAACTGTAAGAATATTAAGCTAACTATAAAGAGATGCGTCCATGGATGTCCCTTAATTAAATTAACGTGTAGAGAAAAATATTAAATGCTCCCCCCGCTAATATCAAAAATATGATCTACTTAATTGTGCTCAGAGCAAGGGAATTTGTGTGAGAAGACAGGTACGTGGGGAGCACTTACTGTTCCTTGCTCCAATTAACTGTGCTGCAACATACTGAACAATCCTTGTAGTGTGAAGATCAAAGCCAAATCGTGAACACACAGAGCACCAGCTGGGGCTAAAAATCCATCTTTTATTAATATTCCATTAAATTCATGAAGTACATAGCAGCAGCATGATTGACAGGTTTCGTGGAGCAAAACACTTCCTCATAAGCACGAAGGGAATTTGTGTATCGTGTGTAGTTGGCTTTCCTGTAGTGTAGGCCATTATTGTATGTGCCTTTCATATGACAACTCTGTGCCATATTTAGTCATGCCCCTAATAACATCTATTTCTCCATCCTCAAGTCCATACATCAAGCTATTAAAGTGATACTGACATGTTCCTATGAAAATAGGAACGTGTAGATATCAATGAAGGGAAACTGCATGCGACATATAAGCAGATGAAAGTCTCCCAAAGCCGTCCCCAGCCCAGCAAACGTTAGCAACAGCGACCCTCCGACACCATTAAATCATCTTGCTGAGTTGTTGGGGGGTGAGATCCCTTCATAGGCTGGAGTCTGTTTCCTTTTGTAATGAGCCAATGGAGGGATCGCTCCCCCAGCCCAGCGTAACTGAAACAACTCCGCAAGATGATTTAATGGTGTCAGAGGGTTGCCATGACTACGGTTCACTAGGCTGGAGGCAGCTTTGGGAGGCTTTTAGTTGCTTATATTTTGCGTGCAGCTTCTTTTCATGGATACTGACATGCTCCTATTTTTATAGGAACGTGTCAGTCGCACTTTAACATGAAATTATTATATACTATCAGTTATTATTTTACAGAAATGCGCCCTCTCCATTTTGTTGTCCTTTCTTCCTTTTTGGGCAGGTATCAATCCCAAATGGGTATTGAAGCTCTACCTAAGTATATATTATCACACAAAATAACTGTACACACGTAAAGCACCAAGCATTTTTATATTTTGAAGACAACAGGACTGGGAATTCTAGTTTCATGATATAAAGGTCACATTGCAATGTACCATATCAAGTAACAATCTTTTCGTGGTTGGGTTTTATTTTTTTTATAGATGGTTGCATTTTCCTTGTGCTTTTCATTGAATACAAAAGTGGCAAGTGGTATTTTTAAGTATGTAAACTCATTGAATGCATTATTATCATCCCTGGACACCTTGGGGACGATTTACTAAATTCACCTGAATAGATCGAAGTTCGATCGAATAACTATCGTAGGATTTATTCGTTTGATCGAATATGCAAATTAGGCTTATTCGATCATTCCATCATCGAAGGATTTAAAATTTTAAAATTATTTGACTGCCTACTTCGCCAGATTGAACCTACCGAATTGTAATAGAAGCCTATGGGAACCCTCCCATAGGCTTCTGAGGCTAAGTCCTGATCGAATAGGATTCGTACGATCGAAATCTTCGATCGTTCGAATTGTACGAATTATTCGAATGATCGAACGATCGTTATTTGATCCTCGAATGATCGAATATCGAAGAAAAGGGTAGCCTACACCTATTCGATCAGAATTTGAAAATCGAATGCTAATCGAATATCGAGGAAAGAAGAATATTTTTTGGTTTAATTTAGTAAATCTGCACCCTTCTGTTTTCCATTTCAACAAGTATTGCTTTTGCAGTTAGCATCACCCAAGTCCATGAAGAGTAACTTTCCCTTTTTGTGCTCATCAGTCATAAGTTTTCCCTAAAAGCTATGGGTCTGGGTTTTCCCTAAAATCTATTCATGGACCATCAAACCTATCTGGTGAGCGTTTGGTTTAACTTAATATAAAGTTCTTCATGATTGGTTCATTGTTTTTACCTCCATCCGCACAGGCACGCGCATGTGCATTAAGAGAAGCGGTCACTTTTCTTAATGCGCATGTGCGTGATGTCACAAGCTCACAAATGCGTATGTGCGCCTACTGTCATGGCGACTCCTGCCGGCGCTGGCGGGGAGCATTTAAAAAAAAAAAGTACTTGTACTCCCAACCGGAATGCGGGCTCTATCAGCCCGCACATTTGGTTGGGGGTAACTTTTTTATACGATAGGTGCCCTTTAAGGGAAAGGCATTTCTTGGTAAAACTCATTATGTGACATATGTTTTATGAAATTAAAATAATTAATTTAAATGCTTAAATGAGATTGTAAATATATGAAAGCAATATGCTACTCCTAAATACTTTACATATACAGTTTAGGCATACAGGCACTAATAATTTAACAGTTTAAGTTGTTTAGCACAAATGTAAATAATAATTAGTAAAAAGCACATTATGTAGTTTTATTGACTGAAAACACACTATAAAATGTTCTTGTTGCTTTAAGAAAGTTAATTAATGATCAACTTAATATTTTTTTTACAAAACCTATAAACGGAAAAGGCCCGTTGTTATTTCTCATCTGCCGACCCAACAGGCCATTAATTGAGCTCAGTGCAATTCTGCTGTCACTGGTGGCTGAGCTGAAATGCTGGAAGCTGCAATTTTATAATAGTTGTACTGTCACTAGTGTGCTACCTCAGCTATTTACTTTGTTAATGTAACTTTTTTAAAACATATGTATATTTTCATTTGTACTAGATTAGTACTATGCAGCTTAAAATTAAAGTGACCATCCACCTAAAGAAATTCTACATTTCTGAAACTCTTGTTGATTTGTAAATTTAATTGCTGTAAAGATTCTAAGGCTTATTTATGATCACATGCAAAAGCACAACATGGTTAAAGGACCAAAAATTGGCCAGACCTTGAAGCGGTACTTGAGCTCTTACATGCTCCTAGACCTGTCTAGCCTTCTGTGATATTACTACTGCCATTATTGCCAGCCTAAATGTGGTAGCAGTTCCATAGTTTCATGGTTCAGCTAGACAGACTTGCACTAGCAAATTGCTCACTAATGCCGCTGATACTCTGGAAATATTTGCCTTAAAAGGATACTGTCATGGGAAAAAACATTTTTTTCAAAATGCATCAATTAATAGTGTTGCTACAGCAGAATTCTGCATTGAAATCCATTTCTCAAAAGCACAAACAGATTTTTTTATATTTC
>CM044432.1:60406889-60417371 GCA_024363595.1 Xenopus borealis | reverse complement strand
TGACTAATGTGATAAAATATGATTTTGAATATTTTTTTGGGGTGACGGGCCCACTTTAAAGATGTTCTCTTTTTCTAACAAGGAGACTGGGAGTTGTTATAAAATAGAAACTCACAGTTCCTTGATTTACACATATCTTATTCTCTTATTTTAGACACACCTTGTTGTGTGTGTCCATTTAGTATCAGTCCATTTAGGATTCAGCAGATCATGTCTTGCACTCATAGCTGTAAGGCGGACCGGGAGACCGGTATGCACCCTTACCCTTAGATGCGCCGGTTCCCTGTCCCATTGTCGGCGCGTCTGCATTCCTGCGCGTGCGCATAGTCGCCCGCCGTCACATGAGCACACCAATGTTCACAACGCACGGCCTACGCGCTGACGTCACAATTTGGCATCAAATACAAAATAAATTCCCTGTTTCCCTGCATTTTTGCGCCCAAGCTTTCTTTCAGTTACCCTGATCCTGCCTAAGCGTTTTCTATATTAACTACCTGTGTTGTGACCCATTGCCTGACTTGACTACTGCTTCTTGCCGTCTGCCCACGACCTTTGCCTGAATTGACCGCGAAAACTGCTGTCTGCCCATGACCTCTGCCTGAACTGAACATTCTTCTGTCTCATCCTCCAGTACTGTGTTTTTATCACCAGCCTGTGAGTAGGATCTCTGCCCGATTCCGCAGCAGAACGTCTGGGGCCCCAAAAGGGTGTCGGTGAACACCGGGAGAAGGTAGGGTTCTCTTACTTCACTTTACTGGTTGCCCAAGCAGTTTTAGGGCTTCTAAAACCTGCAGTTCCATGACAATAACTTTCTAGTCTTCTCCTACCTATCCTAAGCCCTCAGTTCTTTACCCAGGGAAGCCTCTCCCTATCCAAGGAAGAAACTATTGGCACCAGTCTCGCCTGTCCTATAGTGGGCTTCTGAATCCTCCGATTCCTGATTTATTTATTGGTGTTATCAGTGATGTTGAAATTTCAAACCTTGTCCTTTCCAGAATATGGACCACATGGGCAATTTTGTATAGCTTAATTTACCTTCTGGTTAATTTACCTGTTTTTCATTAACTGGGCTTCATTGTCAATCTTATCTGCATGTATGATTTTTGGGTTTGGCTGTGCATGTCACATGAACTGTACTTGTGATGTCACTCTCTGGCAAGGTACAGAGTGCATGTCATTGCAATATAAATACCAAAATGTTTTTGTGTAATCTGCCTCTAGCATTACTTTGTTAACTAATAGAACTATCAGCAGTATAAAAATATTGGAATGATACTAGGTGTAGATGTATTATCTGTTGTAAAAAAATGGAAACAAAATTTGCCCCACAAAATGGCATTTGTTTTACTTGTATTTTTTTAGAGCAACTTCTACCAGAACCTACTTACAAAGTTCTGAAGCATTACAACATTACAGTGTTAAATCTGGCATTCGCATGGCCTAAATTTGGTTTTACAAAGCATAATAAGTAGGCCTCCTAGAGAGAGACATTTGCTATGTTAATTTTTAAGCCCCACCCTAAAAATGGCATACTCCTCCATTCTGCTTGTTGCTGCCTATGTACCTCATAAATACTTGATATTTTAAACACTAGAAAATTGGATGGGGGTATGGCGGACATGTAGAGATGTAACAGTGTCATGGAAGATGCATTACAATAGTGCACATCATTTATTTTGAATAATAATGACATACTGACCGCAAATTAATAGCTGTTTTGGTAAAGTCAACAGTCTATTTCTGAGTGAATGGTCTTGATTCTGATTTACTGTTTTTGACCTTTGCCTGTCCTTGACATTTGCTGATTCACTTCCTGATTACTGACTGTTCTTCTGGATACAGAATCTGTACTGCAATGTCTGATCGGCTATTGTCTGGCCTGTTCCTCAACTACACTTACTCGTTCCCCTTTGCTCCAGTCACAAGTTCCAGTTCCCTTGCCTGCCCAGAACCCTCCCTTGGTTCTCTCACTTTAACACCTGGTGACATCTGAGTAGCGATTGGTCTAAATCCTTAAACTATAATTTCAGAGCTGTGTGTTACTAGTACTACCTTACAAAAGGACTAGGGATATAATTTACAAAATCTTAGACACAATGTGGCCACAAACTCCAAATCCAGGTCCCTATATCAGTGCATTATCAAGCTCTGACATACTCAGCACTGTCTAAATGAAAAAAGGAACCTTTTGACAGACACATGAATTGTGTGGCTTCAAGCCAGGGCAGATAATGATGCATTATTATTAATACTTTCAGCTCATAAGCCTCAGAGAAATTTCACACATGTAGATTGCAAATCTATTGCTTATGGACAAATACTTTTATTGGAATGAATGTCTCAATACGTGATTCACCCCTCTTATTAAAGCAGTAAGCGCTGAGAAAGCTTTGATCAATACCAGTGACATTTTTCTAAAGATACATCTCGATCATTAGGATGCACTGGACAAACAAAATCTGTACTTTCAGATCTTGCCTTTTCTTATGGCAATAAAAGAATGGAAAACCCTTGTTCTCAATCTCTTTGTCTATCTAATCAATATGTACCTTTATATCTATTTTTCTTAATCTTCTTATTTCTTATTTTAATGTGAATCCAAACCCATTAGTGATGTGCATGTTGACCCACAACGTGCATGACCCACAGGCTGACTCGCGGGTGGGGGTGGGTTCGATTGAATATTGGTTATCCATGGCAGGTACGGGTTTCGGTGCAGTATTTTAATCCCTCAGTATAACCTGCACTCAACCTGTACCCGCCATGGACACCCAATATTCAACCTGAACCCACCCCCACCTGCGGGTCATCTCACGGGTCATGCGGGTTGTGGGTCAACATACACATAACTAAAACCCATGTCCATGATGTCATTCTGCAATAGATGCAGAAATTTTAAAGAAAAACACCAATCATTATTTCCATGCAGTATTTGAAGGGCACCTCTACAAAATGCTCACTGTTTTGCTTTTTGTGAAAGAAAATGTAATTCTAATGAACTTTCTAATCTACTTCAATTTACCATAAATACTTTATGTATTTTTTCTATAGTTGCAGTAGTTTTGTTTATTTGGTTTTATAGGGTAAAATCAGGAGTGTCTCAAAATGTAGATCTATTAGACTGTCTTTCTGGCTGCTTCTACAATTAATTTTTAATATTTCAGTTTCCATGGACCCGAAACACAAATTAGAACATGATCAGTATAAAGTAAACTTCCATCAGTAAAATCTGGACACTCCTGTGTCATATGTTAAAGGAATTGTTCAGTATAAAAGTAAAAAGTGGGTAAATAGATAGGCTGTTCAAAATAAAAATAATGTTTTCAACATAGTTAATTAGGCAAAAATGTAATGTATAAAGGCTGGAGTGACTGTAAGTCTAACCTAACAGAACACTACTTCTTGCTTTTCAGCTCTCTTTTGTTTACACTGTCTGGTTACCCTGGTTACCAGGCAGTAACCAATCAGTGACTTGAGGGAGGGCCACATTGGTCATAACTGTTGCTTTTGAATCTGAGCTGAATGCTGAGGATCAATTGCAAACTCACTGAACAGTTATGTACCATGTGGCCCCCCTTCAAGTTCCTGACTAACTCAGATTTAGAGAGCTGAAAAGCAGGAAATTGTGTTGTGTTCTGTTATGTTAGACATCCAGTCACTCCAGCCTTTATACATTAAATTTTTGGCTAACTAACTATATTAGATACATTTTTTATTTTGCACAGCCTATCTATTTACCCAGTTTTTATTTTTACCCTGAACTGTTCCTTTAAGTCCCTCTAATTTTTCTTCCACCCTCTTTATTGTGCTTTTAATGAACAGGTATGGGACCTGTTATGCAGAATGCTCGGGACCTAGGGTTTTCTGGATAATGGACCTTTTAGTAATTTGGGTCTTAAAACCTTAAGTCAACTAGAAAATCATGTAAATATTAACTAAACCCAACAGGCTGGTTTTGTTTCCAATAAGGATTAATTATATCTTAGTTTGGATCAAGTACCAGCTACTGTTTTATTATTGCAAAGAAAAAAGTAATTCATTTAAAAAAATCTGAATTATTTGATTATAATGGAGTCTATGGGAGACGGACTTTCAGTAATAATGAACTTTCTGGATAATGGGGTTCCGGATAACGGATCCCATACCTGCACTTTATTTAGATTTATGAAGGATATCTTATTGCAAGAAAATACGGTGGTGAGCACTATAAAGGGTAACAAAAAGAGGGACATACATATTTCAGAAAGGAGGAAACAGCATCTGAATGTTGGGAGATGAATGGTATTAAAGCAGTTGGTTACCATCTTATAATGCATTCCGGGAGATGCAGTCTGTAAGTCAGGTGATTGAAAATATAATGTATGTGATTGGAAAATGTTCTTTGGTCTCAGAAACAACTTTGAAAAAAAGATTTTAATTATTTTAATAAATACCCAATTAATATTTTTTTTTTTTCTTGTATTTCTGAAACTTTACTTTAAGCATGGAGTGTTTATTTCAATGTCAGGGAAATTTGCACACACTTAAAAAATTGTTTGCTCAAAGACATTTTATATTTATATATTATAATTTTATAATATTGTCATGCTAGAACTCCTACCTATACTCAGTTTCTACTAAAGCAGAGCCCCGGCCCTTTCAAAGTGAAAAGGTCTGATTTTTTTAGTTTATGTCTGTCATTTAATCAAATTTCTTCCAGCAGTGTCAGGCTAGGCTGGCTGGTTACTCTAGGCAACCAGCCGATATCGTAGCCTGCCTCCCCTTGACTAGAGCACATGCATGCCCGAATAGACGCACAGATTAGAACAAGTGCATGCGCAAATAGATGCGGATGCACTTTCTCTCTATGGGACTATACGAGTGAGGGAGTGGAAACAGGGGATCAGACTAGGGGAAGACGTCAGAGAATGTATGCATGCCGTTCCCAAAGTTTCTGCCTTAGGCATATGCCTCGTCTGCCTCCCCCTAGTTCTAGCCCTGACTTCCAACCACACAATTCAAACATAAACTTATAGTAAGGAACCATTATGAAGGCGATTAATTGTCTTTAATTCGATTTATTTGTTAACCCATACCCATTAACTCACCATTTATTTGAAGTTACTTATGTAAAGGGAAAATTATACAAGGGGTAGAGGCTCAAAGTATATAATTTTTTAAATTATGAACATTGTAAAATGAGCACTGTAGTAGAACAAGACGAACAGCTACCATATATGAGAGAGAATGTTTGGCAGTACACTTGGTTTTTATGCAACCAAAACTTGCCTCTAAGCCATTAATTAAAAAATCAGCACCTGCTTTGAGGCCACTGGGAGCAACATCCAAGGGGTTGGAGAGCAATATGTTACTCGTGAGCTACTGGTTGGGGATCACTAATTTAGGACATCTTCAGCAGATCACATGCTCCTGCTAGGGAAGAACTCGCCTCTTAACTCACTGATCCGAAGAGGCTGCAGTCACAGCTTTGATCTGCCCACACTTGCTATTGTAAGAGTATACATACATCACATACACGCATCACATACATACATTACATACACATTCATACATTACATACACATACATACATTACATACAGCAAGGGTAGGGCTAGTGCTATACCATATGCAGCCAGGTAAGGCAATGAGACAATCACAAGGTCGCTCCCCTTTCCCCGATCCTTTTTTGTACTGGCTGAAAATTGATTCCATACAAATAGGAATATTAACATGAGTCTGATTTTCTGTTATATATAACTACCAGGGCAAGGGCATTTATGTTCCCTTCTGTCTTGGTGATTTGGAAAAAAAAGAATACTACTGCAGGACGCATCATTGCTTTTTATTTACACACAAGGTCATGTTAGCTATGAAGGACTGATGGAGAATATATTGCTACTTTAGCAGTAGCAGCAACGATACTTGAAAAATCATTATTAAAAGCCAAGTGAAAAAATGAAAAAAGCAAAATGAAGTCACAAGTACTAAAGATGCATAGGGAAATTCACTGTCAGAGTACAAATGCCATGTTGAGAAATGATGGAATATTCTGAATAGATTTAGAGTCAGCTGTCCTTTCTTACAACGTTGACCTTTTTTTTTTCCATAAAGACTTTTAAAAATAATAAAAAAAAAAGGTTTTTGGAAAAATAAGCACATTTTATATTTTTCTGTTTCATTTATTTTTCTGCACCCTATAGTACCATCAGTACTTTTTCAATGAAAATGAAAAATGATGTGTTCTTTTCATTTATGCGCCTTTATCACTTCTTGCCCCACTGGAGCTTGCAGTCTAATTTACTTTTTATATTCATAAACACACACTCACAGGGAGGTCAATTTCATCAGTATTTAGTTAACCCCCTGTTTGTTCTTGGAGTGTGGAAGGAAACCAGGGCACTTGGAGGATACTCATGAATTCATAAATTGAATTCAGTAGCCTATTGTTGCATGGCCACTGTGATCCCACAAAAACCCATAATTGTAAAAAAAATCAACGAATCATGAACTATTTACTAAGCAATATTACAAGACCTAGATTATATTAAGCAGAATATTTTCAAGGATATCTCCTGGAACTCAAGAAACTATTTTGCACTCACATACAGGAGCAAAGTGCAGGGGCCAAGTAAAATGGATATACATTGATCCTGAGTGATGGAATTAACTTTAATTGTTTAATGTCAGAGACTGGTTAAGATGTGGCTAAAGGAAAGATAGATCAAAATTCAAATACATTTAAATACATTGTTTGTTTTGTATATTTTGAGAAATAATTTCCTTTTTCACTGTAATAAAACAGTACCTTATATTTGATCCGAACTAAGATATTATTAATCCTTATTGGAGGCCAAAAAATCTCATTTGATTTATTTAATATTTTCAATTTTATTTTGATAGATATAAAGTATGAAGGTCCAAATTACAGAAAGATCCCTTCTCCAGAACACCCTAGGTCCTGAGCATTCTGGATAGCAGGTACCTCAAATTTGTTTTCATAATTTTTAAAGTATTGACAAGCTGAATTTTTTTTTGAAAAACTGGACTTGAATTTAAATTTAGTCTACAACAGCTCCAATTGACTTTTACATGACCGTGTATGCTTTTTAGATGCTTATGTTTTACATTACAGTGGAAATGGTTCATCACAGTAAGGGCAGATAGATATATATATCCTTAATTTTCCACATCGCCATTTATCTTCAAATGACCCGGGTGCTCCCCACAATAAGTTATTCCAAAATAAGTAGGTGCACACCAGGAACTTTTGAAAAAAATATATCTTCTTAAACTCAATTTCACTATGATTTATCTATTTTGAAAGTTTATGTGTTGTAAATACCATCTGACTGATGATGTGAATATTAGGTCAAGACAGGAACATGAAAGTTGCTTTACGGACCAGACCCCATAGTTAAATATTACATTATTATTATAACACATTTTTTGTATAATGATTTCATATATAAAAGGAAGGAAAGCACCACTGAATCCCTTATTTTGTGGTCACAGCCTCATTGCACCCCTGCCTAATGTTTTAAAAAATTAGTGGTGAGCACAACTTTCCTTTGTTTGTTATAGTTCATAAAGGAGCAGTGACCAACTCCCTGTTGTAGCTCCCACCCCTTCGCAGCTATAGTCAGGTGATCCCGCTTGTGTCTAATAAAAGGGCAACCAAGCTTGGGAGTTTTATTTTGAAAGCAGCAAGTAAGTTGCAGGTAAAACTTAGTCTGTTTGTAAAATGTATAATGAAGTAATAGAATTCTTAATGAATCAGATGTAATTTGAAAGTAGGACTGGGATGGAATGGGACTGGGATATGGGATGATTTTGACGTAACTGGCCAGCTTAAATATATTGCAACATAAATACAAACAATCCCTGTTTTGTTTAAAGGGTAAGGCATTTTTTAGTTGATGTATACACAAAATGTCTCAGTGTCTTAAATATATTGATAATGTGTTGAGTGCAGAGGACCTTGTGTATTTCTCCTAATAAAGAACTAAGCCACCAACAAGCACGCCTCCCCCAGCACCCTTGCACCTGTGCATTAGAAACAGAGCAATAGGGGCCTGCCAGATAGCATAATGGTTAAATCAACCCACTGTGGTGCATGACATCTTGAATTCAATCCCACTCATGATGCCCAACAGAATGAGGATTCTTTATAGACTGAAAAGTGGACAGGGAAGAAACCAGCTGCTGAGAACACAGGACAGGAGCTGTCCTGAAGCCCCCTGGGGTAGGCACCAGCCATGGGAGCCCAGGGCAGGGCCCTTTGTAAGTTCTCCAGAAGTCTCCAGTGAAAATACTGGCAATGCTGGTCTTAGGGCCGGGCCTAGCAGCCAAGCCATGCCTACTTGCACAAGACCTTTGGGGATGGAGTGATGGATACCCCTCCACAGAAGTCAAGATGAAAACAGATTTACATTGCCAGCCCCAGTTGCAGTTTCAGTAGCTTGGTGAACTTCGGGGGAAGGCCAGGTCCATGCACAATGCTCCCATGCTACAGCCTACAGGCAAGAGAAACCAACAGCCCGGCATCTAAGATCCCTCTCCAGGAACATAAACAGAGATGTTTTAAACACTGTGTACCAACATGCTAAGTTAAAGCCTGCAAAAATGTGGCCATATTAGCGGAACTCTATATAACTGATTTGATTCTGGAAACCTGACTAATTCCTTCTCTGGCTTCTGGCAGTTTACCCATATATTGATATGTAGGCTAATTATGTGTTGTACAGTATAAGATGTTTCAATTTTACAATGTACAGTAGAAGGATGCCGAAAATTATATAGATTATTGTGACATCAATTAGGGCCATAAAGATCCACACAATAGCCACATTTATTCCCATATACATGGTGGTGTGAACAATCTAGGTTTGCTACTTGACAAACAGCTGATGAAGCATGGCATAAACAGGATCAAGTAGATGTAAACATGAAGCAGGGCATAAACAGGATTACGTTGATGCTCTCAGTTGCAGTAATGTGTCTAGATTCAGTAGGTATATTTTCTAGTAAAACAGCACAAATGAGAGTAAAGGCATGGTAAATACATTTCACTGTGAATCATTTTAAAACTTGAAGGTGTAGTGGTCATGTGGAGGAAAATGTAATCTAGTACTAAACAGTGATAGTGTACATTTAAAGCTATTCTTCAAGGTCCTAGATTTATTTAGTCTTGCCATTGGTGGGGGAACTGAAAAGGATGTATTTTTTTGCATGGTGGCACTTGTGTTGGAAGCCGTTATAGTCTGGCACTCAATGGGCAGGCAGACAGCCTGTGTACAGTGTATTTTTATTCAGTCAGGGTAGTTTTGATGTTTTGACAGCATAACTTTCTATATTATCCTAAAGAAGCATTTTCAGCTACACAAATGCTAACAAATAAACTGAGTTTACAATCACCATTTTACATTTTCATAACAATAAAATATAATGTGTATATCTTCATCTGCTTTTAATTATCATTCATTTGAAATACAATTCAGTTTTAAGTTTTATGTGTAAAGATTGATGAGTATGTGTGGGCTTTCTGTTATTTCTGCAATATAAAAGCTGCAGTCAGCAAAATATGAACTTACCAATTTAAACCTTTTGTTTATGGAAGAAAAAGAAAAATATGATTCATGACAAATAAACAAACTGTTCAAAGCACTGCAACATATGAAGATGAAAATTATATTTTGCTCTAGCTCTGAGCACCAATAAAATACTTTGATGGAAATAATCAAATTTGATGGTGAAAGGTGTCTTTTTATTTCTGGCATTGAATGGGTACAATAAAAAGGAGAACGTGCAGAGAAGGAAGCTACCGAAGCAGTTTATTGCCAATAGATTAGCCACAAAAGTGCAAGCTATAACACTATATTTATTCTACAGAATGCTGTAAACAGATCTAGAAGCTTTCTCTGTTTTTTGTGACATCACTTCCTGCCTGAGTATCTCCCTGCTCTGGGCTCAGATTACAGCAGGGAGGGGTGGGGGAGGGTGATAGATGAGCAAACTGAGCATGCTGAAGCCCTGGATATGGAGGTTTATGCTGAAAACAGGAAACCCATGTGTACACAATAAAAGGAAAGAAATGTAGTGTTTCTTTTGAACAGAGTACTTAGAGCAGCTTCCCTTTGATGGTTTACTGGTGTAGACCTTCCTGATAAAGCATATTAAATTTTGACCTTTCATTCTACTTTAATGTTGTTGTTTTAGCATCCTAGTTTCTTTGGTTTTGTGTTTTTTACTGCTTTTCTTTTATACTATGCAGTTTATTTGTTATTTCAATAGCTGCTCTGTTTTAAATCTCTATAAGCCCCATTGATAAGCTGTCTCCTAAATTTAAACTGTCTTTCAATCAACTAAAGCCACGATAAAAAACACCTAATTAGGGGCCCATTTACTAAATTTGTATCAAGAATTTGAAATACAATCGAATTTAAAAAAATATTTGAATTTCGAATATGCAAATGAGGTAACTTTGACCATTGAATTTCAAAAC
>CM044432.1:60380865-60392467 GCA_024363595.1 Xenopus borealis | reverse complement strand
TTGGAAGACTATTTAGATGGCATTGTTGGATAATGCTGCATTCTTTTAAAACAATAAGGCTAATGTCACACATAGCAGTTCTTCATTTGCAGATAAACATGTTTCTGCACCAAGACATTAAAGTAACTGGAGGGAGGCGGGCCCTGGTGCGGGACGTGCAGCCGGGCCCCCCGCCACCCTCCATAGGAAATTGTCCTCCTGCTGCAGGGGGAAATTGTCCGTTGTGGCCAGAAATTCGGCAGTGGGCAAGCTGCCGGGGGGCCCTGAGGGGGTGCAGCCACTGCACCCAGATACATTGGGGCAAATTCACTAAAGACAAACCAAGTGCAAATTTGCTACCACTACGCTAATTCACTAAAGTTGCGTCTCGGCAGCTGAATGCTAATGCAAATTTTTGCCAGCAGTAATTCATCAGCACAAGTTCATAGTGAACTTTTGCTAACGTTCGTTTCTGCCTTACACTTGAATAGGGCGGGTACATATAGGTTATAAATATATATGTCTTTATTAGTGGTGGTGGTGGTGAATATGCTTGAAGTCACTTATTATTACAAAATGTTCAAGGAAGCACAATAAAGACAAAATAGATCCTCTAATTCCCTAGACATGAGCCCACCCTAAAACAAATGTGGCATGCCCCTCAAATGGTAAAAAACAAAAAAAAAAGAGTTACAACCTTTAAAGACAATCCCACTTTAAAATATGAAAAAACACCAGAGTTTTTAAAAAAATTAATGACTTTTTGGCATACAGGATATGATGTCCCATGACATAAGATTAAGGAGGATGTAGCTTCATCTTATCAGTTTGCCAGGTGAAAGCAGAGAAGGAAACTCTGGCCAAAGAGGTAATATTCTGTAAAATTTACACTTTAGTGAATTTGAAGAGTAATGATCGTTCGTCTGAGCGAAAAAATTGTTAGCAATGTACTCTTTCAGTAGCAAATTGGCCTCTAAACTGTTGATGTCCCTGTGGATAAGATTTCTGCCGAATTTTTGCTAGTGCCCTTTGCTAGTCCAATTGTGTCAACACCAATTTGCAAACTGTCAAGTTTAGGTCATAAATCCACCACATATGCCTGTACCCAGGCTGATGCTAGGCATCCAGGTGCAGGCACATCGAGATGCATGAAGAAGCATAGGAGTGATTTTTCATAGGCCAAGGTCTGCTATATGTGACATTAGCCTAAGGGTGTGACTGTTATTATAGTGTTTCCATGTATCTGTAACCTTATTTTGAGCTAAGGAGCAACCTATTAAATGTTGGATTGTTGGATAGTTGCTAAAACCCAAAAAGCCTAAAGGCTCTGCTCTTGTTTTTACAAGCTCAGATAATTGTAATGCTTTGCAGTTTGATGGACACAGTAACTGACAGAATGTCACAAACTGCTTCATTGGCTCTTAATTTTTTCATATGTTATATATTTTGAACTTTGTATCAAATCCTAGAAAACTGTGTTGAATGCTCCTCAAAATCACCTTAAAACATATCACTTAGAAAAACGCATTGCGGACTTTATTGCTTTCATATTAATGAAAATACATCTGCTCATCAACACTTCACAAAACTTCAAGGGCTATGTCTGTTGTTGACATAATCCGTTTCAACAGATTTAACTGTATGTGGGGAATAGCTAGGTCCTCCTGAAATACCCTGAATGCCAACCTTTTATCATTACAAACTTCTACCAAACTTTAATCTTGTGCCTGGGATGGCCAAGGTACATGTGTAACAAAGAAAAATCCTGTAATTTACCATGCAATAATACATGTAATACCCCCACCTCTTGTTTGTGTAGGCACAGTGCTAGTAGTGGTATAGGTTTTCTCTTGTGTTTTTATATCATTAAGTATATAAAAGTATCTTTAAGTAGCAAGGTATCCTAAATTGCTGCAGTTTAGACCTGATCATGCTGACGGTCCAACAATTGCACCATGGAATGAGGGAGCTGAAACAGCAGATACATGCTATGGAGGAAAATTACAGATCAAAACCCTATGCAGACAATACCCTATTATTGGACCTAGAGCTGAAGATGGCTACATCAGGAAAAAACAAGAAACAGAAAATCAAGAGGGGACGCAGGAAAACTGCTGCCACCTCCCTCTACCAGGCAAAGGCGTCTACACGAGCAACACCAGCAAATTCGGTGTTTAATCTTTCAAGACATTGAAATGAGTGTGTTAAACAAAGGGTTACACTCTTTCCCACTTTTACTGCTCCTGCATTCACTCAGTCTGTTGATTTATTTAAATTTATCAGGTCTTTAAAACGTAAAGCTTTTTTGCTGATAAACAAATGATACAATGTTGCCTGTTTTGACAAAGAAATTAGGTGCATACAGTAACTTTGTTCTGTCTAGCAGTTCCCCTCTAACATAACTAAGGGTGAAATACAGTATGTTCTTTAAAATCACTACAGACTAATAATGCAGTTATTATTATGAAAGCTGATAAGGGGGGAGGTACTGTTATGCTCAATACCACAAACTATGACAGTGAGGCTAATTGACAATTAATTATAAAAAATGTAACGGTGACCCTACCATTAAATATAATAATTTAATTAATATATTGTTGAATTATGCAGTTATGGAGGGGATTATAACTGAAGTCTACTTTTGTATACACAATTTCCTAATTTCCTCATGTCTACTTCCTCCCAAAAATTTATAAGTGCCTTTCCCCACCGCCCAGGAAGACTAATTGTTTCTAATGTTGGTTCTGTTTGGCACCCCCTGTCCATTTACTTTGATTTGTATCTACAGGAGGTTTTATCGACTCTGGATACCGTTTGACTTGAAACAATACATGTGCCTGCTGAAAGTTTTTTCCTTTGTTCTATAGATGTAGAGGATCTCTTCACATCTATCTTACACAATGAGGGTATTAACTGTGCACATTCATACCTAACCCATGGATACTTATCTACCTTTATGGTGACTTTTCTATGTATGTTAATGCAATGTGTACTCACTAAAAATGATTTTCAATTTAAAAATTAGTTTTAGCTTAAATTACAGGATTGTACCATGAATGCCAACATGGCACCTGCTTATACCAACATATTTATGGATTATTATGAAAAAACCTTTATGTGTTACAATTTCGAATTTGCTAAATACATCCACTCATATATGCATTATATGGATTATACATTTTTATTTGGACAGGTTGCTTTGAAAACTTGCATGATTTTGTTACATACCTGAATTACATGCATGGTACAATCTAATTCACTTTTGAAGCTAATACCATTGAATTACATTTCCTGGACATTAATATTATATACACTGGTAACTCATTCATAACCTCCATGTAGAGTAAACCAACAGATAAAAATAATCTGGTAAGATCCACAAGTTTTCCCCCTGGTTCATTAAAGGTCTGCCAAGGAGCCAATTATTACAGTTAAAACTTCTACTGATGATCTATGTCAGTGGTCCTCAAACTTGGCCCTCCAGCTGTTAAGGAACTACAAGTCCCACAATGCAATGATGGAGTCTGACAGCCACAGTCAGGCAAATGCATTGTGGGACTTGTAGTTCCTTAACAGCTGGAGGGCCAAGTTTGAGGACCACTGATCTATGTGCAAGTCCACAAATATTGTGCAGAAGTTTACTGAAAAAGGTTATAATGTAAGTGATCTCTTACCTGCCAAGAAGAGTGTTATTGGATATGGTGTATACTGTACAATCAAAGAATCCTAAGGGATTGCATGAGGAATATAATTTGTCTTGCTTCCTGTAATTAACCATATTGGTTTTATTTTTTGCAGATTAAAATATTATTCTACAATTTAAAACAGGAACAGGTATTGAAGTCCCTTTACCCATCATTTTTAGGGTAAGATCATTTGATTGAATTTTCCTTTAACACTTTTGTATGTTTATGTCTATATTGGATAACAAGTGAAATACTCTACATGGTCTATGGCTATTTTGCTATAACGTGATTGAGGGACTTGATTTCATTTGACTTTTCACCACTGGACTTTTTTTGCACCTCGTTAACTTGCACCAATTGTTATAATTGTACTGCTTTATGTTCTCTATTGCACTAATTGTCTGCATGCTTGACAAAGGGGCTTGTTCCTGAAATGTTGCACTTCTGCATTAAATGTGCAAGGTGTTCCTCGATTGCAGTAGTTCTGTGTGCCTTTAGATTTTTTTCTATACATTGGATTTGAGGTTGCCGAACCTCTACCATTGTGCACCAGACATCTCTAGGAGGCAGGAACAGTTTTGTTCAGTTACCCTTGTTTTTGCCACAATCCCAATAAACCATATTCACTATCATTTTATACTTTTAGTTTTGTTGTATTACACAATGTAGAATAGCTGATTCTACCAATGACGGGTAAAATTGTCTCTATAAAGGGAAGAATAAAATAATATAAAATGATAATGGTACTCCCCAATGTCCTTCCCTAAATACACATAGACAAAAACCTAAGCCAGGAGAATGAAGGAGTTAATTCTGGCCCGTATAAATTATGTTCACATAATACCAATGCCCTGCAGCCAGAAAGGGTTAACTTAAATAGGAACACGAGATAAAAACGAGATAGAATTGTAGCTAAAGAACTGCAAGTAAATACCCTGGCTATATTTTAGTAGCATTTGTTAGACCACAACCCTTGCAAACTATTGAACACAGGAAACTGTTATTTGTGAAACGTTTTCCAGTAATAATTGCACCTGCTCAGACAGGGTCGGACTGACCCCCAAATTGTGGTATTTAAACTACTTACCAGAACCTTATTATTTACAAAAAAAGCTGGAGCGCCGCTCCATCTTTGCATGTGTGCTAGCGCCGGCGTGGGACACAAGGAAGGGAGCTCACGGCACCAGTGCATAAATGTGTCCCAGCCCCCCCCAGTCTGACTCTGTGCTCAGAGGTAAGTACTTTCTTGACCATGTATGGCAATTCAGTATGCATCTTCCTTCTACTGAATACTCTGTAAAATGTATATACACTTGGTCAAATGGGAGTGAAATTTGAAGCTCCCCTTGCCATGCTAAGTGTGACATTGTGACAAGCTTCCCAAGGCTCCAATGTTTTGTCTAATAAATAAATCTGAAGAACCTTCTTTGTCTTGAAGTCTTGTAAATAATAAGGTTCTGGTAAGTAGTTTACCAACACTCTGTATTTATGAAGAGCAGTCTCCTGGACCCTTCAGAATCAGCATAGGAGAAGAGGTGAGTCCATCAGATTCCCCACACTATATAATGAATATATTCTTATCTATTCTGTATGAGACATAAAACTGCATTAGTGAAAGTCTCATTACTCAGATCTCATTATTTTTCCTTGAACTTAAAGGAACAATAACACCAAAAAAAATAAAAGAGCATTTTAAAGAAATTCTAATATAATGTACTGTTGCCCTGCATTGGTAAAAATTATGTGTTTGCTCTAGGAAGACTATTTTAGTTTATATAAATAGGCTGCTGTGCAGCCATGGGGCATCCATTTAGGCTGGAAAAGCAAAAAAGGCACAGGGTGCTTAACAGATAACAGATAAGCTCTGTAAAAAATGCAATGGTATTTAGCAGAGTGCATCTGTTATCTGCTATTTAACCTGAGCCTTCAATGGTTGCCAGCATGGATACACAGCAGATTGTTTCTGAAGCAAACACACCAGTTTTACCAGTGCAGGGAAACAGTACATTATATTTTCATTATTTTAAAGCACTTTTTTTGGTGTTACTGTTCCTTTAAAATAGGCAGGGCCGGATTTACCTAGCGGGCGTCCCTAGGCCGCTGTCGTTTGTCGTCCCTGTCCCCTCCCTTTTATTTGCTCCAATTTTCATCATCAAGACAAAGCAATGGGAATTGGCACACAGGAAATGTACATTTCTGAACCAATGTGATTGTGGTTGGGCAGCATGCCGCCCCCTAAAATCCTGCCGCCCTAGGCCCCGGCCTAGGTGGCCTCTCCACAAATCCAGGCCTGAAAATAGATTTGATAGGCAGGTACAGTGATTTCTAACTAAAATAATATGCTGGAAACCTTTTAAATAGCTTTGTATTCAGTAGGCTTACACCAAATATAGACTGACATTGCCCTTTAATCATGAACAAGCTGTTACATATAATAGCAAACCAGCATCTTCCCTATACTAAGCTTTAGGAACCCACTGTTAAGCATGTAAGGTAATACATAGCTTATACATGATATAACCAAGATATAAAGCACTAATGGAATTGACTCCCCAGTACCAAGACAGCAGCTGCTTCACTGCATCAATAAATCTTCTCCATTAGTTCCCTCCGTATCAAGATGAATTGCAATCAATATCACCATCTTTCACATACATGAACCATGGACACAAGCTGCTTGCACATTCTGGGAAGAATAGTATATTTCTACCACATTTGGTTTAGTTCTTCAGGATGAGGTTACAACTCCATTGCCTGTATCACTTCTAATGGATTCAGTGGGCTAAACCTCTGGATCTCAGGGGCCGTATGGTCTCTGACACATCTTTCTCCTGAAATCAGTTGTTTGCTAGAGATGCTTCTCTTTATTAAAAGATTTACCAGTTAGCACCTACCAACACAGCTCATATAAAACATATGTTGTTTAAATAACGAGATCCATAGTTAAGTATAAACACACACCATTCCAACAGTTGGAAATTAAACCTCAATCATTAGAATCTATTTTCAGAAAATTTCTGATGTATGATATTTTATTCTTTTTCTTACTAACTTCTGTTACTCTTGTTAAAAATAAACGTACAATTCTTAATACATTTTTTTGTATAATTTGTTTTTCTGATTTATGAATGAATGTGCCCGTAGCACATACTGAAGTCTCTGCAGAAAACACGGTTTCCTTTATTTTTCTGGTACAGGTATGGGATTGTTATCTGGAAACCCATTATCCAGAAAGTGCAAAATTACTGAAAGGCCATCTCCATTTTATCCAAATAATCAATATTTTAAATATTTTTTTTTCCTCTGTAATAATAATACCTTTTACTTGATCCAAACTAAGATATAATGAACCCTTGTTGACAGTAAAAGCAGCCTATTGAGTTTATTTAATGTTTACATGATTTTCTTATAGACATAGATATGACATAGATATGAAGATCCAAAATTATGGAAAGATCCATTATTAGGAAAACCCCAGGTCCCAAGAATTCTGGATAACAGGTCCAATACCTGTTTGGGTATATATACAGCAACATACATATACAACATTTAAAATGCTGCTTGAATTATGCACTGTGTATAGTGCAGCCCCTTTCCTGGACAGAACAAGGGGAATGCACATTTTAGGCAAGTTCTTCTGCATTTAGTTTCTGTAGAAAAGTGTAGCCTAGGGAAGTTTTCAGTTTGCCAAGAATCATTATGACCACTGGAAAAAAAATCTGTCTATTTATAGAGCCTTGTCATTTAAAAGGAGAACCTCAATGTAGAGATACAAGCTGTCATAATTAGCTTGGAATCATGCACTGGAGTGCAAATATTTAGTTACAGAGAACATTAGACTACTGAAGCATAAAATGAAGAACATAAATGGGTTCATAACCAGGTTGCTTATGCCATTCCATCACACAATGGTTGACATATACTTTACAAGTTATATACACTGAAACATTCTACAGGTCAGTAGGGCATATCATTAGAGAAATGCTCAGAGAGGAACTTATCTGGACAGCAACGCTTGTCAGAAGCTCCAGGTACTCTTGTCAGTAATTCCTTGACCATCTTTTGACAGCACTTGTATATGTTCAATAGCTTTTGTTCTTTCGGCTGATCTACCGAGTATAACAGGTCATCGGAGTTTGAGGATGCGTAATGATAAGATTGAAACATCACAACTTTGCTCTGACAGGAAATGTATCAATGACACAGGAATCATGTTCAATATGTCATTCATTTCATTTACAAGCTGTGACAGCTAAACAGGAGATTTTTCCACCTCTTGTAGCACTGTGTATCTACCTGTAAACAGAACACATTTTTGTAACATGAATAAAACATAGTCTTGAAATAAACTTTTAGTATGATGTAGAGAATGATACTTTGAGATCATTTGTATTTGGATTTAGGGTTTGATTTTTTGTTTTATTTCAAGCTGCAACTTGAATTAATTTGTGCAAGTCCAGTTTAACCTTTGTACAGAAGATATTTACATGTCCACATTTTACATCCTTTCAAATAAACAGACTGAATTACTTTTGTTAGTTATGCATTACAACAGGAGTTGTTTGGATGTAATGAACACCAATGGGATATGTAATGGGGTATGTGCATGCTCTGCTCAGTCCCTTGTTGCCATTTGCTAATGAAGGGAAATTGATGCAAACATGAAATTTAGCATAAGACTGTTGTTTTTGACACAGCATATTTTCCTGTTGGCAATATAAGGCAACTAGCAAATCATTCTGATTTTAGAAGATTTTTTTGTTTTGTGTTCATCAGATGTGCTTCTTCATATCACTTTAGAAAACCTAAAATGAATTTGATGAGCCGAAAGAGGAATAAATTAACATAATGTAGTGCTACATGATTAAAGTAAGAAATTAGACTTCTATTCACTTTCTAACAGATCATTATGTATACAGGCATAATATAAACATTTAATTATTCACTAATTTTTTCCTTCCTGCCATGATCAGGAGTTCTACTGAAATAGTGTGCTACAAAAAAATGTAACCAATATACATGAGCCATGTATCCTGCGATATCAAAGTGGCTCTTTTGAAAATGCCCTTCTTTACGTTACCTTTAAAGATATTAATGAGAACTGCAACTAATAAATGAGAGATAAATGTAGAAGTTCTTTAACAGACTTATCACTGGCCCCGGAAGCTAAGTGACCTCTGCTGCCTATCTTTTGGCAAAAAACTATTAGTGGTAATTTTCCAAATACGTGCTAAAAATGCCATATTCTTTCAGCACAACATAATACATGCTTAGATACACAGGAACCAGATTTCTTAATGCTTGAAATTCTGTTTTTTCCTGTAACGCTGACGTTATTTACCAAAATATTGAGTAAAATGGGGCAATGTGCCATGTTTATAAGCTCTTATAACTACACATTGTGGTGTTTTAGTGTCAATGGATAATTCTGGAAAAGGATTTGAAAGATGGCATTCATATTTACAGTAGGATGGTAGACGCGTGTGAATGTATATACCTGTACATGTCCAGTCAGGACCAAGGAGGAAGCTGAAGGGTTAAAGTCCAAAAGGGTTCAGGCAATATCGTAATCAAAAGTCCAGACAGAGGTAGGCAGAAAACAGCAGTCCAGTTCCAGGGGTCATGGTGGGTAGGGGTTTTGTAATGTAGGGTTGAATTTTCCCTTAAGGCTCAAATTAAAAATTTTTAATTTTCACATTTTTTTATTGTCAAAATTCATATATAATCAAAACTCAATTAGAATTTTTTAATTCATCAAACCTGGGCCCTTTAAAAATTCGAAATTCGACTATTCACCACCTAAAACCTACCGAGTCCATGTATAAATCAATGGGAGAGATCCATTGACCATTTTGAAGATGTACCTGACATTAATTTTTTTCTGAGTTTAGCAGAATCATATTCAAGTTTTCAGTTTGGTAATCTTCGCTCGAGTTTTAGATGTTCGATTTTTTTAATAAATAATCCCCCCTTGGAATTTTGAGTATATTTAAATTTATAAGATTTAAAAAAAATGTACCTCCAAGATTGGTTATTAAGGAACAAATGAAAGACAATAAATTGATCATAGGGTTTTTTCCATTTGTAGCTAAAGGCTTCATAGTGGTGAAAATCGCAGTGTAGCCACAACTGCATTGCAAATAACATAACCCACAAACGCCCCAGTTAGTAAACCCTTGCATCTGTGCCTACCATCAGTTTAAAACCACCAATTTCCACCAATATTACTACATAAGAGGTGACGAGTGAAACCTGCATTTTTTCATATATTTAGGGAAAGTTGTCCCTGCTTGCAACTCTCTCCTGGTGTCACCTATTGATGCACACTACAATTTTTGATGTCCATAGAGCTGTAGATCTAGAAAGCAAGAAGTAGTTTTATTTTTCACAATGGATGATCAGGGCAATAAAGGCAGCTGTTCATGTTGCAACCATGCATATGCATAAATATAATACAGATTACCCAAGTTACAGATAACTCTTATGATTACATTGAGAGCATGCTTAAGACAGCAGGCTGTATGTACTTTGAATTAGGAGGAAAAAAGGCATTATTTAGCTATTAACACAGCATAACAAGACAATCTGGCACAATATTAACACCAGTAGCAATATCTTTCTCAGATAAACATCCCAAGGCATTCCGTCTGTCCTATTTGCTTGAAAATAGTGTCACTTGCCCCAAAGGAGGACTTCTTAATGGCAGATTTTTCAGAACATGAAGTTCTGTGAATGTTGTTTTTCGATCCACATTTCTGACATGATGTTCATATAAATGATTTATAGAGCAGTTGTCTTTATTTTTTCTTTTTAGTGCTAACATTTTGTCGAAAAGCATTGTTTTGTAGATTTTTCAGTTTTTTGACTGTTTTGATTTCTTTCAGCAAATAATTAATACTTTTTCTTCTTTTTACAGCAGTCTTACACTTTGGTAGATGCATGAGGGCTCATCTATGTCCACAAATGAAGTGAGCAAAGTGAAATTTAAAGCCCAATTGCTATGTTTTCTCCTGGCAATGCAGGGATTTCTCCTAGAATTCCAGCATCATTGTGGTTGCAAGGGAGCAATGCTGTTGATGGGGTTGAACGGTCCCTGGCACAATTGCAGGTAATTTGCCAAAATTCAGTTGCATTTCATTGCAAATCGGACACAATATTGTGGAAGTCCATCTTGTTTTATTTTTCAGAATGCGAGTGACATCTGCTCCAGATTCATTAGGCACCTATTGATGCTGGGTGCAAAAGGGAAATTCTTAATAGGTGCAGCAGGGCTCAGCTTGGAATTGGTGGGACAGATTGAACGGAGCTGAGTGCAGCTATATATATATAGCAACGGAAGTGCAAGGAGTGCATTTTGACACAAGCACCATTAATGAAAGTGCTTGTGGGGAAATAGTTGGGTCCACAACTTCAGTCCTAGGCTGATATTTTCTACATTGTCTTTACAATAGCATTTTCAAGCCAAATATTTCTAGTCAGGTTTTATATAGTTTTATTCCCTGGGCCCATGATTTATTAGTTAGATTTAAATACTTATACTGATTTGCCTTTTTATTTTGCACTTTATCTCCTTTATTATTCATTATTTGTGCATTTGCACCACTTAAATTCGAGGTCTATATAAATCGTTTTTTTTTTGTCAGTGGATTTCACTTTTATTCCATTCCAGTTAATCTTTTCCAAAGATACATTTGCTGCCTTGTTGATTACTTACTCTGTTAATCTGTATATAATGAAACATGTTTAAAATTCATTTTGGTTTCGTGAATTTTTGCTTGAACAGCTGAGCACAAAAGCCTGGCTTGCTGATAAAGTTAATAAATCATTCAATAAAAGGATTTTATTTAAATCAACGTTAGTCTGTCTGCATGTACACTATTTAAACTTTTTTTAGAGCACATATTTTATTTGTTGCGGTTATAAACAACTCATTATTA
>CM044432.1:60341369-60357056 GCA_024363595.1 Xenopus borealis | reverse complement strand
CAACTTAAAATTTACATTCATTTATTAGAATAAACAAGTAGGAATAGCCATGCTGCTGGAGAATTCATAGAGCTTGGCTTTGTTTCAAGTGCACTCTGGTCCACTTGTATATAAATAACTCCTTTGAGGAGGAACATCTTGTATAGTGCGTATTCCCTTGCTTTTATTTTTTGTTTAATATGGAGCTCCTATCTTCAATCACAACATCAAAGTCATAAAGAAGTCAGTAAAAAAGAAGTGGCCCAAATACAGAAGCCTTTAGAAGTCTACTCCTTATTATGTGTAGATAAAACTCCACCTATATCAATATAAACGTTTTTTCTTTTCTTTCCTAGAATGGAAAATTCTTTGGAAAGCTAGTTATATGGATATATTAGATGTATGTTTTTGTTGGTGGAAGCCATGGCAATTACACAGTAGATATAAAAATTCACAGCAGATTAGAATTCAATCCATTGCTTCTCGATTGTCTAGAATTCATGCCTGAGGCAACACACTGTACAGACATGGTGGTTAAAACTTTGTTTTGTAGCTTAATGTTTTGTGATTATAATAGTTATTTAAAAACAATGTCACTACAAAGAATCGTTTTAGAGTTTGAGACATTCCTTAGATGTGCAGAGAAAAATCACATTGCATAATCTTAGTTAATGAAAATCCTCCTGTGGGTATTTAACATTTTGCAGTATCACAACCTGAAACAGCTGGAGAATGATAACACAGTCTTAAGCAAAACAAAGTCTTTGACTGAAGTTAATTTAATAAAATGGGCAGATAAGTCATTTAAAGATTTTGGTAAAAAAAACACAGAAATATGTACTTATTGTAACCCACCAGCTTCTCTGCACACACACATTCATCAAAGAGTGAAGTTTCGCCACTAGAGGGAAATTCTACAGCTCTCCATTCATTTCTATGGGATTTTGAAAGGCCTATTTATCAATGGGTGAAGTGAAATTTCACCCTTTGATAAATACGCCTTTAAAAATCCCATAGAAATGAATGGAGAGCTGCGGAATTTCCCTCTAGTGGCGGAACTTCCCATTTAACTTCACTCTTTGATGAATCTACCCCACAGTTTTTAAAAGTGCACATGTGACACAGAGGGGTAGATTCATCAAAGAGTGAAGTTAAGAGTGAAGATCCGCCACTACAGGGAAATTCCACAGCTCTCAATTCATTTCTATGGGATTTTTAAAGGTGTATTCATCAAAGGGTGAACTTTCACTTCACCCGTTGATGAATACTCCTTGCAAAATCCCATAGAAATGAATTGAGAGCTGTGGAATTTCCCTCTAGTGGCTGAACTTCATAGTTTTATAGTAATTTGTCTTTTTCATCTGGTTCTTTGCAGCTTTCAAATGGGCGTCACCGTCCCCTTCTAAAAAATGTATAGTTATTGCTATTTTTTTTTATTGCCGATCCTTCTATTCAGTCCCTCTCCTATTCATATTCCAATCTCTTATTCAAATCAATGCATGCTTGCTAGGGTAATTTGGGCCCTAGTTACCAGATTGCTTAAAATTCAAATTAAATAGCTTCTGAATAAAAATCTAAATATCTCAAAAACCACAATTAATAAAAAATGAAAACCAATTGCAAATTGTCTCAGAATATCACTCTCTACATCATACTTAAAGTTATCTCAAAGGTGAACAACCCCTTTAACTCCTGCTGCACTACAGGCAAATCTCCATGCAACTCTCTCTTTCTCTGAAGACTAGTGGTTCTTAAACAAGAACATCAGATTTATTGTAGAAAATAATAAAGGAAAAAATGTAACTCACTTATTACACATAAAGTATATTATACATCACCTTTGTTCCCATACAAATCATTACTTTTATCAGTTATACATTGGAATTACAGGACAGTTCCTTCCTTAATCACACCACAGTGTACTGGATGCTTCAATGATTGTAACCTAAGGGCTACAATGTACCATAGATTCCTTGCTCTGATGAATGTTGCCTGGTGAAAACTAACCCACACTTTCCCTCCTTGGAGGTACAGGGAACTGATTATATGAACTACACTGACTATCTCATGCTCTTATATTGTAGCCCAAGATTTAATGGGTCCCTACCTGAGGTTGGCCTTTTTTCTACTTCTTTAGGCACTTCATCATATCAACCTCCCTCCTAAGAGTGAAGTCCAAAGAGAATGAATTACGGCACCCCTTCCCTTTTATAGACCCATAGTATCTTTAGGCCAACTGAATAATGTCCTTCCCATAGGGCACAGGATACACTCCACACAAAAAGGGAGCTAAACACTCTACATCCCCTAAAACTATTTTTGGTCATGGTCTATAGTTCTATGGGGAAATACTTCAACACCAGCATTGCTTGACCAGAACATTGCTGGACTATAGCTCCCAGCATTCTTCAGGATATTATGATTTAAGCATAATTGCATCTATAGTCCAGAAAACTACAATAATTAATTATTTTAAAGCAACTGTCAAGCAATCAAAGCTTGATTTATGTAAGATAGTCCTGCTCTACTTACACTTGCCTCTCTCTTCTTGGTTTTATACAAACATTTTAACAAGATTAAATCTTATAACCATCCACACATTTCCTTTTGCTTTTGATCTCCTGAGGTTCATAAATGTTATAACAATGACTCCCATTAAAAAGAATAATGGTAAGAACTCCACAATAAAATGTTTCTTTCTGTATCATGTTACTATAATTGAAGCATTGAAGGACATTAAATGGGATGGACACCATTCCTAAAACAGACTTTTTCATGAACCGTAGCTCTCCAGAGTAGGCCTCTTAAACTTAATTACAAATGCAAGGAAATTCTCTAAAGGAGATCATCCTTGCTAGCGCTATGTCAGTCACCTCTCTGTTACCGAATATATAACATTTACTTCAGAATGTTTGCTTTCTATTGCTGATTTCATATTTTAGGGGATATAGGTCTTCAGAGCTACAAAATGATTGTTTAATAGCAATGACAATAGTTGCAAGAAATCAAAGCAACAGAGAGAAGGTGTGCTTCTCATTTCATCTTTGTAAAAACTTTTATTATGCAGTTTTGCTGTAAGAATCCATCTCTATGGGTGATGGACTACAGCTCCCATCATGGATTAACCTTTTAAAAAAATGCTGGAAGCTGCAGTAGTGAGTTTAGCAACACTACTATAGAAGGTTTGCCTACCTTATTGTATTATTATATTATCTGTAACAAGTACAAACAGTATATGCCCTTTTGCTGTGCAATCTGCCATTATTTCAGTCATTTTTCAGCAATGAGATACTTGTACCTTGCAGATTATCACTTTTCTTATAAATAACAGAAAAAAATAATCAAACCCAGCAGTGTCCAGTTAGGTAAATTAAGCACAAACTATTCAGTAATGAGAAGGGATTATGTGAGTTCCTCATAGTTAAATATTTATCCTTCCATGACCTTCCTTACACCTTTTGTTCTCAACCTCTGGTAAAGATAATTAGTTAGCTTTTTCTTTTTATACTCTAGAAGTAATGCTTAATATAATGTAATACAAAAATGTTCACCTATGTGTCCACTGCATATAGGATATGAATATACAGTATAAAAGGAGATGATTCTCATTGGAAAATATTTTTATATCTGTGTTGCTTTACTCAGATATTTCTGGATGACTTTTCTAGCATTCCCCAGCAACCAAAATTACAAGGTCCAATTGAAATTATTGACCCACCATTGAAAATCCTGTCTGCTTTCTTATTGTCAAGGGTATTAAAACCTTGACCTTGTCAAAAACACCACTACTTCCTTTTGTATGTTTGATTACAATGTAATATTGACAAGCAAAAACTGCATGGTAATCCCTATAGATATTAACTGTCACATACGGTTTCCCAAAAACAAGAACTCCAAGCTTCTGGTTACAGCTTACACCCTCTGCTACTCAAATGTCTCCAGGTCTTCAAGAGATAGAAACAAGATAAGAGTTCTGGGCAGACAAGAGAACCATAATGTGCAACAGGAGGAACGTTGTTAGAGGAAAGCATAATCATAGAACAGGCCGGGACTCAAAACCAATCAGATGGAACCAGGAACCAGAAGCTTAGTCAAGGACACAGGCCATGGTCAAACAAACAGTAAACACAGTACAGAATCAGGATCCCAAAGAATGGTCAGCAACAGGCTATAGTCAGTAGAGGCAGCAAATCAGGGACAGGTAAGGGTCAAGAACAAAGAAACCAGACTAGAAGCTCACCCAGTCACCAATTGGCCAAGGCCCCTTTAAATATTTGAATTTTGCACCAAAGATAACATCATACGCAACTCGTGAATCTGAAAGGAGTCAAACCTGGAAGCATCTTGCAGGAGAGGAGGTTGTGGGCTTCCCCACAGCCTAGGCATCAGACATCACAGGTACAATTACATTACCTGCGTCTGTCTTACATCAGAGCCAGGAACCTTCTCTGGACCATAACTTTCCAGTGCTCCAGATATTGCAATTTACATCTGGAAAGGTGAGACTACACTAACCTCTCTACCAAATATTCAAACCTAGAAGCAGCATGCAGGTATTGTTACATTAACAGCATAAATGATGTAGTGCAAGTAGAGATGATTCTCATTGGAGTTTTGTTTCCGCATATATATATATATATTTTCTTAAATAAGCCAGTGGTTAAAAAAAGTGAAAAGTCTCTTGTGTTTTGCCTGATTTTTTTTCCATGCTCACTTTTTCCCCTCCAATTGCAATTTTCCTAAATTAGCCTCCACATGGGGTTTATATTGATTAAGACTAACTTATTTAAAGGGACTTTTATAAAGAACATAGATTTGATGCAGTTATTTTACATTGCTTCTGGCAGAAGTCACATAAGAAAAAATGTGTAAAAATTTTACTCAATTTTTTACACTGCCGAGCATGGCGATGTGTGGTGGATTATCCTTCTATGGATTAGTGATACATCACATGCAATAAGTAAGATATCAGATAAAAGGAAGGGCCCCAGGGCATGAACACAAAGATACAAGCAACTCTGCATGTATGTACAGCCAGCGGATACCCATGAGAACATGCAAATAACAAAAAATATAAATCTGGTTACATAAAAAAAAGTTTCCAGTACTGCTAGGCAGAAGTGCTAACCACTAAACTAGTGCTCTCCTGTTTATTTACACATCTCTCAGACAGTAAAGAAAATGGATATAACATTATGAAGTGGACCATAAATAAGTAAATGGCCCTTTGTTTGTTCTGCGGCATATGTATATACAGTATACCTAATATTTCTGTTGCTCGAGGAAATGATAATGTGAGATAAATAATTTCTCAAGATCTGCAGATTTCTGAAGACCTATCAATATTAATAATTAAAATGTCATGCAAGACCAGATTGTACACCTGCTGTTAGAACAATGTTAATATTTAATTCATGCAAGAATAAAACTGTGATCATTTCTTAGTGTAAAATGTATTGGCAATGTGTCTTGGGAGTTAAAGGACAAGTCAAGTAATACTCACTTTGGGGTGCCAAATTATAAGACACTGCCACTAAATATCATCTTTAGACCCCAGGCTGGTGCACTGAAAAGTATACTTTTGCTTGAACACCACACTTCCATCTAGGCTAATGCCCCAACTCTTCAGTATATCGGACAGCTGGCTACAACTGTAAGCAATTTCTAATATTATGTTAATTTTCGCAGCGCGTCACGTTTTTTTTTATACCAGCGAATAAATTCGCCCATCACTAGTGGGAAGCTATTTATATATTAATAAATTTTTTTGGTTGTATAAGCATCCATTAAAAGGGCTGGACTGGAACTTAAAATAGGCCCTGGTATTTCAAGTACAAAGAGGCCCAAACAGCCCTCTCCCAGGCCAATAAATAGTAATTGTCTATGGCATCTATCAGCAGCCCCTCTGGCATTTGCCAGAACCCACAGATTGCCAGTATGGTTCAGCTTTAAGTTGAAGTTAAGGAATCTAACCCTGTCCTATAACTTACATCATAAACACAGTGCTGCCAAAATGGAGTTTAGAAACCTGTGGCAAGTCAAAGTGACAGTGAAGCAGATAACACTGTCTTTTAAATTAATTTATATAGTACCCATCATAAACATGGGGATTTACCAGTGGTCATTTCACAAAGGATAATACCGAATGACCACTAGTCCACTGCTGAATCATAGTCCTCCTGTTTTCAGATTTAGAAACAATCTAATGAGCAATAAGAGCATAAATATTTGGATGTTTATTATAAATAATACATTTGGGGTTTATATCCCCTTTAAAGTAACCTATACAAGTATACATTGTGCTATTGAACACATGTTACCTTTATCAGATACACCTATGATTGTGAATGGCAGCTGCTAGTTTGGATACACAATACAATATAATACAATACAATATTTTGGGCGCATTTCCCTTTCATTGTGATCTTTTATAGGATTTAATGCTAGAAATGCACAATCTTTGATTTTATCCTACTATTATGGTAAAACACTACATCATTTACTGCTGCAATAGAATTAAATTATGAGTATCCTAATTTTACTCCAGTTGTTACAACATTAGATCCAGTGCTTGAATTGGAGTGAAAAAAGAGAAGGGATGCTCTGTGTAGTGAGCGTAGTGAAGCATGTTAAAACAAGCCTCTCCCACAACCATAAGCCACACCCATTATTATATTAAACTTCACATGCCAATACTTTCTGGTTTCACCCACTTTAAAGCAAAACCATTTTGCTATTTCCATTTTGCTATTTCCTTCTAATGAACAGTTTAATGCCCAGTATGCATAGATTTACCTAAGTATGTGACCTGTAGGGATCCCAAAAATGAAAATTGTGCATGTGACTTTTCCTGGCTGTCAATCCAGCTTCTGCAAACACAGCTCCTTGCCTGTGTATTGTGTCATAACATAGCGCAACCCATTATATTTTATATTACCCAAGACTATTTCATATATATAATTATCTCACTATTAATCTGCTGTAATAATTTCATTTTCTCTATTTCCCCCTGTTTTCTTCTTCTCTCTTTTTCTCTATAACCCTCTCTGATGTCTCTACCTTCTTTATCTGTTGAAAACTTCTCTATCTCTTCTCTATTTTCTCTCCTTTTATCTTCTATATATTTAACTATATTTTATATTAATTCTGCATTTTATTTGCATGCAGAGCGGAAAGGGGCAAAAGAAAGTTCTGGGATGCAAAACTCTTGCATCCCCACTGAGGGGATGATATTTCACAAAAATAAAGAAGTGAAGGGATGGCATTCCTGTGCATCCCTCCCCAATTTCAACACTGATTAGATCAGATATAGTTACATAGTTAAATTGTGTTTTGAAAAACCCAAAGTCCATCAAGTTCAACCCCTCCAAATGAAACCCAGCATCCATACATACACTGACACTGACCGCTCCATACACTCACATAAACTATATACACCAATATCTATACTAATTGTAGACAGGGTCAGACAGTCCCTGGGACCCCCTTCTGACCTCCAGCTTGCTGCCTCCATGAATGAGCAAAAGACTCGACATGCGGGTGCAAAAGACATGACGTGTTGCAGAATGACATTTCTTTTCTGGGGAGCAGGCCCAGTCTAACCCCAATTGTAGATTTTAGTGTCACAGGCAAGCCACTTAATGCCACTTAAAGGCATTACCAGCCATCACCAACATCAACATCAACATCACCCAGCATTGCATTCCACAACCTCACTGTCCTGACTGTGAAGAACCACCTACGCTGCTTCAAATGAAAGTTTTTTCTTCTAGTCTAAAGGTAGAGGTCTCTGGTGCGGTGATCCTCTGTATGGGTAAAAGGTTGCCCTGCTATTTGTCTATAATGTCCTCTAATATACTCTAATATACTCTAACTTTACTTTCAATGCTCACCTCCAGGTCTTTAATAAACAGTACAGAGCCCTGCGGTACCCCACTAACAACACTGGTGCTATTAGAAAAAGTTCCATTTACCACCACTCTTTGTAGTCTATCTTTTAGCCAGTTATCCACATATACGTAAATACTATGTTCCAGGCCATAATCCTTATTTTGACCGATAACCTTCTGTGTGGCACTGTATCAAATGCTTTAGCAAAGTCTAAATAAATTATACCCGCTGCCATCCAAGAAATTACATGTCTAGTAAGTAGGGTTGCCACCTTTTGTAGAAAAAATATCGGCCTTCCTGTATATTTAGATTCTCTCCCTATTAATAACATTGGGGTCAAGCATCTATTTTACTGGTCAGGCTGGTAAAATACTGGCCAGGTGGCTACCCTACTAGCAAGAACTATTTTGAATAAAACTTGCATTATTATTTGCAATGCAGTTAATTATTCCTTAAGTATCTGTTAAAACTTTGAATGGGATCCCTTTTTTTAAATAGCGGTACCACATTAGCAATTCGCCAGTTTTTGGCACCATGCCAGACCTCAGTGAATCCTCAAAAATTAAATAAAGAGGTTTGGCAATCTGAGCACTATACTCGTTTAATACCCTGTAATGAATACCATCCAATCCTAGACTTTTATTTATAAGTTAACAAGTTCTAGTCTCTTTTCAATTTCCTAGTGCATGAACCATGCATGAATGCATAGAGGTATGAAGTTGCAAACACCCATAGCAAAGGAGCAGGCAGTTTTGAATTAGTTGGGCGTAGTTAGGATAAAAAACCAAATAGATTATTTGTTGCTTTGGGTATTTGCATTTATGGGGCATAATTACTAACTTTTCTCACTTCCTAACTTCCAACCTTTGTCTCAATAGGGCAGTGGCATTGTTTATTAAATTAGAATCATATGTGTACTGTTGAAAAATCCACCTTGGAGAACATGTTGCACACCCTTCAGTGCACTTTAGCTGTGTTTTGTGGCTGTGTGTGACCATACTAAACTGCTTAACTTGTGCCCAGTACCTCCAGTGTACCCATGCAACTCCCTGCAACTCCCGGTACCTGGTGTAGATCAAAGCAGTGATAGATCCAAACAGAGAGGTGCAGCAAAATAACGTGACCACAGGGTAACAATAACAGGATCCTGCCCATTCAGTGAAATAGCACAGTTAGGATGAATACCTCCTTGGTCAAATTCCTCCCATAGAGTAAAGCCAGGAATAGTCAGCTTGGAGTCTTGGGTCTTGGCACCTTCACTGGTCCCACTGGCATTAATTTAATCAGCCAAAACATTTCAAACCCGGACTGAGTTTGAAATACTGTACTGTCTTGACACAGGTTTGGGATTCCTTTGGTCATCCTGGGCAGACTGTATTCCGTCCATATTTGTTCCCATTGGCTCCCAGATGTTTTCTTGATGACGTGGTCACATATGGCTTCTTGTCACATATTGCCAGCAAGACCTGAGAAAGGCAACAAGAAGGGAAAGAAATGATAAAAGGTTCCTTGCAGGGACACAGTCACAATAACAATGGCTAATGGGGGGAAAGATCAGATCACTTAATATTTTTATGAATAATTATTTTTGGTGCTGTAAGCACTATGGCTTTATGTTAAAGGATATACAAGAGGTGACCCCTTCAACTATAGAGTGTTCCTGTAAGTCCTTCTATTTTTTCTAATTGTTTTAAGAGCTTAAGCTTAAAAAGGACCTGTCACCTTGAGACATGAGTAAAATATTTCTTTTCCATCCTTAGTTAAACCCTTTAGTCAGCTGTTTTTGTCTATATCTGAAACGGATTAGAAAATATCCTACATGTAAAAAGTGCTTCATAGGCGCTGCCATGTTTAAACACCCCTTTGTTTTCCATGTGTGGGCTGTGCCAAACTGCCAAATCTCATTCATGCTTAGTCAGAGTAAACTCTATGATAGACAAGCTCTGTATAACTCATGTCACACCAGGACTTGATATTCTATGAGGATTATTTGAAACACCTTCTACTGTTCTATTCAGATTGTGTGGGCTACTCCAGCCACTAACAACTGCACAAACTGGTGATATCATGAGAGGAGTCTGCAGTACTGATTCTACCCATGATGCTTTGCTCTCCTGACTTTCTGGAAAGTCAGGGCTTCAGTTAGTGTCTCATGGACATTTGAAAAGTAGTTATAAATTGAGAATTAGTGAGATTTGAGCATAATAAATAGGGGTATGTGGTTTGTTTTAAAAGTTTTATTTCCTTCCTAGGGTTAACTCAATCATGACAGGTTTCCTTTAAATAAAGAAGCAGGCTAGAAATGTTGTACATTATGTTTTGGCCCTCTGTACCAGCCCAAGGCAACCACAGCCCTTTAGCAGTAACGATTTGTGTCTCCAAAGATGCCCCAGTAGCTCCCCATCTTCTTTTCCACTTATTCACTGCATATTCTCTGTGCTGATGTCACTTACTGAGCTTAGCGACCAGCGCAAAATATACAGTAAGCATAGAATATAAATGTCACAATATAGGGCTAATTAGTAATGAATGTAGACAATTATTACATGGCAGCAGAGAAACCAGTGCAATTAGCACCATAATTTAATAATCAGCCCTGTAGCATCAGCATTTATTACTGATAACCTCATTTTCTGCTTCATAATTTGTGATGGCCCCATAAGATGAGCTTCTCAACAGCTGCTCAGAGCCCACTGAACACTGAGTGTTGCAGACACTTTCCAAGATGGTGACCCCATGTGACAAGTTTGAAGTCCTGGATCATTGCTGCTATTGAAAGCTGAAACTTTAGGCTGGTGCAATAAATTCACTATATAAAATATGGCACATTTGACACATATATTTTTAGAGTTTAGTTCTCCTTTAATAAATGGGCAAAAAGAACATTTGCACAGAGCCTATTAGAATATCAAGCCCCTCATTTAAATCAGCTGGCCCTCTTCTTAATTAATTAGGATGAGCTGTGCTTTAAACTGCCATCTATTTACCTAAATAATGTGTGCCAATGTGGCAATTTGAATAGGTTTGCATCATTCCATATTATTACCAGAATTAGCAGGGCAAAATGTATTTTCAAGGGTGCAGAGTTAGTTATACATGTCACTAGCTTACATTATTGGCTTCCTGGGTAATGCTGGGTACGTGTAAGCATGTCTCCAATGCAATGTAATGAAAGTTACTTTGGATTCCAAAAGGTAGAAATTTTTAGCTAAAATGTGCCCCAATTTCAATTATTATATTCCACCATCTTAACCATAATAGCCAACTTCCACTGTTTTGAGAGTAAAGGCCTCTGACAGTGCTTAGATGGGATATTGACTCTTCATATATATACATAGATGACAGAAGACTACATGTGGCGGCTACAGTAATTTTGCATGTATGATTGCTACTGCAATAATAATTAATAATAATTATAGTTGTTAGAACTCAGACCTTGTTAAAAGTTAAAGTAAACTGCACACAGAGCATTTTCAGTGATACACTGGTAATAGCTAACAGACTGCTATTATAAAAATCTCACAGCACATCATGGTCAAAGTAGTTTTCCTCACATTAGTAATGAAAGACTTTATTGAGAGTGCAATGCTGTACCTCCTTTGATAAGATTCACAATTTACTGTCAATCTAATTCTGCTACTCTCATATAAGAAAAAAACACACTATACAAACTACACAATTCACATTATAGGGCACACAGTTCATACATATCAGCATTTATGCAAACTAACATAAAATCATTATGGCAACATATTCATGGTATATGCCAGTTTTGGCCACTGTTTTAAACTACAGGATTGAAACTTGGGTTCTCTGCACTAGCATCCTGGACCCCCCTTACCCCTCTGGGGCAGAAAGGGAAGGGTGCAGGGGAGGGTGGCAGCCTCAAGCTGCTTAAGGCAGCAGAGGGGCATGGATCGCTTCTGTTTCTTCTCTATCCTTCTCTTTTGTATTTACAATCTTCTCCTTTCCTGTCTCCTACATACTCTTCTTATCACTCTTCTCCTTATTTCCCCTCTCTTCCTTTTAGAATTTTTGGAATCCTCTCCTCCTCTCTTCTTATCCATCCATCAATGGTATAACTGTAGAGCAAGCACATTTGGAGCACAGAAACCTTCCAGGAAACCCCTTGAAGAGAGTGCTGCCTGCATATGGAAGTGATCTATCCAAGATGGGTGGGCGAGGGGTGCATGTAGGCCTCCCCTATATGCTCCTTAACCATACCCTAACTTGTGTGCTGCCCTAATGAGCATTAAGGGGCACAGTCTTGCATCCTTTAGTGTTCTTGCACATGAATTACCCCTACTGTGTACCTTTTAGAAAAACAGAAAATATTATTGATGATCGCTATTCTATACCGTAAGTTCCTGAGCATTAGAGGTTGTTCTTCTAATGATTCCTCAGATGCCTGCAGAAAGGTTTCATACCATACATCAACATAACAAAACTTGTAGGTATACTAAATACTTAGGTCATGATTAGCTTAATTTGATGGTAAATAGATAAATTATTGTTTTTTATCTTTTTCACAATTTGGCTATGCAGCACAACATTCCACAGGCCCTAGAAGATGATCAGATCTTTTCCATTCCAAGCATTCCTGCTACCTCTGAGGATGCAACAGATGGTGGACGGTAGCAAAATCTCATCTCACTGTTTTCATCTCCAGTTGTTAGTCTTTAGGCAACATTTGTTAAATTAATTGCTATTTCACAAATACTATTTATGCACTGAAACAAAGCCAACTTTTAGCACACCTAGTACAAAAGCCTTCCATCTTAATGACTTTGTAAAATGATGTTACCTGCATAAATAAAGCAAACAAACTTAAAATGCAGAGTTGATGGTTTCTGAACAGTTCCTGAACACATATTTTGTTTCTCAGATGCACCCAACAGTATCAGTAGTCTATTTAATTGTAAGAGGAACTATGTTGGCATTTTAATTAACTATAAGAATGAAGTAATGTGTTAGTGAGTCATGTATTAACAGAAAGCTAGTTAAGCAATACAGTCACATTGGTAAGAGTGCTAAATGTATTAGTTGATCAATAAGTTTTAGATATATTTAGCCTTATCCTATTGTGTTAACACTTGAGAAAGAGCTTAATTCGAAACATGTCATGACACAATAAAGCACTCTAATTTGCAGCAAAGTTCTGAGTTGGACCCATCATTAACCACAACTTTATTTGTTGGAAATTTTTTTTAGAAGCAACATATTTTTTCACTCATTGGTGCCCTTGGGTGTCTTTTTGTGCAAAACCTGGCAAAAAATGTAGCACATTACTACTGCAGACATTCCAGTAAGATGAAGCAGACAGGGAGAGACTGAAACCATTCCCTCCCCTACACTTGTACAGACAGAATACTAACACCAAAGCTCTTCTCTCCAGCTTCTCCCACATTACTCACATCTCTCTCTTTGCCTCCCTCTGTCTGGCTCCTGTAAAAACCCAGTGGAATGTGTGGCCATCTTGTATATTTTCTCTTTAGAAGCAGGGGACGCTTAGGCCATTACATCATACTTATAACCCTGTCTGAAACATTTATAATTGGAGGTCCTTTGTGGCTCAGTGATTGGTTACCAGTGACTTTTGGGGGGGCGGCATATGGGTCATACCTGTTTGGTTTTGAATCTGATCTGCATGCTAAGGATCTATTGTAGACTCACTGACAGTTCTGTCCCATGTGACCCCCCTTCAAGTCACTGACTAACTTAGAGAGCTGAAAATCAGGAAGTAGAGTTCTTTTCTGTTACACATCCAGTCACTCCAGTCATTATAAATTACATATTTGGCTAACTAACTGCATGAGAAATATCTTTTATTTTGCACAATCTATCTATACTATTTACTCAATTTTTTATTTTTACTCTGAACTGTTCCTTTAATTTCTGATCATTAGTGATCCAGTTTTCGGCACCCAAATGCAAAAATAATGCTTTTCTGGGTGATAAAAATGCATGATTGATACCAATGTTATTAATTGGGAGGAAGAATAAAAAGGATGGCTGGTATTCTTTTCCAGAACTCTAGCCCTTACATGCACTTTGCACATACACCCCAGTTTAATGACTAAATAAAATAGATAATGAGCTTTTTAACCCCAGATATGCCAGTATAATTGTTACGGAAATGGGCAGTCTGCATATTAATCCAAGACCTGCCAGTATAATTGCTACAGAAAATGGATAATCTGCATATTAACCCCAGACAAGTCAGTATAAACGATGGAAAATCTGCATCTTAATCAAGGTATGCCAGTATTATTTCTATAGATAATGGATAGTCTGCATATTAACCATACATGTGGCAGCATAATGATTGTAGAAATGGTCAACGATTATTCCATTAACTCCAGACATTCAGTAAAATGAATGCAGATATGGAGAGACTGAAAGCATTCCCTCCTTTACACTTGCACAGATATAATACTAACATCAACGTTTCCTGCTGCTTCCCATTGACTCATTTGCTCAGGCAAAAAAATCCAAAATGACTGTGCATTCCACAGTTATCTTGGATTTTCCTTCAGAAGCAGCGAACCGAGAAGAACTGATGACAATCAGGGCAACATGGAACATTTAAACTGTAATCTGGGCAAGGGGGCTGTGAGCTATGCAAAATTTCAGGGGATGCCCCCATTTGCTCCTATTTGCAGAGAAGAGAGAGTGAAGAGTGGAAAATATCCCTCTCTACACTCACTATCCCAGCTGCAGTTCATACTTGGATTTACAGAAAAAAAGATTCTAGTCTGTAAGCAGCTGAAAAGTGTCAGTATTAAAATTGTTATGCATTTTCATTTAAAGGAACAGTAACATCAAAAAATAGGTAATGCAAATACTATGTCCTGTTGCTCTACACTGGTAAAACTGGTGTTTTTGTTTCAGTAACAGTACTTTAGTTTATATCAACAAGCTGCTGTGTAGTCATGGGGGCAGCCATTCAAAGATGAAAAAGGAAAAAAAGGCACAGGATACTCAGCAGATACCAGATATGCTCTGTAGTATTCAATGGGATTATTCAGAACTTTTCTGTTATCTACTGTGTATCATATGCTTGAATGCCTGCCCCATGGCTGCACAGCACCGTGGGGCAAATTCATTATTGCGCGCAGCGTCTAACGCTAGCGCTAATTCGCCAGCGTGATGTCAATTCGTAACTTCGGAAATTCACTAACACAGGCTCTGGCGAATTTACACTAGCGAAGTAGATAGACTTGCGCAACCCTTACGCCAGGCAAAATTGCGCACCGACGAAGGATCGTAATTTCGCAAATTCATGATAGTCTGAAAAAGATCGATATTTTTTTGGGGGGGTTACCCTCCTTCCCCCCTACATATCCTAACATATGGCAATTCAACTATACAGAGGACACATGTAGGGCAATATGACAACTTTATTTAATTTATTAAAGGTTTCCTGGGCTTGTGTAGTGTAATGTAGTGGCTGTAACATATACTTCTATTCTAAGTTAAAGTTCATTACAAGTCCACAGATAATTCCCCTGCATAATATACTTTTGCTTACAACAAAAGGTGAAGGGAAGGGGTTGTTTACTGGTAAATGTATTATCTACCTCACAAGGACCAAACACAGAGAAGCTCCACTTTACCTGTTTCCCGCTTTTAACTCAATTACAATTTATTAAAGCAATAGGCAAAATGTATGTTCAGCAAATGATCTGCAAGGCCATACTTGTTTTTGGCTTCTCGTAACAAAAACAGACATATGGTAGGTAATAATGATTATGTTAACTGTCAGAAAAACAGACTGCTATTGCTTAGTCATTGCTAAAACTACAAGCTGATCCAGTA
>CM044432.1:60318677-60337066 GCA_024363595.1 Xenopus borealis | reverse complement strand
GGGGGCGCTGATTGAACCCCTTGCCTAGGGTGCCAAACTACCTTGACCCAGCCCTGGCCAAGAGGCTCCCAGCGGTAGTAGTCAGGACCAAGGAGGAAGCTTTAAGGGTTAAAGTCCAAGTTTGTGGTCAAGGCAATAAGTCCAAAAAGCAGGCAGAAAATATCAAGGTCGAGGTAAAGGCAGGGTCAAAGTCCAGGAAACAATTTAGAAAGAAGAAGACACCCTGGAATGTTCCAAGAAAATTCTACCATAGGCCATCGAACCCGTGACCTGGAAGTTCTTAGATATTCATATTTCATGCCAGGCGCATTACGTCATCTCAGACGTTGGCCCACGTGGGTCCTGGGCTCCGCTATCTTGCCAAAGAGGAGCGGAGCGCTGTCGGGCGCTCCTGACAGTACCCCCTCCTCCAGGGTGGCCCGCTGGACCACCAACTCATGGTTTCTTTGGGAATTGCTTGTAGAATTCTCTTAGCAGACAAGGAGCATGGACATTGGTATGTTTTACCCAGGAACACTCTTCGGGACCAAACCCCTTCCAGTTAATCAGGAATTGTAGTGACCCTCTGGAGATTTTGGAGTCCAGGATCTTCTCTACCTTGTATTCCTGTTGGCCGTCTACGGAGATAGTAGAAGGAGGAGATTGTTCTGAAGAGAAGAGATTAGCAATGGCTGTTTTATCAAAGAGGCATGAAATACATTCAGGATTCGCATTTCGGGGGGATTAACAATCTACACAATGGAGTAGGACCAACAAATTTTGGACCCAACTTGGGGGAAGGAATCTTGAGACGAATGTTCCTCGTAGAGAGACACACATTGTCCCCAACTTTATATAAGGGAGAAGATTTCTGTCCTGGATCAACTTTTCTCTAAGTTGGTTTTTTGTAGCCAACCAAATGACCGACATGTGGGCTGCATGATCATCAGTTGCTGGAACATCAGACAGGAGGAAGTCCTGAGGGAAAGCTTGAGGATGTTGTCCATACATGGTCAAGAAGGACGATCTCCCACTGGAGGCATGGCAATCATTGTTGTGAGCAAATTCCAACCAGTGAAGTAGATCGGACCAATCATCCTGTCAGAGCGATACATGACTTCTCAGGAAATGTTCCAGTGCTTGGTTTACTCTTTCAGCTGCCCCATTGGATTGAGGGTGATAGGCAGAGGAGAACTGAAAAGCGATATCCAGGTTTTTACGTAACGAGCGCCAGAACTTGTACACAAACTTTGAACCTCTGTCCGATACAATCTCTGCAGGGAAGCCATGCAGAAATAAAATAAACTGAATGAATTACTGAGAAAGTTCAATGGCAGAGAGAAGTTTACGAAGAGGGATAAAGTGTGCCATCTTGCCAAAGCGGTCTGTAACCACCCATATTACAGTATTCCCCTTGGAAGGTGGTAATTTGACAACAAAGTCCATAGCCAAATGAGTTCATGGTCGAGAAGGAATGGGTAGAGGTTGTAACAACCCGCTAGGGTGAGAGTGGCTGGACTTAGATGAGGCATAGATGGCACAGGCTGCCACAAAGTCTTTCACATTCTTCCGTAGGGAAGGCCACCAGAGGAGTTGACTGAAAAGCTCAAAGGTCTTTTGAGTACATGGATGTCAAGTTTGCTTAGAACAGTGGCTTTGCTGAAGGATGGGTCTGCAGAGTTTGGGTGGCATGTAAACCATACCAATGGGAATATCAGCAGGAGCAGATGACTGGACAGATAGGATCTGACTGGCCAGTTGCGGAAATAGGGAAGCAATGATCTTTGTGGGAGAAACAATTGGTTCATGACACAGGAAATGTGTCCTTATAGCGAGGATGGATGCGTGTCTCACGAGCTGGTGAGACCGCCAACAAAGGAGCAACCGCGGCGGGGGAATTCCCTGTGGCCAAAGGAGTGGGAGGTATTCAAGAAATAAGCGTGTCAGGTACTTGTCCAATGTGGACTTGCTGAGTCGCATACGCTTCCATGTGGGACACCAGCCCCTGGAGGGCTCTTCCGACATCCAGTGTAACTTCCTCAGAGGGCTCCCTGGCACCAATGTAATGACAGAGGGCCTACTGGCTCCCAGAGGGAGTAGCCAGGACCAAGGAGGAAGCTTTAAGGGTTAAAGTCCAAGTTTGTGGTACAAATGGGAACAGGTAAAATCGTATTTCTGGGGATGCACAGACTAGCGGTGCCCACACAGTTATTCAGAGGAAACCACACATATCCAAAGGAGATATCTGTTGTATCTAATCAGCTAATTTCTCATAATTATTGGGAAACATTTACTTTGTGCCCTGAGCTGTTTAGATATGTTTTTGGCAAACGACTATAGTGATCTAGCACGTCAGGTAAAACTTCAGCAATCACGACACCCTTAGTGAGAATTGGGTTCAAGCCACCTCACCCCCTCCTGTGAGGCCAAACATGCCCATGCATGTTGATGTCACATGGGGGCTCCAGAGTACATGGTTATCTCCAGTGGGGGGGACAAGGGCCTAGAACAGAGAAAGTCAGACATAAGGGGTACATGCTCAGCACCCCTCCTCACCTTTACATAATAGGCATGTTCCTGTTTTGCCTACCCCTAGTTCCAGCTCAGCCCTTAGTTGCCTGTAACTACATTACATTGAAAAGCTTTTCCTATGCCAGACATTGGGGATAAAAGGAAGGTACCTCTAAAACAGGGGTGCCCAGGACGTCGATCGCGGTCTACCAGTAGATCCATGTCATGTTCCTGGTAGACCGCGACCTGAGCAGAGGTCAAAAACACTGGAAGCAGAGTGGGCTGAGCAGAGGGGAGGGACATGGGAGGCGGGGCAGGCTGAGCAGTGGGGAAGACATGTGCATGATGAGCACAGGGGAAAGACAAGGGAGGCAGGGCGGGCTGAGCAGAGGGGAAAGACATGGGAGGCTGGGTGTTCTTAGCAGAGAGGAAAAACAAGGGAGGACGGGCGGGCTGAGCAGAGGGGAAAGACACGGGAGGCGGGGTGGGCTGAGCAGAGGGGAAAGGCACGGGAGGGAGAGCTGGCTGAACAGAGGGGATGTAAATGGGGGATGAGCTGAGAGCAGCAAGCACTAAGGGAGAGGTAGTGTGTTTAAATTTCATAATATAAATCCCGAATCTTGTAAAATCAACATGGTAATTAGGGGGTGTGGCCACAAAAATCAGCATGGTCCAAAAAATTCTGCTGCGTGTTTTCATGGTAGATCTCCTGATGGGGGCCAGGTGTCGAGAGTAACCTAGTCTGGGCACCCCTGCTCTAAAACATTGCAAAAGTCTACATGTGCCAAGCAGTGAGGGCATTTTAATTTCCGTGTTTCCCCTTAGAGCATTAAAGGTTTAATGCTAACATTCCATATACATGCATGGAGTACAGGAGATTGAGAGGACCTCACTGTGTGCCATAGACCTCTCTCTGCAGGATCCCATGATGAGTGCATTCTGTGTTGGACTTTTTAAAGATAGTTCTATGATAAGGCATATTTGAATTGTAAACAAAGTTGTACTTTATTGATTGAGATTATTACATGTACCTGTATCAGGTATACTGTATGCATCTAAGTGGCTGCTTTGCCTTTCTGCCAGGGTTGTTTTTTCCCATTTGGATGGGAAATGCTGGGGGAGAACAAAGCCATGGCTGCTTTTTACTTTCAGTTCGGCCCTGATAAATTAGCGGTTCAAGCCTAGAGACTGGGCCACAGTTACAGTGGCTGCTGTGTGCAACTGATGGAAAGTCACTATACACCTGATGACCTCATATGCTAACATTTTAATGTCATATGTAGAGAAATATCTAATGCTAGACAACATAGAACAAATGCAGCATAGTGGAGAGAGTTTTCCAGGAAATGGAACAGCATGCTAAACCAATTGATGGTTGTATAGTAGGGTGGCACGTTTGAGATGGGCCTTTAAAAGAAACAGAACGTAACAATATGTTGAGATCATTACATTTTCCTACCACTGCTACAATCAGAGGAATTGACTTTAGCATCTCAGACCAAACGAAGTGCTAAAAAGAAGCTAGATCTCCCTCAATCTTCTGTCACTTACATCATATCCTGTCTGCTAAAACTGCATTAAAGTTCATGAGACACTGGCGACCTTTCCTTTTTTTAAGCGGGATTGGCTGCAAAAGTTTTACAGACTTTTTTTGGGTAACCAGTTTTCTCCAGGGATTTTATAAAATATATTAAACATAAATTTTGCAGTGGGCTCATGTGTAGGGCATTATATTAACTCCTGTTTTTATTAAGGTTCCCTGGACATTTGTAATAAAAACCGGTAACTTAAACCTTTTGCACCAAGATTTATAATAAAGACCTCCATACAACTTTAAATTTCCCACCCTATGCAAAGTGACCTAAGAGTAAGATCACTAGCGAACTTTCGCTAGGCACAAATGAACGTTAGCTATGAAATGCTCACACAGCCGAAGTAACGCTAGCAAAAAGTCGCCAGCGCTCTATGCCACGGATGAAACTTCACATTTTTGTGAATTTGAGTATTCATAGCGCTTTTGCGCCTGGTGAAGTGGTGCAAGGGGTGTGAAGCTGACACTGGCGAAAATTTGTTAAAAAGTAAAAAGATAGTAACAACCCCCATACTCTCCAGCAATGTCTGTTCTATGTAATTTATGGTTCCCCAAATGTTGTGTACCGATAATTAAACTGTACAATAAAACACTCAATTAATTGGTCATTTATTACTGTATTTCAACAATTATTTACTAAAATTAAGTAATAAAGTGCCAGTGCATTAGTAAAACATAGTTAAATTATACTATTTAACCAATTTAAATCAATCAGCTACCATAAGGGCATCAATTAGTTGAAGGGTTAATCAATAATGTTTTATCTAATATTAATTATAATTAAATATTTCAGCCTAAATTAAGTCTCAGGCTGCCTAAAATTCCCAAGTCTGAAACAATTAAAAAAAGATTTGCTGCTGCTAAGCAAAATATAAAGTCTTCTTAAGTAATGCACAATTAATTATAAAGTGCTGGTGCTAGAACAAATGCAGTCTCAGAATGATTCCAAATTCGGTCGAATTTTAAAAAACATTTGAATTTTCGAATAGGTTTACAGGGAACTTCGACCATCGAATTTAAAAAATTCGATTGAATCGAATGATTAGAATAGATCGAATAAAAATCTATTCGATTATTCGAATATTCGATGGTCGAATTACTTGCCCTTTAAATTTTTATTCGAATGCCTAGTTCGCCAGATTAAACCTACCGAATTGCTGTGTAACCCTATGGGATTCACAAATCTAAGAAAGAGACTGCGGTTTCAGAGATATTAACTGTCAATTTAATGTTCAAATTGTTGTTCAATTTATTCACAAATTCTAGGGCTTCACATCTGGTACCTGACCATAGTATTAGGATATCGTCAATATAGCAAATCCATTTGATGACTTTGTTTTTGTATGTTAGTAGGGTTATATCATTCACTATGGTCTTTTCCCAGAATCCAAAGAATAGATTGGCATAGGATGAGGCGCAGGAGTTACCCATCACGGTCCCTTGTGTTTGTAAATAAAATTTACAGTGAAAGGTAAAATAGTTGAAATGTAAGATACATTTCAGAATTCATAAATTTTCAGAAAATGGTCTGCTTAGTATGCCAGAATTGCTGATCTGTTTCCTGTTTTTATATTTGGAAAAAAGTGTCCTGGCCAAGGCATCAGTTTCAAACACAGCCTTACTTTCTCCCCATTGCTCTCTATTATGTTGTGACAACCTCTTCCACCCTCCCATCTTCTCTACATAGATACTCAAGCTTTCCATGCAGCTAAGAAAAACTTCTTGATTTCTGTATTTTCTACCTTTACTTCTGGCAAGTTGCTATACCATCCTCTTTAATTTTTTTTTTCATTTTATATACTTAACCAGATCAAATGCAGCCTATATTTAAAGGATTGCTTAGAATAACCACATTAAATTGGTCTTCCTATTTGACTGTAAAATGTTCTGCAGCTGGGAATCATTACACAGATTTGTTGTTTAAAGTGTACTTTTGGAATGAACCTTTTTAGCTGCAATAAACAGAAACAAGCCACAAAATAAAATCACTTTATTATGTGCCTTCTTTGTTGTAAAATCATATTCTAAAATGTTAAATACAGTAATATATCTATTTATACTGTATATGTATTGTGTGGAATTCCTCATTACAGTGGGTAGGGCTCAGGTAAAACAGTTCTTACAGAGGAGACAGGAGGTTTATGTTTGAAACAAAAATGGACAGGCTCCTGCCTGGTGTTTATTGTTAAAAAAACCCAAACTTAAATAGTCACAAGTTCTGTGGTATAATATTAAACAATAATTCGAAAACTTCAAAGGTTTGCAGTTTTACAGGATGCAGAAAAAGCTCCTTACTGCTATCACAAGGCAATCCTTTGGAGTTCCAGGTAGCACACACATAAATCCCAGCTTGTGTCTAGAGCTTCCCTCTGTCTCACAGTTCAACTCCACACTGAACAGTCAGGCTCCCTTAAATTGCCCCATCTGCAGGCTAATTGGGCAGTGTACTGGTTTAGCCTTGCTCTAGGGTCCTAGTCTGTCTTATCCAGGAGATTTAAAGGAGCCAATACCTAATATAATGACACCCTACTGGGACAGAGCTCTTTGTCAGAATATATATATTATATATATATATATATATATATATACACACATACTATACCAAGCTAACTGTAGATCTTGAGATCACTATAGCCTTGTATATTATGCTTGTTCAAAGGAAAAAAGAGAAGCCGTCACTTTGAAGAGGGGAGGATGCCGTCCATTCCTCACTAGGCCCGGACCCGCAATGCCGCTCTGGCCGCGGCGTTAGTCTAAGAGCTGAGAGGGTGCGCATCAGCGGGAGCCATATCAGTGGGAAGAAGTCCGCGGTGGAGACATGATTTAAAAGATTAAATCTTTATTGCTTCATTTTAAAAGGTTAGTAAGCATAACGGGGGACGCGGCTTGTTCAAGAAGTCATCCAAGTCACTCTTAAGGACAGTTTAATGATGATTTGTTTATAACAATATGAAACGTTATATGTGAAGTTTTATTTTTAATGCATTACATGATCACTTTATTGTTATTGTTATTCAGAAATATACATCTATAAAGTGCTCCCATTTGCACCTATCTTCCAGGTATCTCTTCCCATCTGTCACTAGCTGCAGAAAGGAACAAGCTTAGAGATATCTTGTAACCTTTGCATCAGGAATATTAAAACACCGAACAATATACAACAGCTCCGCATGAAATGCCGTGCAGTCGTTGTGAAGAGTTGAGAGGGTATACTGCTGTTTCCTTGTCAAAAGTTTGAATCCAATGAGAGTCTCTTCAATGTCCCATACAAAAATGTATGGCTTCCATAAAGTGGAAGCCATACATGAGGAATGTCCTAATAATGGATCTTTGTACTACTGACTATTTCTCCAGATGAGCTCTTGACCCACAGTATATGGACAATGTTTTTTTGTGGCAGGGGTTTTAGTATTTCAACCCTCACCACTACATTGTTAATATTTGTAAATGTAGCTCTGTGTCTTCTTTCCCCTTTGTGTAATAATCTTTACACTGATTTTTCTCAATCTCCCCTTGCACATGTAGGGGATATGGAAGATTTAGCTTCTCCTACTGTTCAGGAAGTCTAAAGAGGTAACCTGTAAACCATGGTAGGAGATTTTTCACAATAGCCAAAGGGTATTGTGAGTACTTTTTTGATTTTACGTCTATAAAAGGGAGTTACTGCTCATTGGGCTCCACCTTAAGCATTGGAATGTATGAGCTGTAGGGACTTGTCAAGAGATGGCCTGAGTAAAGGAGATGAAGACTAAAACCCAGAGGTCAGTGACCACATGAATGATGCTTTAGAGCAAGTTCTGAGCTTCACCAAGAAGGGACAGTGAGGATTTTATAATCCCAGAAAAAAAAGTTGAATAGGGCTCAGGCTAATACCCATAATTTCTGTATGGGATGCATTAACTGAAAGAACTTTGGACACTAAAGGTGTTAACCTACTGGTAAGGCTAAACCTACAAAAATCTGTTATTATCATGATCATACTTAGGGGCAGCTTTATCAAGGGTAGAATTTCGAGGGTTAAAAACCCTCGAATTCGAACCTCGAAATTTTCCTGAATGAAAATCCGACTAAATCGAATTCGTAGGATTTTACCGCTATTCGCTCTTCAAATGATCAAATAGCGAACATCCCATTTCATATAAAAATCGTACTAATTATCCAATTTCAAGAAAAAATCGAACAAATTCATCCAATTTCAAGAAAAAATGGTACAAACTCATCCAATTTCACGAAAAAAACGTATGATTTCTATTCGATCCAAAAAAAGGCAAATATAGCAACTTGATTTAATCTGGTTTAATCTGGCGAAGTAGGCAATCGAATACATTTTTAAAGGGCAAGTACCTCGACCATCGAATGGTCGAACGATTTTCTTATTTGAATCGTACGATTTATTTGAATCATTCCATCAAATTTAGCAAATTCGATGGTCGAAGTAGCCCAATAATGAAAATCAATTTTTTTCCATTCAAATCCTTCACCCGATCTTAGTAAATCTGCCCCTAGACTCTTTTTTTTTTGTTCTTTGAGATTTCTTCCCTCTTTCTTTCTGTTCCCATTCTCTTTCTTTCCTCAAAAACCCAGTTGTCTTGGCAGTACCCAAGTATCATCTTGTACTCCAGTCCTTCAATATGTCAACTCCTCTACCTTTATTTTCTTTAAAGTCTCTGTTTTTTAAACCAGAAAGATTGCACATTTTTTTGTTCATTTGTATAGTCATCAGATAACTGATTTTGCAAATCAATATACAGTATTAGTCAGGTTGTCTTGTAATTCAGATGATGCTGGACATGTGATCTATTTTAAAGAGTTGTTTTCATGACAAGTAGCCCATAGGGAAATCATATTTGTTAACTGTATTAAAAGGCTTGTCAAAACTAGCTTCAAGACAGAGTGATTGTTCTTGACATTTCTGTAAAGGTGTAATTAGCATTTCTATTTCTTTAACCATTTAGAATGCATTAAACATTCTTATTGAGAACCTACAGAATGGAGTTCTTTATAATGAAAGTATAACAACTTATTTCTAATTTTTCTTTCACAAGGGAGAAGAAAAGAACGAATATGCGAAATGTTGAGTTTTTCGAGATATATTATGCTCCAAAGCTGCTAAAAATTGGATGATGGTCCCTGGAACACATATTTTACCTTCATAATTGTTGAAAAATCTCGGGCTGTTTGACGCTGGTTTTCATTCAATGCTGCTGTAAATTCTGTAAATGCTGTAAGTTCTTTATTCAATAATCCAAATAATTTGAGGAATTTTTGGATGACAATTCAGAAGACACAGACAATATAAATTATCGCACAATGCTGTTGTGAATTTTCCCGCACTTACAATTTTTTAATCCAAATTTTTATTATCAAAATAATAGGAAAAAAATCGAGTTTTAATAAATAGCCCCCCAAAAGTCCAAATTGATTAAAAAAGGTCCAATAAGATCAGCGCACCTCCCATTTGCTTCTATAGTACCTCAACAACTTTTACTTGGCACTGTTTTGCCTTATAGGTTTTTGTGGTTTCTACATATAATAAATCTCACATTTTTAGAGCTTTTAAGAATTACAATAAACCACAAATTGGGAGTATTTGAGTGTTGTCCACTTTTGAGGGTTCAGTGTTCTAGAAGACACAAGAATGCATTCACTTTAGGGATCATTAATAATACTCTTGTTACTAATATCATATAACAATAAGATTGCTATAGGATCTATACCCAGCTTAGGGGCACATATGAAATGGATAATATTTTGTATGTTTTCAGGTTACACCTCCAACATTTTTCCTGTTTATTTCATCTGCTTTGCTCTAAGGTGAAGGTTTTTCCACTGGTTGACATCTACTGTTATCTGACAAGCTGTAAAAGTGAAAGTCTGAGCTACTTTTTGCCTTACACTGTTCTTCTTCTCAGCTATTATCCAATTATCGTTGATGGAAAAAGCTTGAAAAGCAAATACTTAAAATATCTTTTTACAGACAGGACAAGGCTTTAGGGTAATTCACAGAAAACATTTTTTTACAGCCAAACCAGCCTTTCCTACAATATATACAGATAATGATGTCTAACAGCACATGGTTAAAAAATAAAATATGTTTTTAAAGGGGAAATTTTAGTATGCTATACACTGGCCCTGTCTTGTTGAAAACAGTCAAGGGTTGTACTTTTCTTCATGAATGATAATGGGATTGGAGCTGATCGGGAGAACTGTGGTTCAGTTGGTCTTCATATTTTATGAGCTATTTTTAATAATTAACTTTCAAATTTGTATTTCTTTCAAGTATGCAGTTGAAAATGCTATCTATTTGCCATGGACAATGCCAACTAGAAAGGCTCTGTTATTGCAGCTTCATTGTGATTCATTTTTTTTTATTGCTTGTATTTTTACTCAGGCCTTAATTATTTAGATTTTTTCAGGTTATAGTCACAAGATCACATTTTAAATTCCATATCTGAGAAATACCAAACAAAGACCAACAGCAAATTGTCAGAAAATACTGATAAATACCAATAAATTCAATGTGTTCTAGTGCATCAAGGTTGTTTTATTGGCCCCAATAGTGCAGATAAGTACAAGGCCTTGTACTTATCTGCACTATTGGGGCCAATAAAACAACCTTGATGCACACTAGAACACATTGAATTTATTGGTGTGCTACAGTATACCTGGAGTTGTACATGAATTTGGGTCACAGCCAGATGATCCTTCTACTGTTTGAGCACCCTATCCATCAAAAGGATTTTCTTACAGGTTGAAGCTCTTCATAATCGTGTGAAAATACTGATAGTAGTGCTGAAATTGGGGAGGGATGTCATACCTTCACTTCTGTTTTTCTGTGAAATAGCATCCCCTCAGTGGGTGTCAGGAATGGCCAGGAATCGAACCCTGGTCCCTGGACGTTCTGCATTACCAGGGTGAGCCACTGGAGGATCTTTATGCTCATGCTAGACACAGCTCTGGACAGACTTGCAATATGTTCCTTCTTTCCTGCCTCATTAACAACATGTGTTTACTATTTCCAATTAATGACCCTTTATAAGCCTGTCCCTGCCCTATGATCGTTGCTTCATCATCTGAGCTCCTGAGCCTGATCCAGCCCCTTACTCTGTGATTCCTGACTCTTGATTTCCAGTTCCTGTGTCCCCTGCCTGGTTCCTGTGTCCCCTGCCTAGTTCCTGTGTCCCCTGCCTGTTCCTTGTTCCTATTCCCACCTAATTCCTGATTACTCTGTGGATTCCCTGGTTTGACCTTCGGCCTGTTATTTCGACCCTGCTTGATTGCTGCCTGCCTCTGACCTTGCCTATTCTTTGGACCTTGCTTGCCTGCCGCCTGCCCAGACCTTTTCTGCCTGCTCATTGGATTTTGCTTTGCCATTACCCAGGCTTGTATCTTTCAGTTTACACTTCTCTCCATTAAAACTCCTTCACCATATCATGGCTTCTGCTATTAATCCTGCAGGAAATGTGTGTCACCAGTAAATGTGTGTCACCTGGTTTCTCCCGGAGTTGAGGACGGATGAGAAGGAAAACCTATAGCGGTAAACTAGTTTACATGCGCAACCCAGAAAGTGGGTCCTGTAAGTAGGCACTTCTACCATATTGGTGAAGGCTGTTTGAGTGGAGTAAGACTGTCTACTTAAAGGGAAAAGGAACACGCTTTTCTTTTGTACATAGATAATTATATACCTACATGGGGTGTAAGAAAATTATTGTGAAATACTACACCAGATTTGGCCCCTGGCTTCTCTGTTTGCCCTAGGCGCTGATCCATACATGTGACTGGGAATTTTAATCCACAGCGAATGAGACTGGGAAAGGGATCGGCAAGAGAAGAAATATTCCAAAAAGGACAAACTAACCCTCTCTTTTTTTTTTCTCTCTCTCTTTTTCTGCACTATTTTGTATACCTTATCCAGCATATAGGCTCCATACTGCTGAACATTCACCAGCATCCAAACCTGACAGTGGGGATGCAAGAGTTTTGAATCCTGGTACTTTCTTTTGCATGCAAATAAAAGGCAGAGGTAATATATAATAGAGTTAAATATATAGAAGATAAAAGGAGAAAAAATATATTTCTGGTAGAGAAGAGCTAGAGTAGTGTTAGATAAAGAAGGTGGAGGCATCAGAGAGAGTTATAGAGAAAAGGATAGAGGAAGAAAAGAGGGGAAACAAAAAGAAAATGAATGTGTATATATATATATATATATATATATATATATGAATTTTTTTTCTTGCTACATTGGGATGCAGCAACTGGAGGATTCAGTTTGGCATTCAGATGATTTAGATGAATCCAAGAGACAAACAAGACAGTTAAGAAAAGTGTAACCACAAGCATAGTGCATGATTCTGTTTAACTCTTCCTTGGCCTATTTTGCATATGCAGATTAGGGTTTGGATTCGGCCAAATGGTTCTTGAAGGATTCAGGAGTTGGCCAAATGCCAAAATAGTAGATTTCAGTACATACCTACTGCCAGATACTCAAAAACCACAAACTCATTTAGGATTTATTGCTACTCTATCACAATAACTGAATATTCTTATGTTCTTCTATGTTCTATGTTACTTCCATAATAAAAATGTGGGAAGCACATAGGAAACATGCTTAATCCTACTTCTACCTGTTATAGATGTGTAGATAGATAGGAGTGTGAAATTTGTTTGGGGCAGCTAGCAATAGAAGGCTTTCCTATGAAAAATCATGTATGAATCAGTTGGAGTTGGTTTCTTGGGGAGGCTAAGCCCTTTTAAGTCTTTACCATTCTCCACCTACAGAAAAACTCTTGCTGAACTCCACAACTAGAGATTTCACACAAAACATTGGTGTCCTATACACCAAGAACATGAATTGAGCAGAGAGAGAACATATGGATAATGTGTCAGGATCGCGCCGCCCAGAGGCTTACCTTAGCTCCGGGCGGCGCGTCCTCCTTCCTCGGCAGCATATCCACAATGGCGGCGCCCATAGCCGCCACGTGGATATGCGGCACCGGGTAGTGACGTCATCGCGTCACGCTTGACGCGATGACGTCACCGCGCTCGTTTTGGCGCGAAATTCGAATATTTAAAGGGCCATTGGACGCTATTATGGCGCCCAATTATAGGACCACATTGCCTTGATCCTGGGTATTGTATTTTGTTCCTGATATTGCTTTTGATCCTGTTCTTGTACCTTTTTGACCTTGTTCCTGTATTTTTGACCACTGCTTGGACTTTTGTTTATTTTGTTCCTGTGAATACAATTTTTGCCTGGACCTGTCTGACTCCTGCTTGATCCTTGCTGTGCTACGTTATTGAACCCCTAAAGCTTCCTCCTTGGTCCACTACATCCCCTGGGCGCCTAACGAAGGCCAACCCGTGACATAATGAAGCCTACACTTCCATGTTTTCAGTCTATTTTATCTGCTTGTGATCACTGCTTTGCTTATACTCATAACAGTTCCTGAATATTCCGACAATATAAAATGATGTTCCATGGCCTAGATAAAAGAAAGGTACAATAAATGGCATTCTCCTAGTTTCCACATTAAAGTAATCACTCTATTTCAGTCAATGATACTGTCATTTATATTTCATATCTCTTTGACAGTGTTTTGCACAACACAGAAGAAGTAATCACATCGACTTGTTACTTTTTGACAGATAAAGAGATCTTGTGCGTTCGGTTCTTTCATTTACTGTGTACGACAGTCCTCCAGAGAGTGTGTGTTGATTGAAATGCTTACAAGGATGATTCCACTGACTCTTGACATACACGACATGCAATTTGTGCTGATCTTATAAGCTGCCAGCTGATTGGATTTTTTTAGGAAGTGTCAGTGATGCAAAGACATGCTAAACAAGTAGCATCCTGATGCACTGATTATTTAAGCCACCAACAGCCAAATGCAATGGAATTAGACCACAAACAGCTTTAGACTGGCCAATGGGATATCAGGAAAACTCCATATGGGCCCAGATGTCAGTGGGCCCTCCTGCTGCTAAACATTTTGCCTATTTCATGTCCATTCCCTATTTATATGGGAACAAAGAGGCTAAATAGATGGAAGAATAGATTACAATATGTAAAGAAAAGAGACTAGGAGAACAAAGGTTGAGCGAGAAGAGGAAGAATAATAGTACTGAGAGTGGGCTCCTGGTCTAAGGCTTTTTGGGGACCCTTGGTCTTAGGTTTTTGGGTGGGCTTTTGATCTAAGGTTTTTGGGTGCGACCCTGGTGTCCAAGTCCAACACTAACAACAATCATATAAGCTAACCACAAATGCAAATGTCTGTTCTGATGTGTGTTGTGTCTGCTATAGGTCCGCTTATCAACAAGACGTCCTTATTGGCCATAAAGCTGATTGGATTGTATGGGTTATCTTGGTAAATTTGCCACTTTTTTTTACATTCAGCCAGATGTGTGGTGGCTTCTTTGCTTATTGGGGATATGAGGGGCCAACAGATCTTAAAGGATAAGGAAAGCCCCAAATGCCAGTAGTCTGGACTGTAGTCCACCCTGACCCCTTCCCAATTACTATACTTTATTAAAAATCCAATACTTGTAAAGGAATAAGTACAAATAATTTGTACTGTAAAGCTTGCAGCGAGTATAACGTGTCATCCAGGCTTCCGTTTATGTTAGTTCTACGCATGCATGCATAGCCAGTTAAGGCTAATTACTACCACAAATGTCTTTGGGCAACTGAGAAGGCCCACTTTTTCCTTAAAGGAGAATTAAAACTCAACTAAAGAAGCAGGGTAGAACTATTGCACATTATGTTTCGGGCTTCAATACCAGCCCAAGGCAACCACAGCCTCCAAAGATACCCCAGTAGCTCCCCATCTTCTTTTCTGCTGATTCACTGCACATGCTCTGTGCTGTTGTCACCTACTGAGCTTTGGGACCTACTACAAAAAAATTGGATTTTATATTTAAAAAAACATAATTTTTTTTGAGATTTTAGCATATGGGCTGTAATACTGTATATAACCCCTTAAATGTCAGAATATAAGATGATAATTAATTAATACAGATAATTACTACATGACAGCACAGAAACCAGTGCAACTAGCATCAGAATTGAATAATTAGCCTTATAGCATCAGCTTATATTACAGACCAACCTCTTTTTCTGCTTAATAATTAGCAATGGCCGCTAACTTAGCTTCTCAACAGTTGTTCAGAGGCCACTGATGGTGACCCCCTGTGACAAGGTTGAAGTCCTGGATCATTGCTGAAATTGACAAGCAGAAACTTTAGGCTGATGCAATAATTTCAGTATATAAAATATAACATTTTTACCCATATTCACTTTTAGGATTTATATCTCCTTTAAAGCAGCCCTGTCTTAATCATAGTCTGTAGGAACTATGATCTACAGGAAGGTATTTTCCGGGCTTTATTTCTGTGCAGTGAGTGCAAAACCAATATTTTCTTTAACTGTAATGGGGAATGCATTGTACAGGGAACAGTACCCAGTGCTTGAGATCATTTTATTATCCACAAGTACTCCAGTGTACATCTCCATTAAGGCTTCCTCTGTACTATTAAGGGTATATGTATCCTGCATATTGTAAAATCCCAAGTGCAGAACCTTGCATTTATCAGTGCAAATTTCATCTGCCACTTAACTATCCCAGATACCCAGTTGGTGAATATTCCCCTTCAAAGATGCAGCCTCCTGAATACATTTCAATGATCTGCATTGTTCTGTCTCATCAGAAAATAAAGCTACTGAAAATTATTAAGGCTTGGTTCATCCTTTGTCCCATTAAGGGTAAATGTGTCCTGAACATTAAAATCCCAAGTGCAGAACCTTGCATTAATCAGTGAAATTCCATCTGTCACGTTACTGTTCCAGATCACCACTTGGTCAATATTCCCCTACAAGGATGCCACCTCCTGAATAGATTTTATTGATCTGCATAGTTCTGTATCATCAGCAAATACATTTTTGCCTTGACATTTGTGATGCTATTTTGGGCTATTTTAGACCAAAAGGGTAAATGTCCAGCTAAAAAAGTAGAGTAAGGGTTACACTTGACTCTAACACACAAGGCAGGGTCTTCATTAGGTAGAATATAGGAAATTAAACTACAAATCATAGATAATCAGGCAGAGACAACAAGATGTGACACCATGTGGAAGTAATAGGGTAGTTGAAGGTATACCTCTAGGTTAGAATGCCCAGGAGGATACAGTAGAATAATCAGGGAGAATGAAGATAAATCCCGATTCCCTATCCAACTGCAGTCCCTTCACTAGATAGATTGAAAGCCTAGGGGGTAGCTACTCCCTACTACAATCCTTGTAGGAGCACTGGCTGCTCATGCCAATTAACCTCTCTATCCGACCCTCATAGAGAGTGCTATTAAGGATCTGACCTGTCCCTGGCTGGCGTCATTCACAGGGTCACTAGAGGTACTGGTTCCTCTAGGGCAATGCCACTTTACTGGGCCTTGGCTGGGTCAGCAACCAGAAGCCAAAAGCTCTTCCCCATAACAGGCACTATGTTAAAGTGTGACAGGAAGTGGCCATAAGGCCTGTAGGCCAATGACTGAAACATGGAAATGACAAAACTAGATACATGGGCATCGGCCCAGCAACTAGGGAGATAAGGAAGTTTATGGATTTAAAGCCCCAGGGACATTAATGAACCTATGGGTCCCTAACCATTATTTTTAGATCCAACTAATTAACAACTTGAACCCAAAACAGATTTCCTTTAGGGATACATTTAGAAATGACCTTCCCTGTCCCCTCCTGAAAGTCAACCAGAGAAACAGATGCAACAAAACAAGTCATTCATTTGAATATGGAATGTAACATGGACCATCCTTACATCTAGGCAAGGCCAACAAATATTTTTGGTCACCCTGCCCACAACAGCCTGCCACTCTAAGTGACTGGTCAGATTTCAGTATACTGCAGGCTATAATTTAATGTAACAAAACATGTACCTAGGGATTTGAGCTTCCATTTATTTACTGCAATTCCAACACTTGCAATATGACCAATGAGACTGTGCCGTTCTCTAGTATCAGAAAACTACTTAGTTGGGCAAAGGTGAACATTTAATCATCAGGTTTTTGATAGCGTTGAGTTTAATCTGCCACCAGTTTACCCCCAAAATTACTGGCCTGCCCAACTGGCCAATCATATCTCTTATTCCATAGTTTTGGGGATGTACTCATTGTGGCAGGACAAAAGATGTAGCTAGGGGGTTCAAATGTGCTGAGGTTCATTTTGCCATTTACTTAAAAAGCACATGCCATTACCTGACCAATCAGATTGTGCTATTCCATAGTATTGCAAAAGTACAGGTATGGGACCTATTATCCAGAATGCTCGGGATCTGGGGCTTTCTGGATAATGGATCATCACACCTTAAGCCTACTAGAAAATCATGTAAACATTAATTAAACCCAATAGGCTGCTTTTGCTTCCAATAAGGATTATTTATATCTTAGTTTGTATCTCAAGTACAAGCTACTGTTTTATTATTACAGAGAAAAAGAAAATCATTAAAAAAGATTTGGATTATTTCATTATAATGGAGTCCATGCGAGACGGCCTTTCCATAATTCAGAGCTTTCTGGATGACGGGTTTCTGGATAACAGATCCCATACCTGTACTATGAAAAAAAACATATGCATAAGAATTTCCAAGAGTGGTGAGCTTGGTTATAAAGTTTATTAGTTTTTTTTTTGAACAAGTCTATTATTTGAAAAATATATAAATATAAAATATATATCCTGTTATTTGTATATATCCTGACAGCTTCTGCAGCGGACATCTGAAGCATTTAGAATTAATATGTGATGTTAAAATCTATGTTATGGTTCTTTTATCATTTAAAAAATGTGAATTAATGAGAAGTACCCATTTCTTCCTACTACACATAATTAATCTGTCCCTAGATCTGTCCCTATTCCCTGTCCTTATTCCCTATCCCTACTATCCCTCATTTACAGAATGTAGGCAAGCACTGAATAAGAATATGTTCAATATGACATATTTGCATTGATCTTATGTGATGGATTAAAACCAGTGTCATAATGGCTGCAATGCGCTGTGTGTATTTGGGGAGCTACCTATGAGGTTCTACACTACCTGGAATTTCTAATGGAGGCACTGAGTTTCCTTTCACTCACAGAATCACACAGCATTCTCACTAGCAGCATAGGTTTTCCCTACCTACCCTAATATCCTAATGCTAGGCCTCACTGTGTTTCTAATACTATTCATACTAATACATCTTGCATCATCCTATATAATAAAGTTCAAGTGTCTCTGCGTCCAGTCCCTGTGTCCATGGAATTG
>CM044432.1:60256640-60273015 GCA_024363595.1 Xenopus borealis | reverse complement strand
GGTCCTAATGAGGGACTCAAGCCTTGTGTTTAGAAAAGAGTTGTAAGGGTTTTGTATTCTATTGTTTTGATGTTTTTGCATCTGAAACTGTCACATAGTCTTGAAATTAACTGACTTATATTGTGATACAAACCCAGATATAATGCTACATTAGGGGGCAGATTTATCAGGGGTTGAATTTCAAAGTGAAAAAACTTTTAAATTCAACATCACATTTTTTTAGAAATGTTTTTTCGATCTAAAACGATTTTGATAGAATAGGTCCGTTTTCGATCAAATTAAAATCAATTGAATAATTCGATTGAATCGTTTGATTCAAACAATTTCTTCAAAAATACTTGTTTAAGTGGGAAGTCGGCTGCCATTTTCAGACACAATTTATTCCGTATTAGTTCATGCTCAGTCTTCCAGCACCCAAAGAGGCAGCAAACGCAAAACAGCAGGTATGCCATACAGTGAGATGATGGGTAGAAAAAGTACACAAACCATGGCGTTTGTAAACCAATTTAGTGGAACAATTACTTGCTAAAAATAGCTATCTGAGATAAGACAATTAGAAATGTGACCTGATGAGACCGCAGTCAATTAAATGGTTAATATCTCTAGAGAGCAATACCAGATTGTGATTGAAGTTGTGATTGAAGCTATTGACTGATGCAGTTAGAAAAAAACATGTTTTTTTCCATGACAATATCCCTTTAACTTGGTTTACATAGTTTTAAAATGTTGTTTATTTAAAGTACTATACGGTATGTGTACAGATAAAAGGCATAATGTACATTTCAGTATGAAACATATAGTGGTGTTTAAATAACAGTGACAAGCTTTTATACCTTTTATCAAAATACATTTTGAACACAATACAAAAAACCCTCACATGCTATAAATACATTTAAATATATGTATTGGGTCCATAATTATATCTTGGAGAGAAGCTTAAGATGTGTTGCAATTCCATTAAAGGGTTATAAGAGCTAAGTCATTAAATGTGGTTATAAATGCCAAGTATAATACAGTACATCCCAACAGAGTCCAATAAAGATGTCTATATTACCTTCATATCCAGAAAGCACATGGTTAAATGATATGTGTCTTGAATTGTATATTGTATATATAAATAAACAAATAATCCTCAAGAAAATGTTTAATTTAATGAACAATTTTTTATATAGTGTAGTATCTGGGAATTACAATACTTCTCTTAGAGTCCTAAGGCATTGGTAAGAACACTATTAACTTTTTTTATTTTACTCCCATTGGTTTAGCATAAAAGCCAGCTTAGACTCTACTACTGTTGATTGAATTTACTCCTCACATCAGAAAGGCCAAGCAATCACACTTGTCCTGTAGCTGGGTGTATGCATACCAGTCACCACTTAAACATTCTGAATATGCCTGGTCCTTTTCTTACAAAGCCTGATAATTTCAAGAGCTTTGTCTCATTAGTTATACTGTATCTCAGCTCCAGCATTTCACTGCACAGTAGCATCTCATATAAATATACATTAACTCACATCGATATAATACATTAAACCTTGAGAACAACCTTTGTAAACATTGATAGTAGTACAACTGGTAAATTCATTAGATTTTATCTTCTCTTTCCAAATTGCAAAAAAACAAAACAAAAATGTTTCTTACATGGTACTGTTATTAATATTTCAACCGTTTTCTCACTCATTTTGTTATATGCAGTATACCTGTATAGAACACTTTGATAAAAGGTGATATTTAAAGCCATTTTTCTGACAATATTTTTGTAAGTCATTATAATTATACAGTAATGAATATAGTATTGATAACACGTAGCCTATTCCTACTTCCTACTGAAAAAAGTGGGAACACTTTAAACTTTCACTTTGACAGTTTATAAATAGGGCCTTAATTCTCCTGCTCCACTGCATATTGTTATTTGTACAGCTTCATCAAACCAATGCTTTGGCACTTTACAAAGAATATCCAGCATTCACATCAGTCCCAGTGGTGTAACTACTAGGGTTGCCACCTGTTCAGTTTTGATCTAAACCTTTTGAAATCCAAACAATATTTTGGCCAATGAATATTTGAATATAATCACTATGTTTTTTTATATCAACATGGCTTAGTTAGCAACAACCACATTTTTTTTTTTATAATTGCAGAAAGAGAAAGCAAATCATTCAAAAATGAGGCATTGTCATTGCTGAATTTCTGAACTTTTGGATAACTGGTTTCTATAATACTTTTAATTAAAACACTGGGCTAACTCATGAGGCAGAATATAGACAGGGCTAGGGTTGCCACCTGTACATCCCGGTTTTTCAAATGACTGTCCAGTTTGGACTGTCTGGTTTAAAACAGTAAGAAAACTGGAGAGAAATCCAGTCAATTGCATCTCAGTAATGCGATAACCCTGGCATCATAACCCCACACAACATCATTGTGCCTGCCCCTGACATCATCATGCCCACCTCCAGCATCACTCCCCCATCCCGATGCCATCAGCCCCACCCATTTGTTCAGGTTTAGACGCTGGAAAAGGTGCCAACTACAGACACAGTAAAAGTGTAGAAAATAGATCCTCACACACACTCCAGACGGATGTGGGCGAATTCGCTGCAAATTCACTGCGAAACGGCCCAGATTCACCCATCACTAGTGCGGATCCGTTTTCTAGATGTTTACTTTGGCAAAGGACCCGGCCAGACCATGAAAGAACGCACCACCATTGCAGAATTGGTGAATCACAGGTGCGTGATAAGAAAATTATATTGCAACTACAGACACAGGGCTTGAGGTCATGATAGGGGTTATGCTAGGACATCTGTCTAGAGATGAGCCAAGTTTTGCTGAAAAAAACCCATAGATGTGTGAAAAAATTAGTTGTCTGTCAAAATTAATTTTGCAGCCCATAGACTTCAAGGCCTTTTTACAGAATTTTCTCAGTTTCATAAATTGTGAAAAAGAGTCAGATTCACCCATTACTATGCTGTCACTGTTGCCAATTAAATGCCTGCTAAAATACTAACAAGATATTTCTGTATGTAGGATCCCATCATAGTTGTCTATCACTGTTTCTATACCAGAGTTTGAGATTATCTTCATGTTTGATATTGGTTCCTTGGGCAGATACTCTCTCACAGTCACATCAGCAAGTGTCAACAAACACAGTGGTGGAAGACTGTGATGGCAGTAATTCTCAACACTTAACTTCCTCTGTATGTCACCAGAGATACCCGTGGTCTCCATGGGTAAGCAAAAGAGAGAACCTGAATATATTGCTAAGATCTCACTATTTAGTTACAACAGAACCACAGGTCTTACAATTGAATAATCACCCTCACATAAGGGTACATTTGAGATTTTTTCTGAGACTGATCAGAGTGCTGTTAATTTGTTACATTTTTGCCTCAATTAGGGGGCACAACATTTGCCAAGGATTCTACCACAATAAAAGAGCCAGTCATTCTAGGAAGTAATTTGCTTTATTATCTGTAGAGGATCTGTCTACCTTCATCTGCCGTTTAAGTAATATGTTGCTATTGAACTTGACAAATGGTTAAAGCATTTCTCCAATCCATAGGTCTATAGATCTAAGATAATAATAGCCCCAGGGAGACAGGATTTTGTGCATTTTAACTAGTATAATGAGACATAAAACATCTCATTCCCTCATTTGCCAATATAGATATCGTTTAGACTATTTCCTTCAGTAAAGCCACATATGTTGTTCATTTTTTCATAGGAATTTTTGTCATACTGTATATTATGTTGGTAATTAAATTGGAATGAAAACATTGTATGTGCTATTCTTGGATTTGTCTTTCTTGTATTCTTTGTGTTTACCACTGTGCATTAACAGATTGCAAATAAAAGCCAAAGAATATTCCACCTTTTGCTGTATGATTTCTAACCCACTTCTTTTCTTTATTTCTTTAAAAACAGTTTCCTCATTTAGATAAGTACAAAAAGAAAAGAAAAATACGTGTATGGTGTCCCCTAAATAAACATAAAAATTACTTTTGTTTTGCTCATAAATGGGGGATATAATAAGTTACTGTATGTTTGTGCAAAAAATATTGTCAAACATGTTTGCGAACGTTAGAGACCAACATTTCCATTGTTTGCGTCCTTTTTGATTGATTTGAGACCTCAACGACTTCCTTGCAAAGTGTGTGAACCAATGGCTTTTGCAAATAGTGTATGTAATAAATTTCCGTAATCACAAAGCATTTTTTTTGCGACAAAATATTTAAAGGGCTTCTCTCAGGATTTTCATGGTATACATTTTATGGCTAAATTACACTGTTTACATTGCTAATAAGTCATTCTACCATTTAAAATTTTTATTCTTGAACCAAATGTATTTTTTTAGCTGTATGTTAGTATGGAGGCAGCCATCTCAGTGCATTGTGCATAATTCTGAGCTTTGAGAAGGAGCTAGCACAGGATGGAACTGCTTTGAGACAACTATTTTCTCCCCTTCCCATTGTATTCTACCGCAACCTAGGACTTGCTCCCTAGCACCTAGTGGTAGACATGAGAAAAGCATCCATGCAGTAAAAAGCAGGGTTTTTCCTTACTTCGGTGCTATTTTCATGGGGAGGGAAGGGAAAAGCACAAGTCACATGACCTGAGGGCACATGGGAAACTGACAATAAGTCTCGTCCCTTGCCAGATTTCAAAATTAAATTAAAAAAACCTGTTTGCTCTTTTAAAAATGGATTACAGTGCAGAAGTCTGCTGCACTGCAATATAGCTGGAGCAGCACTATTATCTGGAAGGTTTACAGGCGCCATCTTCTTTGTTGTCCCGACGGCATTTGTGGCCATGCGCAGTAGGACCCATTCGCTGGTTGGCACTACTGCACATGCACCCAAAGTTCACGAAGTTTAATCGGAAAACTTTGTGAAATTCGGGTGCATGTGCAGTAGGACCAGCCAGCACGTGTCCTACTACAGGTGCACCACAAACGCGGTCAGGACAATGAAAACCTTCCAGAAGGGGTCCTGCGCTTTGGGGTAATTTACATGTTAGGGACAATACCCCGGGGGGGGAGGAGGTAGGCTTGGGGGAGGAGGGAGGGGGTCTACAGGAGGGGGGGGGAGGGGTTTTAGCGCCGCAGTGTTGAATTCTCCTTTAGAAATATATAAGTAGACAAACCTGGTTGGCCATCTTATTTACTTAACATTCATTGCACAAAATGCATTTGAGCATTTATTTAAATGAAGTAATAGTATAGTTTAGTAAGTGGCACCATTAGACTCAGAACACTGGCAAGTTGCCAGCTACTCTGGAAAGGCAATTAGAGTATAGCCATCAATTTTCTGTATTGTGAATTGTGAAATAAATGGTAAAAATCTAATTGATACATCTTTTCTTTATATATCAAAACTATGTTTGCCCATATAAAATAAATCCTGCATTAAAATATTTCTATAATTTATTCAATGATAGCTGTGGTGTGGTGCTGTATCATGTCATGAGTCTGCAGCTTGTTGTGAATAATTAAAGGCTGGTAGCCATATAATTTACATAGTGATACCAAACATCCTCAACAGGAAAGCTACAGATATTCAATAACTGAATAACAGCACCTACATGCAAAAACGTTACTTTCATCAATTAGTTCTTAACTAAAAATGTAAATTTCATACAAGGATTATAAATCCTTTGTTCTCAATCTTTATTTGATTCTCTTTTTAACTATATATCCCAGCTAAATTGAAGAAGGTATACGCTCATGCCTTCTCCAATAAACTGTCAACATAAATTGACTCAATTTAGACGAGAATCGCAATACATATCCATTTCAAACTGTGTCACATTTTATTTGGTTTCAGTAAAGCGAGATTTATTGTCTGCTCAATTGAGCTGCAGAGATATAGTCTGTGGCATGCCAATTTCACTGGAAAGTAATATGGATTACAAACAAGGACCTTAATCAGATCAAACTTTATTTCAAAGTATCTTAAAACATGCAAATTAAAGGAATATTGTCATGGGCAAAATAAAGTTTCTCTTTATGCCACTTTAAGAACCTTAAGAATAGGTAGTACATTATCACCGGTGGGAGTACTACTCATACTGTATATACAGTATATATTGCTTCATGCACAGCCCCTTCTACATTTAGGGGGTTGTTTATCAAACTCCCAAAGTATATCAATCTTTTTCTGAAATATACTATAACCAAATCCCGAAAAAATTCAGTGTGGGAGAAAAAAATAAAAAAAATCATGAAAATCGTATGAAAATTCGAATATGAAATCTTTGGAATATTGAATGAAACTCAACGCAGATCAAAATATCTTAGGGACTTCTCCCATTTACTTATTTACAATCTCAGCAGGTCTAAATATTTCCAGCCTCTGGGTATAAGAAATCCCGAAAAATTCGAAATTTTCGAGTTTTTGCTAGTGTGACTTTAATAAATAACTCACTTGGTAAGTAAATTGAAAGTTACAGTATTTAAACACATATATATAAAACAGGCTGCAATTTCTGATATAGGCATGTAAACTGTAAGCAGTAAGACTGTATAGTATAATATTAGAAATTGTATATAAATATTACCTAAATAAATTATCTGTTTATTTTGTATATTTTACTATAGAAAGTACATTGTATTCAGTAGTGTCATCATTTAAATATGAAGATATTTATAAGGAAACCTAACCAAAATTTAATGGATGAAAACCTCTAAAAACGAGGTAACCTAACTTCAAAATGCAGTTTTTAATATTTATCTATAACATTTCCCACTGATGATAGTTAACATCAAATTGCATTTAACATTCTGTATAACCTTCTGTTATCAGTCAAATCAGACTGGTCCACTGCTGTGACAAGTGAAAAGAAGTCTGACAAAATGAAATCATCCATAGCCAAAGCCTTCTTTTCTATTTAATTCTGGTAAGCTTCTGAAACACTTGTTGGTGGATAATAAATAACTTGTTTAGCATATATTTATCAATCATCTATCTAGCCAATCCATCTCTCCATCTAGCTTTGTGACATTTACATTTGGAGGTCATAGAGTGCCAGACCGGGCATGTTGTGGCAACTGCACATCCTTTATAACCCATGTACTCTGGAGATTCTTTTAATTGTAGCTCACTAATTCTCTAATGGAAGATGTGTTCTTTTAATTCTTCATTTTATTTACAGTGCTGGAATGTCCTCTTATTTGTTAGTGTTCTTCTTAAATTTACATGTACAGTACCTACATAATTATCTTGGAAACAGAATGTTAACCACCTGCATTTATCAAATGCAACCATGCAAAATGATTGCCAGGATAAACAATGGTTTAGTGCTTGATGACATTTTTAATGGTTTTTTTTTTAAAGTGTTTTAATAAAAGCAGGCACTTAAATCTCTGCTGTTAAATTTCAGCTGTCTTCTCGAAAGTGATGTTTGTTTTTTGGTTAGGTAAGACATGCATCTTTTTAAGATTGATATTATCCTGCATATCAAGGATATATACTGTAATATGGAATACTATACTATACTACCATGGAACCCTTACAGAATTCACATCACAGCTAGTGGAATTTTGTCAGACAACCGTTGCTTGGAAATGTAGTAGCCCACCTGAGCTACTGAGCTACTTAAATTGTGGATGGCAAAGTGCTCCAACAACATATAGTTGTGTTGAAAATAATAGCAGTGTGTAAAAAGTGAATACACCTCAAAGTCCCAATAATAGCTTTTATTTTTTTTACAGAAAGTGAAGAAAAGGGAATAGTATGCTGTTCCAAAAAATCACAGTGTCTGAATTCTTCTTTAGAAACTCAAACATTCACTGTATAGACTGAAAAAATGTTTCAATATGTTGCTTTCCTGTGAATCACTGAACTAATATTTAGTTGTATAAGTAGTGTTTCTAAGAACTGCTGCACATCTGTGTTGCATAGAGTCGACCAACTGCTGGCACCTGTTACATTCCACAATTCTTCTGCATTTCTTGGTTTTGCCTCAGAAACAGCATTTTTGATGTCACTCCAAAAGTTTTCTATTGGATTAAGGTCTGTTTTGGGGTCATTGTCTTGTTGAAACATCCATTTCAAGGCCATTTCTTCTTGGGCATAAGGCAACATGACTTCTTCAAGAATTCTGATGTATTGAAACTGATCCATGATCCCTGGCATGCAATATATAAGCCCAACAACAAAGTATGAAAGAACATCCCCATATCATGATGCTTGTGCTACCATGCTTCACTGTTTTCACAGTGTACTGTGACTTGAATTCAGTGTTTGGTGGTCATCTGACAGACTGTCTGGAGCCCCTAGAACCAACAAGAACAATCTTGCTTTCATTAGTCCACAAAATGTTTCGCTATTTGATTTTAACCAGTCAATGTGTTCTGCGGGGGCTTCTTGGAGATAGTTTGACTTCACATAGGTATCTTCTAATTGTAACAGGACTCAGTTAACTTTAGACCTTCTTTGATCTTCCTGGAGCTGATCATTGGTTATTTTGGTTATTCTGCTATCCATTGGAATGGTAGGATTCCATTTCCTTCTACATTTTTCAGGTTTTAACTGAGCTAATGTTTAAATTAAAGTACTTCTTCTTCTGAACAATGTCTGAAACAACCCATTTTACTCAGGTTTTCAGAGAGAAATGCACTATAACCAGCATTACAACATATCCTGCCTTACTTCCTTAAAGGGCACCAATCATAACTAAAATCATTTACTAAATACACTATGTGGAAGTTCAAGATTTTTAAAACATGTAAATGATCAGCTCACTATACCTTCTGCAAATCTCCCCTATCTCCACTGCAGTTCTAGCCGAGACAGGCATCTTGGATTTCACTGACTCCTCCTACCTATATGCCAACTGTAGCTCTAAAATCTCACATATGCTCAGTTGAAATTCCTTGCTTGTCTAATAAACCTTCTAAGCTATTTTGAAATCTTCCAAACTTCTGTGTTAGTGCTACCACCTTCTGGAAGTTGCTGTGTGCCCTTCATTTGCATAGTGACATCACCAGCAGGTGATAAGATAGGGAAATCTCCTGATACTTCTAGAGTTTACTAAAGCTAGGCATTCTGGGTAGAATACTCAGGACTTTGCATGTTATGGTCACTGTTATAGTCACTATATGGACTCCCTCAGTGAAAGAATTAAGGGATTTTTTTTTTAAAAAACCTGCTATTTTTTTTTTTTAAACTATATGTAGTTTGATTAAACGTACTGGTTGGATTGTTATTATTGTTTGATTTTGGCTTTGATAGGTGCCCTTTAAATAAGGGCCATAACTGACACCTGCTTTTTCACAGAATGAATGAGTTCACTTATTGAACTCCACACTGCTATTACTGTATATGGAACAAGTAAGAGTTGTATCTGGCAACAATGTAGTGTGATTGGGTATAAAAAGACTAGCAAGGCTCAGTATGTAAATTTCTGGTTAACAAAGGAGGAAAAAGAAGTGCTCTGTGAAGTCTTATTTTAATGATAACTTATAATGATAATTTAATTTCATGTCGTTAAATTGATCAATAAATTCATTAGCCTTTACATTAATTCATTCCACCAATCATCACAATTCCATAATAAATAAATTGAGAACAATAAATCAAATTTAGTTGTAAATAATATCAATTAATAAATTAAAAAATTGATTTCTTAAAACACCAAGGTGGTCTCCTATGTTCTTAAAGTGCTAGTGCTTAAATCCCTTATAATCAAAAGAAGGTCATCCCCATCAAGAATTGATTATTAGAAAAAATAGAGGGTAATTTACTCAAAGAAAGTGACTAGTGCTGTGTTGATATTAAATAAGTCCTATTAAAATGTCATACTCAAATTAATTCAGATAAATAATTATGTACAAAAGGAATTCATAGATGGTAGAGTTGTCCCAGAGAGCTGACTTGTTTTCTGACTAGGGACACCACAAACTAAAAATAACTTTTATTACAATAAATTAAATTAAGAAAATAACTAAGACTCAAATAAAAGCAGTAAAATTTTTTTTCGTTAATACCTTTTGGGGAGACAGTATCTAGCATAAAAATCCAATACATTTCTCTTTGGAGGAGTGATTGTTCCAAATTGCCTTTTCTAATACCCAGATTCACTTTTTCTATGGCCCAAACTTTTACCTTCGATGGGTCCTTTGCATGGTGTTTTTTTGAATGGGTGAGAGTTTTATCTGTTTTTTTAGGGTTCCCCGCAGTTGTTATGGACTACGATGCTGTTTTATCCTATTAACAACATTGTAGTTATTAGTTATTCCGTCAATGTAGTAACTTTCTTTGGTAACCCACAACAAAATTTGATTAATTGTTCTCAATTTATTTAGTATGGAATTGTGATGATTGATGGAATGAATTGATGTAAAGGCTAATGAATTTATTGATCAATTGAACGATATGAAATAAAATTTCCTTTATAAGTTATCGTTTAAGATTTTTAGATTTCACAGGTAATTACTTTTTTATCCTTTGTATGTGTTACAAGCTATTATTATTTTGAACACTGCTGTTATTTTGAACAAGCTTCAATTAATTATTCAATTACATAGAATCAGCAGCATGCATGCCATGACTATTTGGTCTGATGGTTTTCTATTACTCTACTCAGTGTTGGACTGGCCCACCAGAACAAAAAACAAACTAGGAGAATAAATGTTGATTGAGGAGATGAAGAATATTAGTACTGAGAGTGGGCCCCTGGTCTAAGGGTTTATGGTGGGCCCCTGGCCTAAGGTATTTCGGTGGGCCTCTGGTGTCCCAGTCCGACATTGACTCTACTACACTTACTAATAAATTATTTGTCATGTAGAAATATAATTTCTACCAAAAACAGTGACTGATCAAGTGATGTCACTGAGAACTGCTTTTACTGACGAACATTAAAGGGATCCTGTCATGGGAAAAACATTTTTTTTTCAAAATGCATCAGTTAATAGTGCTGTTCCAGAAGAATTCTGCACTGAAATCCATTTCTCAAAAGAGCAAACAGATTTTTTATACTTCATTTTGAAATCTGACATGGGGCTAGCCATTTTGTCAATTTCCCAGCTGCCCCAAGTCCACTGGAGCAGCACTATTAACTGATTAAAAAAAAAAAAACATGTTTTCCCATGATTGTTTCCCTTTAAATACTGTCAGTAGACTGTAGGGACAGCTATAGAGTGGCACAAGGATGCCTCCTGGCAATTTAAAAGGAAGAGACTGTGGAGCATGAAGGAATCTACAACGAAAGAGGGTTTGTGGGAGCAATCTAATTTTAAGAAAAAAGAAAAGGGGATCGATCAATGCACAATCCAGTTTTCCCTGTTTCACAAGTAATTTAGTATCAATCCAAGTGCATGTATTTACAAAAACAGGGTCTTTTGGTTACAATGTTATAGTCATAAAATCAGACATCCATGGAGTTTACTTAACGTGGTATGGTGGCTTTTAAATGTTATGATCATAACTTCCTCTAGCAAAAGGGAAATGGGAAATAATTATATATTTGCCTCGAATTTAACATCTCACAATTTTAAAAGACACAAAAAATCTTTTTCTTAAAGGCATAAGATAAAGTGTTTTTTTTACTGTGAGAAAGAAATTGACCAATATAAACACATATCTCAAGGCTATAGAACCTAATAATTATATTTTAGTGTTTTCTTTTCTAGTACACAAAGCTTTTTTTATACATCACCACAATGCGTCAACCTTTTTTCACAACGTTGAATTTTCACCAACTAATTTTTGCAAGGACATTCGCAGTGAATTCACAGCTGGGAAATAAATTCCCCATTGCATAAGCACAACTGCATTTGCTGCCATAATTGACCCAGCAATAGCAATAGACTAGAAATTGGAGTGATGTGGCAGAGACTCATATGCGCATAATATAAATTGCTGAGGATGGTCAAGGGCAGTGGTGTAACCACTGCATGCCCCACAACAATCCTTGATTGGGTCTGGTCAGAGCAGACATCCCATCACCCACTCGTAACCGCCATCTCCTGGTCACTTAGAATAGGGTTGGTAAGCGCGTGGCTGGATAGGGGGGAATTATTAGAACTATAGAGGAAAGGCCTGTTCTCCCCTCACCCACACAAAACCCTGAGCTCTACTTCCTTTATAGTTATGCCACTAGTCAGGAAATCTGACATTGCTGATATTGACTAATTGTGGCCTTTGCTTGTGATATATTACAGGGATTGATCATAAACCAACCTGTTTCTTTGGATTGTGCCTTCATTGCTGGGATATCACCCAATATTATCTGTGATTTGACAAATTATATATTTTTTTTACTATTTAAGTGACTGAGAGAATATATTTTTATGTTCCAATATTACTTATTTCAAGATATAATTTCTGGTTATATGGAATGAAGAGTGATATTAAAAGTGTTTATAGATGGTATTCCCAATAAGCCAGAGGAGAATAAAGTGTAAACTTTGCTCCATCTGTTTCTGATTAAAATAAGACATGATCTGCCCTGTGATCTTTTTATTGTGAATGGTGTTTGGAGAAAGGCTTTTGTGATAGTTACAGTAAAGTACATGTGAAAATAACATATTGATCCAGTGGTATGTCTATGGTATGTTTAACATCAAATTTCATTTCCCACTTTCCTTGCATTTGACATGGTACAGTTGAGCTGCAGGTCAGAGATGATTTACATTTTGCAGAGAGATTTAAGAATAAATTCCAAAACTAAATTTTTACATGATTCAGTATAGTTTTAAATTGATTTATTAAGTGAAACTGGGGTGTCCAGGGCCTATGGGAACAGTGACTAAAAGGGCTTTTCAAGCAAACTGAAGTGCCTTGCATCCAACCTTTCACTGCTCCCCCAAGCATAATTTCCTTCCCCCAAGTGTATTTCCCTTCTCCTTTATTGGCTCCCGTCATCATGTGCCAAAGCTGAGTAAGGGGGGGACAGTACATGCAAGGTGTCATTGGGGCCCATGAAGGCTCAAAACAGGAACACAAACAAAGCTGCTTGAGTTCTGCATGGCTGGGAAGTAAGGCCGGGGTTTCCCTGCTGTTTATAAGTATGATTGTTTCCCTGAGGGACCGTCTGACAATTTATATCCACAGCAATAAATGAAGGGAGAATTTCACTGCATACAGTCAGGTTTATTATAAAAACATTAGACATTTTTTAATTAAAGTATATTGGAGATAGGTTTCTTTTTCATTAAAGAAAGTAAAAATGGGATTTTATTTTTTTGCCTTTCCTTGTCCTTTAAAGCCATAAAAACATTGCATTTAAAAGCCATATCTGAATAATATATCAGCTTGGTAATACATACCCATTTACACCAGATATGTTATACATTAGTAACACAAACATGAAATTGACTTTATTTGTAAACAGCAGGTTGTGCTGCTCTTCCATCCTCTAGAATTGAATCTGGAAGCTACATTGATTGGGCACCAGTAATTGAACCCAATAACATGTGGGAACTTGTTGCAGAACTTGATAAACAAAGACAAGCAAAATTCAAAAGAACTGAGCTGTTGCATATCCTAGACATAGACATACGAAAGGTGTATAATCTATATACAGATTGCAAAGTAAATTAAAAATGAATGTTTTATGAGCCTGTGCAGAAAGGGCCTCTGAAAACTCACAAAGAAGATATAAGATAACAGGACTGTAAGTTCAATCTGAACACACAATTCTATTTTAAAGTTTCTTTCATGATTTTATGAAGGGACTCTCACATTCTTAGGAGTGACACCTTCTTACACATAAAAGACATGTAAAAAGATTACTCCGAGTATTCTCTTGTCACTTTGCAACATCCTATGGTGTAATGATTACAAATCTTTTGATGAGCAGCCTCAGCCTTTTTTTCACTCAGTCTTTCCAGAGTCAACACCCAAACTTTAACTTTTGAAAAACAAAATCATTTCCAAAGCTGAAACAAAAACAACAAATCAAAATTTATTTAAAAGATCTTTTTTTTTTTAATTCGGGGGATTAGGACCCGCAAACTAAAATCAAATTCGATCGAATTTGACTCATTTTTACAACAAAAAAATTTAGATTTTTAAAAATCACCAAACTATTCCATATTGATTGTAGGACGTCCCCCATAGGCTAAAACAGCAATTCGGCATGTTTTACATAGCGAATAGTTGAATTCTTAAAGGGACAATACATGATAAATCTCGAAATTCGAATCTAGATTCTTTAAAAAATTGTAATTCAATTTGCACTATTCCCTAGTCAAATTACACTTAAGTAAACAAATTTTTAATTTGAAAATTCTAATTTTTTATTCACTCCCTGATAAATCTGTGAAAAAGGTGAAATGGGAGGCATCAGGCATAATTTGTTTTCCCCAAAAGTTGTCACCTAAATAATTAACCTAAATTAATGAATCTAACAAGGTTATCTAGGGGGGATTTTTTTTAATCAAAACTCATATCATAGAAACAGCTATATTCATTATGCATTCTCTAAATATGCTACATTTTCTAATCCATATATCTATGATCTCAATTTCACGGCATAATTTAAAATGTATTATAAGTATTCTTTCCAAAAATCACACCCCAAATTGTATATACAAGTATTGGTAAAGTTGTGAGCCTTTGGTGTCTCTATACAAATTCTGGTGAAAGTGTTTGGGACCAATTAAAACACTTTTTATTAACAGGGAAATATATTATTATTTTCCGTGTAATTTTTTCTTCTTCTCTGCTACTGATTAAAGTAACTGACACTGAACCAATTTGCTCCTCGCCAGTTACCCATGCTAACCAATAAAATACTTTTTTACTTGCAGCTGACTGAAAAAAGCTAATCACTGACTGACTTGTTATTAACCAGATGTAAATTTGCCCAGTAAATGACAGTTTCATGTTGACTGGACACCGCTTCCTCTGTTACCTTTCCCCTATTTGGCAAGGGAGGGTAGATTATTGAGAGAATCCAGGAAATTCATTGAATGTGTTGCTTTATTACAGGAGTAGAAAAAAAGTTACCTTTCTTTTGGCTCTGAGCTGTTCGTGATATTTATCAGATGTATCTCCAGGTATCTCTCCTCCCCACAATGTTATTCCAACAATTGTGTATGTGACTCCCATCACAATTAAGGGCAAGACATAGACCAGCAACACCAGAATAAACTGATATCTATAGAAATAAAAGCAGATACAAATGTCACTTGAATCTTATGGGGAAATCAACACATATGTTGCATATGTATGTATATAAATTATTAATGCCGTTTGTTAAAACAGTTTTTAATATTAGTATTCCAGTGCCAATACTTGGACCTTCCAGACATCCCCCATAGGTTATTATACGTTTTAATTTGCATAGCTATATCTCGTACCATGAGAAAGCATAAACCACATCAGATCAAGTACATTCATACATAATTTTTCTGTACTGTTTCATTAATAAAATATTTTAATAAAGGGCTCATTTACAACAGGACAAGCAAAGTGCTAAAAGAAAAACGTAAAATTGCCATGTTTTTTGCACTCTGCATCTACAGACCTGACTCTTCCTGCAGCGATTCTGTCAATAAGGCAGTGAGGCATAATGGTGGAAGTCACTTGAGTGGGATGTGGGTGTCTCCTGGAACACCCCTACCATGTATATTATTTTGGACATGGCTTTAATTCAATCTAGCCATTGTGGAGAGGACAGCATAATCAACCACTGGCTTAGTAATGGTAAATGATCCCTCTTTTATATGTAAATGTATAAAATGTGGCCAGATACCATATTGTAACATCCTTGTGTAAAATATGACTACTAGAACTGTCTTGGCAACATTTACCCTCTCCTATACTATAAGGCATAATTTATCACTGATTGAATGAAGAAGCCTGATGGTTTCATGGCAAGTCAACCTGAGTTTCAATTGCATTTGCCTATTGAATCAATTCAATAGGCCAATATGATCAATTTAGATTAAAATTATACTTAGCATTATTAGAGTCTTACAAAATTCAATATTTAAATGGATTCTGTCTTGATTTTTATGATGTATTTTTTGTTTCTTAATGATACTATTTACACTGCAAATAATTCACTGTACAATATAAAATTGAATTCCTCAACCAGCAAGTGTATTTGTTTTAGTTGTAATATTGGTGTATATGCAGCCATCTCAGGTCATTTTGCCTGGTCATGTGCTTTCAGAAAGAGCCAGCACTTTAGGATGGAACTGCTTTCTGGCAGGCTGTTGTTTCTCCTACTCAATGTAATTCAATATGACACAGTGAGACCTGGGTTTTGCCATTGAGTGCTGTTCTTAGATCTACCAGGCAGCTGTTACATTGCGTTAGGGAGCTGTTATCTGGTTACCTTCCCATTATTCTGTTGTTGGGCTGCTGGGAAAGAAAAGGAGGGGGTGATATCACTCTAACTTACAGCATTAAGAGTGACAGTACAG
>CM044432.1:60226236-60245382 GCA_024363595.1 Xenopus borealis | reverse complement strand
TCTAAATTTACTACACCACTTGAAGTCAGACGCCAGCGAGGACCATACACATATGAACTGACTGATGGGCGCATATGGAATGCAAGTCATCTTGCTCCTGCTAGATATGACTTTGGAGATGTTCCATTGGATGAAGGACATTTTTACTCCTGATGCCAACTGCAATAAGGCAGAGGAAAGTGAACCTATAAGGCATACTGAGAGAATCAGGAAACTACCTGCATGGACCAAGGACTATGTCATGTAAATTATGTATATATTGCTTTAAGATACATACGGTTTAATTGTTACTGTTTATATATTTGTCCAAATGCTTTCCTACTATAGGGGGAATATGTGGTGTTTATACAAATGGCCTGCAGGTGGCACTGTGCATACATAGGACTTTCTGTACAACTTGAAAGTGAAAATAATGTAATGGCTGCATGACCTGCTAATAAAACACTGTTATACCCTCCTTATCCTCGGCTACCAAACACCACACACTGACATGCTCAGTGGGCTCTAAACAGCTAAACGTAGGGGTCATTAGAAATTAAGCAGAAAATTAGCTTTGTCTGTAATATAAGCTGATCTACAAGGCTGACTATTAAATTATGATGCTAATTGCACTGGTTTCTGTGCTGTTGTGTAGTAATTATCTGTATTAATATTAATAACTAATCAGAATTATACTGTGACATTTCTATTCTATGTGGGCTGTATATTTTCAGTCTGTAACCTCAGTAAGTAACTGCAGCACAGAGCATGTGCATTGAATCAGCAGAAAAGAAGATGGGGAGCTACTGGAGCAACTTTGGAGGCACAGATCTGCATTCGTAAAGGGATGTGGTTGCCTTGGGCTGCTACAGAAGCCCAAAACATAATGTACATCATTTCTAGCCTACTTTAAGCTGACCATTCAACCCTGTTTCACAGGGACAGGCCCCGTTTCAGAGCTGCTGTCCCCGTGGCTTTATGACCCCATGAACCGTCCACGTGAACCGCCCCCGTTTTTTTAGACATATGTTTTAAAGTCCCTGTCTAATGCCTGCTAAATCCCTGTGTAAAAACGACCTGATTTGAACTCTGAAATGTCAATCAAAAGTCAAATCATAAGTCAGTGCTTCTCACCTGTGCCAATCTGATTGGCTATTAGTTTGGGCACCAATATTGGAGGGGGCAGAGCTGGAAGAGTCAATGTATATAAAGATTTCAATTGCGCAACAGAACAGCGCATTACTTACATGGCGGCTGAGGTGAAAGGGGGTGAGAGAGATGGCAGTGGTGCGTGCATGCAGGTGAGCAGTATGGTATAGACAGGCCAGGCGGGGCAGTATGATGAGACTACAGTCAGTTGTCAGTCAGAGCGAGTAGACTCACGGGGCAATTCATTTATTTATTGCAGCTGAGGCTGAGCCAGGAAAGATTTCAAAAGTGCACAGTAACAGTAACACTCCGCACCAGCGCATTCCTTACAGTGCGTGCAGGTCAGGAGGTGAGCAGACAGCCAGGCATTAAGTGGGTGTGTACAGGAAAATGGGAGTGGATTAAGGGGTGTGGCTTTAAAAGTAGGTGTGCCCTAGAAAAACTTGCCGCAGCTCACGAAGTGCGCCGCCTATTTTGTAGTGTCCCCGGATTTCTCAACCAAAATATGGTCACCTTAGCCTACTTAAATATTTATGCTTTCATTCTCCATTAATGCAACAGTTATTGCTTGTTTAAAAATGAATACATAAAGTCCACAATCTATTATTGTATTGAGTAAAGTATTGAGTGTCTACTTCTGGGATTATGGATTCACTACATCTACGTATTGTGTCACTTATTTTTTCAATATTGTATTTTTTTATTGCTTTGTTTGCAATGGTGTGCTATTGCCTCCTTAAGTGCCAACTAGAAGCTTTCCATTTGCTAGCTTGGTTGTTGGATTTTAACTGCTAATAGGACCTTTATGCAAGGCTTCCAACAATCACATATAAAAATGGATACCTTTGCATTGCTCTATACTGTACCCAAACCAAGACTGCAAAATTTCAGTCAAGCATTCCCTAAAAAAGTTTTTAACTGGTAACCATGTATCCATGGTTGATCTCACCAGCTAATCATATTTATTTATAACATAGTAACTTAAGGCAAGTATAAACAAGTTAAAGCAAAGACCCATTGTGCCATTACATTCTCAAAAAACTATTCTTATACAGGGGAATACCTAACAGGTTATGACAAAAATATTTATTTACAGTCTCTCTTGACTGTATATGCCCCCAGTGACTTTGAATTTTCCTTGGACTGCTGGGCAACTCTTCATTCTGGCTTCATTTAATGATCATAGTTATGATTGTAGCCCTACGGGAGATGTAAAGGTGCTTGCGGCTAGCTTTAAGTCAGGCTGTGTAGGCCTAACTAACAATGCTTTCAAGGTGAAACAAATACAAATTCCATTTTGCTGGTTACATTTCCAGAGGAAGAAAATGGCCATGTTATTTTAATATATAACATTATCAGCAACACAAAGCTAGACTATATCAAAGTTATATTTAGGCTAGAAGGAGGTAGTGTACAAGGAACAACAGACAAGAACAAGGTTAGTCATAAATGGCCAAACTTTTTAAGAAACATGTTTGCTCATGATACATTTTCAGAGCTATCTGTAGCTCCTTAGAACCTAGAAAAGAAAAACAGCTGGTGCTGTAATTGGTTTATTAAAAGAAAAATAATCACAAAATAGGCAGTATGGTGACCTGAAACCCAAAATAAGTCAACGTAATTAAATGGGGTGCTGCTTAAATAACCCCTATTTAGTTATTTTATTTTTTTTAAATGCATTCTCTTTCAATACAGAAGTCTGGCTTATTATTTAAATAGCTGTATATGATTTTCATGAAAGAAGCGGCAACCGTTAAACCGGATTTTAGAAGTGTAAATCAGATTGTCATAGTTAAACTAATATACAGCCAAAAAAGACTCTTTAAAATTAAAATGAAGTAAAATGAAAAAAAAAATGTCAGTATTTGCAAGGAAGCTTCTACGGTACATAAAAAACATGTAGCCTGACGTCCAGTAAGTAACTTTCCTTCTTACATTTTTGTACCTTACGATTAAATAAAGCAGCAGGGAATACAGAAATCTCTTCAGCCAAGTATTTTATTCATTCGTCAGAACTGACAGGCATGTCATAAAATGTGACTGTTCTGTTTTATTGACTTTGATATTTTATATATTTTCATATGCATGCTTTTATATACAACATCACGCTGTAGCATGACAGTAAATATCTAGGGACTTCATATTTTCCTTTTGATGTTAAAAATTAGAGACAGATGGTTCAGACTCAGTAAATGTTTCTCTTATGGTTTCTGGACTGGCTGGATTTAAAAATTCTATTCTCAATATTATGCCATTTGATTTCCTTTAATATATGGGTTGTGTTTACAGCAGTGGATAGGACAGCTAGGAGTCCTAGCTTTAATTCCAGACAGGGTATTATCTGCTCAGAGTTTTGTATACTGTCCCTATGCTTGTTCTGTTTTTTTTTTCCAATTTCCTTTCCCCATTGCCAATACATTCAGGCAGTTAATTATATCTTAATGACCATAGTGTGAAGGGAAATTAGACTTTTGCTCCACTGGGGCATTGATGTGAATGATTTATAATCTTTAAGTGCTGTGGAATATGTAAACCCTATATTAAGAACAATACAAACATAGTGTAGGGCCTGAAAAGGTTAACTTCTCTTCCAGGGAGCCTCATGGCTGAGAGTGAGGTTTCTACCCAGAGTTTCCAGGGACTGAGCATTGGGATTGGTGGATTAGGGCAGATTCCAAAAGCAGCCACAAGGTGTCGCTGTGCCCTATAAAAGGAGATCTGCCATATGCTCACAGCCAGTGCTGTTGAAGATTCTGGAGTAAGATCTGTCTTGCTGCTGGACAGTTATTTCTCTGAGAAGGTGACCAGAACTAGCAAAGCACTCGACTATTCGCCAGTCAAAGAACTTGCCCTTTAAATTTTTATTCGACTGCTTACTTCGCCAGATTGAACGTACCGAATTGCAATAGAAGCCTATGGGCATCCCCCATAAGCTTTTTTTTCTAAGTATTTTGCCGAATTACAATCGTACGATCAAACGATTCGAACGATTCGTACGATTTTGGTGAATATTCAAACGTTTTTTCTGCGACTTTTCATGGCGAATAGTCGAAAATGCGCTCATAACCATGAATATTTATCCGCCAAATATTCGCCAGTCGAATTCGAGGGCTTAAAGCCCTCGACATTTCGAGGCTTAGTAAATCTGCCCCTAAATGTCCAGTTGACTTTGACTTTATTCTACTAGATACTGTATAAATTTATTTAAAATTGCATAATGTTAAATATTATATGGGAAGGGGAGCTGTTTGGGAATATCTACAAAGACAGAGAGAGAAAGAGAGAGAGAAGCGACCAGTACAAGTGCACTGTTTCATAAAACTCCTATAATTATTGCTAAGATTTACAGTATTTCGAAGTAACCATAGAGTTTTCTAACTATAGAAGTTTTGTACAGTGTTAATTATTTCCCTTACCCCATAAATTGTGATGGTATTTTGTAGCCAGTTTTTGTTTGTTTGTTTTAAGACTCATTTAATACCATTGTATGGAGGGCTAAGAGAGCTGGTCCTAGTAAAAATCTAAAAATTATTTCCAGTAATTGGCAGCCATAGGACACATCCACCAAGTATGTAAAAAAGTTCCAATGTCCAAGCACCCACAAAATATGTTGAGGGAGTAGGGGGTTACATTTGTTTGTTCTTTTTTAGAGGTAATATACCTGTCAATATTTTGAATTCAATATTGCCCTAGATATATCTGTGTCACCAAGTTGCCTACTAGCTTTGTCTAATTGAAGTATAGTGTAATAAATGAAACCATCAGCCTTCCATACAGTATGGACTAACTAATATTCTTGGAAAACGTCTTCTACATTTGCAGAACTGTCTGTATACCATTAAATGCATATTTAAAGGTATAGTGGTGTAAGCAGAAAAGTGTCTTGCTTATACCTTAAATCAATATGTAATAACATTCAGGATTAAGTAGCACAGTTTGGAAGAAATACTTCCAAAAATAATACAAGTAACAGTGCTATCTTACTCAGTGGCAAGGATTTATTATTGTTGTTGGGAATTGTAATTGTTGGACAGTTTTCCTTGAGTCAAATTGTCACATCTAAGCTAAAACGTTTTTAGAAACACATTCAGACTGCCTGTAATTCATTGACTTAGAGAGGAATTTTAATGTCAATTTCCACAGCATACTCACAGTAGTCATGGTGGTTTTGATGGAGCTGAGGTAAATTTCCCCGAAGTGGCTCAATAGGAATTAATTTCCATGCAGTAGTCTATGATAAAGCAGCTGTCTGTGCCACTTAAGCTCCAATATATTTGAGGACAATTGCCAATGCACAGCAATTTATTGTGCTAAAAGTGGAACCAACTGGTTATACGGTGATGATGTCTCAAGTCTGCTACAGTATATAGATTTTATTATATACATCACTCGCTGACCTTGTGGAGGGTTTTTGACTGATTTTATCCTGTACCTTAAGTAGCCTACTCTGAATTTACTCACAAACATGATCAAGTACAGTCTTGCTAAAATATATTAAAATGTGTTTAAATCAGTTTTAAAAGGTACTTGCATATAATTAATGCAGGAACAGTAACACCAAAAAATTAAAATGATTTAAAGTAAAGAAAATATCACATAGTGTTGCCCTGCACTGTTAAAACTGATCTGTTTGCTTCAGAAACACTAATATAGTTCATATAAACAAGCTGCTAAATAGCAATGGCAGAAATTGAAAAAAGGCTACATGGCACAGGATAAGTAATGGATAACAGATAACATTATGTTCTACAGAGCTAATCTGCTATCTGCTGTGTAACTTGAGCCTTTTCTCCTTTGAATGGCTGCCCCATGGCTAAACAACAGCTTATTTATATAAACAATATTAGTGTTTCTGAGGCAAACATTGTCCTTTAAGTTCAGTGCCTTTGTGATTGGCAAGTCTGCTTTTATGATTGTGTACAAGGGTGCTTATTTGTGCTGGGGAACCCTGGAGCTACCACCACCCTGAACATGACAATATTTCTGGGGTTCTTATATCAGGTAAACTAAAAGAGTCACATGCTGTTTTAATGTCACAGGCTGGAAACAAAGCAATCTCAGACTTTTGAAATTGTGGGCTTCTTTATATGTTTCCTGTTATGTTTTGGTAGCCAAGGATGAGTAGAGTATAACTGTGCTATGTTAGCAGGTTCATGCAGCCATTACACTTCAATAGTAACTTCAACTCTCACACTTTACACTGTATAGAAAGTACTGTGTTTGCACAGTATAACCCTTGTGCACAGTGACATCTACAGGCCATTTGTATAAACAGCACGTATTCCCCCGAATAGTAGGAAAGCATTTGGGCAAATTAAATAAACAACAAAAATAAGCCAGTATGTATCTTAAAGCAATATTATACATTCTTCACAACACATAGTCCTTGGTCCATCAGGGATCCCATTCTTAGTCTCAAAACTATAGGCCAGTTAGTCTCAGCCTTAAAGCTATAGGCCAGTTAGTCTGACGTTGGTGGTAGGAAAGCTTTTCAACAGATTAATAAAGGATAGGATACTGGACTTCATAGCTTAATATAACAATACTATGAGTTTGTGCAAGCATGGTTATATGCGTAATAGATCTTGCCAGACTAACTTAATTTCATTTATGAGAAGGTAAGCAGGGACCTTGATTCTGGGATGGCAGTGGATGTGATTTACTTAGACTTTGCTAAAGCATTTAATACAGTGCCACACAGAAGGTTACTGCATAATTAAGGAATGTTGGCCTGGAACATAGTATTTGTACCTGGATAGAGAACTAGCTAAAAGATAGAGTACAAAGAGTGGTGGTAAATGGAACATTTTCTAATTGGACCAGTGTTGTTAGTGGGGTACCGCAGGGCTCTGTACTGGGTCCCTTGCTTTTCAACTTGTTCATTAATGACCTGGTTGTGGGCTTGAAAGTATGGTTTTTATTTTTGCAAATAATACTAAATTGTGAAGAACTATAGTTTCCATGCAGGATGCTGCCACTCTGCAGAGTGTTTTGTCTAAGTTGGGAAACTGGGCAGCAAACTGGAAAATGAGGTTCAATGTTGACAAATGCAAGGTTATACACTTTGGCAAAAATAATATAAATGCAAGGTATACACTAAATGGCAGTGTGTTGGGAGTTTCCTTAAATGAGAAGGATCTTTGGGTTTTTATAGATAATAAGTTGTCTAATTTCAGGCAGTGTCATTCTGTAGCTACTAAAGTAAATAAAGTTCTTGCATAAAAAAGGGCTAAACTCAAGGGATGAAACCATAATTATACCTCTTCATAAATCCCTAGTAAGACCTCATCTGGAGTATGCCGTGCAGTTTTGGATTCCAGTCCTTAAAAGGGATATAAATGAGCTGGAGAGAGTGCAGAGACATGCAACTAAACTGGTTAGAGGGATGGACGACAAATTATGAGGGTAGACTGTCCAGGTTGGGGTTGTTTTTTCTGGAAAAAAAGGAGTTTTGGAGGGGACATGATTACACTTTACAAGTACATTAGAGGACAAATATCAGGGGACCTTTTTACCCGTAAAGAGGATAATCGGACCAGAGGCCACCCCTTCAGAATAGAGGAAAAGGAAGTAAAGTAGGTGGTTCTTCAAAGTGAGGACAGTGAGGATGTGGAATGCACTGGTGGGTGATGTGATGGCTGATTCTGTTGATGATTTTAAGAGGGGCTTGGATGATTTTTATGGCTAGACATATATCAAAGGCTACTGTGATACTAAACTCTACAGTTAGTATAGCTATGGGCATATATGGTTTGTGTGAAAGTGTGGAGGGGTGTGTGTATGCTTGGTTTTAATTCAGGGGGTGTTGAACTTGATTGACTTTGTCTTTTTTCAACCCAACTTGACTATGTAACTATGTAACTATCAGAGAGTTCATATGTTTATGGTCCTCTCTAGTGTCTCACTTCAAGGGGTGCAATGAATATAGATTGTCTTTGTTACAGTAGTCCTGGTTTCTTAATTCTGACTAAAGATCCAGGCTGAAAGTGCACTTCTCTTGCACCATGATTTCTGTCAATATAAGCCTTGCATTTATCTTGTTGACGTTTGACAATGTCAGCAGTAGATGATTGTTTGATGTATGCAACATGTAACAGTGCACATCTGTCTACCACTTAGTAATTCAGCTGGAAATGCTTGGGTTGTTGCATGGCACAGTGCTCTGTAGTTATGTAGGAACTCTGTTGTAAATACTTTCCAAGATTTCCCAGTAAGGTTTGCTGTCCGTAGTGCTTCTTTCAGGCTTGATTTCTCCATTTGCTTGAGGGTAATACACTGAAGATTTCCTATGGACAATATTCCTCTCTCTCAAAAAGAATTGAAACTCAGATGAAACAAACTGTAGTCCATTGTCTGACATTAACTCCTTTGGACTACCATCTCTGCTGAAAACTGTAGTCAGAAACGTTATTAATGTAACTGATGTTATATGAGAAACAAATGCATTTTCTGGCCATTTGCTGTAATAGTCTATCAGAGTTATAACAAATCTGCAGTCTATAGGAGCATCTGCAAAAGGAACCATAATATCAATAGCATGTTTTCCCATGCTGAATCAGGGAAATGGTACTGGCTGAAGTGGTGGTGCATGTGTGATGGCTGTTTCGTCATGATTGAATGAAGGGCAGTTACCAAAACGGCATCCATTGCTATCCACCAGTATAGTTCTCGTAGTCTTTGTTTTGTGCATACAATTCCTTGATGACTCTCATGAGCAAGTTGTATGAGCTTTTCTCTCAAGATCTCTGGTACCAGTAAGCAGTTAGCTCCCCAGACAATATAGCCATCTACTAAGGACAGTTCATGTCTAATCCTGTAGTAAAGTTGAAGATCAGGACTGAGTTTCTTCTCAGCATTTGGCCGTTTGCTTTGCAAGATGTAACGTCATTTTACCTGAATTGGAGTGTGAGGCAAGCTTACTTAAAATCAACAGCTGTAATTGTAGATAACAGTATATCAGTAAATACTACAATTTCAGTGTCCTCATCCAGTGTATCAGAAGCTGCAGGTGAAGGAAAATGTGACAAACAATCAGCAGTAACATTTTTCAATCTTGGTTTGTATTGCATTTTTATATTGTAATTCAGTAGCCTTGCTGACCATCTAGCTATATGCATTCCAGCTCTTTCTAGTCCCTTTGTTGTAAGCAGTGTAGTTAAAGGGCTATGCATTAGGTAAATTCTCTAACCCATAGGTAGATTCTCAATTTTTGTGTTGCCCAAACACATGCTAGAGCTTATTTTTCAACAGTTGAATGATTATTTTCTACCTCTATAAGTGTTCTGGATGCATGATGCATGATCGGCATAGGTCTGTGTGAGAACTGCACCAATGCCATAGTCTAAGGCATCTGTAGTAGCCATTGTGGGTGGTGCAGGATCAAATAAAGCTAGCGCTGGACTGTTCACAATTAACTGTTTCACTATTTTGAAGCTATGTTGAGCAATCTCTGACCAAACCAGACTGGAAGTTCCACGTAATAGTGCTCTGAGTGGATCCACAATTGAAGCATAGTTGTAATAAACTTAGAATACCATGATGTTTCTTAATTCTGACTAAGAAAGCTTGTAAGGTCTGAAAATTAGATGGAGTAGGTGCTTGTCTAACAGCGTTGACATGGTCAGGGTCAGGCAGTAATCCCTCTTGTGAAATTATATGACCCAGAAATGACAGCTGAGTTTGTCTGAAGTGGCATTTGGAAAGGTTCAGTTTCAGTCCTGCAAAATCAATGCATTTCAGAATTTTTTTTAGGTACTTGTCATGAAGATCCATAGACAATTATATCATCCAAGTAGCATTGTACACCAGGTATTTCATGGAGTATAGAAGAATTCCGTCTTTGAAAACAACTTAGTGCTAGAGCTATTCCATAAGGTACACGCTTGAACCGAAACAAACCATCATGGGTGATAAATGCAGTGAGGTCTCTGCTTTCCTCATGCAGTAATACTTGATGATAAGCACTCTGAAGATCACGGCTGGAAAATAATTTTGCTCCTCAAGGTTTCTGAAAATATTTCCTATATGTGTGGCATGGGATTATTATCCATAACAACTGCTTTATTAGGTTCACAGAGATCAACACACAATTGAATACCTCCAGTTTTCTTCAATGGATCGGTGAAACCCATTTAGAGGATTCTGATGTGATTTTCAATCACATCTTGCTCTACCAGTTTCTTTTTTTTCTCAAAGTTTTTATTTTGTACCGCTCAATACAACCATATTACACATTGACAAACAATTCTGTTGTACAGTGGTCTATCTGATCCGTTACTAATTGTCACAGTGATGTTACCGACTTGTATCTGGGTAACCAGGTATCAATCAATCATTTTTTTAAAACTTATTTTATTGTCAAACGACAACCAAAGGGATAACGGGGGGGCAGGCCGAGGGTTGAGTGCCGTAGGTATCACAGTATATATGATTTAAGCACAATGAGCATTCTCCTGCATTGAGGCTGTGTCAAATTATTCTATCCATGGACCCCAAATGTTCCCAAACCTGTCTGGACAACCTCTTCTCAGATATGTTAACTCATACAGTGGATGGGCTTCATTTATTAGTGATATCCATAGTTTTAGGGAAGGAGCTCTAGGGAGTTTCCAAACTAGGGTAATCGTCTTCCTTGCATAGAAAAAAAAGTAACCTTAATAAAGCATGCTGGTATTTGTCGGGTGTAATATTTTCAACCAAACCCAGGAGGCAGGCCTCTAGTGTCCGCACACTCGGTATATTGAGAGTTTGTTTTACAGTGTTTACCACCTTATCCCAGAATTTAACTAGCAGTAGGCACGTCCAGAAAGTGTGCAGGTATGTACCAGGATTCGTCCCACATTTAAAGCATAGATTATCTGCTTTGAGGCCCATAGAGTGCAACCTCACTGGTTCTGTGTATCATACGATACTGTATTAAAATGTCATTGCTACCTATTACTGAGGGCAGGTATGAGTTTGTGATATCATCCCAGTCATCCAGTTCTAGGTGTGGTATGTCCTGCATCCACTTATCGTGGCAACTCGCAAATGGGGTGCCCCTTAGTTTATTAAGGATATTATAAATGCGGGATATCAGCTTTCCCTGTTTTGGGGACCTTAAGGTTTCCTCGAGCAGAGAAAGAGACAACTTGGGGGGAGCTGAAAATTCACTAAGAGCTGCATGCCTTATTTGAAAATATCTGTACCACATATTCCTAGGAAGCTTAAATTCTGTTGTTAGGTCTGCATATGATTTAAATCCCCGATCATCATATAACTGGCCAATATATTTAATATTGTATCTTGCCCAAATGCTGGATCCGGTATCATCAGGAAGTGTTTTAGTTTAGGGTTGCACCACAGGGATGTGTGTGGAGGGATATCATTTGACTGGTTTTTGTCATATTTAAGAGCTGTTTTCCATATCAATCGAAGCATCTTTAGGGTTGAGGGGGGGCAGCCCCTGAGGGTTGTTCCTCAGAGTATAATATTTGTGAGTGCCTCGGTGGACCTAGCTGCTTCTGCAGAGATAGGGAAGGCAGCATTCTCGGCTGATGGGTTAAGGCTCCATGCTACATATACTAGTTGGGCCGCCAGATAATAAAAGTGAAAATGTGGACAGGCCAGCCCTCCTAATGTTTTAGGGGCAGTTAAGGTTTTTAGACTTATGCAGGCCTGTTTATTGCCCCATACAAACGTGCATATATGTGAATCGAGTTTGGTAAATAGATTAAGGGGAAGGTGTACTCGGGAATTGTGGAATAGATACAGCATCTTAGGGAGTACCACCATTTTTAAAAGATTAATGCGCCCTAGCAGATTTAGTGGGAGTCCCGCCCAATTTGTTAAGTTCCTAGTCAGTTGCTGAACTGCTAGATCGATATTTAGTTCTTTAAACTTGCTTGGATCTGGTGAGACCCATATACCCAGGTATTTAAATGTCTCTACACATTTCAATTCTGTGGGAAAAGATTTTTAGGGGGAGTGGCATCCATTTATAGTCATATAAGTAGATTTCTGCCAGTTAACCTAAGGAGGGCCCCAAGTGACTGTCCAGCATCCGCTAAGTACACTAAGATATTCGCTCCTCCACCCCACCAAAGCGTAGACCCACAATATATGGGCTTGCACGTATCAAGGTTGCCAGGGGTTCTATAGCCAGAGCAAAAAGATATGGTGAAAGCGGACAGCCCTGTCTAGTACCTCTGCCTAACTCGAAGGGGTCGGAGATCATCTTATTGGTGCGGATTCTAGCTGTTGGCTTGGCATATAGCAGTTGGATCCAGTTTATACATTTGGGACCAAAACCCATAGCTGTCGGCACTCCCCACAGAAAGCTCCACTCAACTTAATCAAACGCTTTCTTTATATCAAGAGAGACTATCACCCCTGCATAACCATCCATTTGGGCTAAATCAATATTAGTGTATAATCTTCGTATATTAATATCAGTTGCTCGCCCAGGCATAAAGTCAGACTGGTCTGGGTGTACTACAGAGGGGATTACTTTGGTGAGACAGTTTGCCAAAACCTTCGCCAGTATCTTAATATCGTTACAGAGAAGTGAAATGGGTATGTACACTGCACAGTCCAGAGGGTCCCCACGTTTTTTGGGTATCAAAACTATTGGTGCCTCCCTAAGGGATAGGTGCAGCATACCGCTACCAGTAGGGCAAAAACTCACACAGGCAAATAACCAAATGTTGTATGAAGGAAAAAGCCAGATAAATCCAGCCTAGAAAAAGTTGCATCTACATAAAGTAGGGCTCTAATTACCAAATTAAAAGTGACTGAAGTTAGACTACAGCATATGTACAGATACAATGACACTTCATATTGGCATGGGTAAAATAAACAAATGTAACTCATGCAGCACTGACACACCACTTGAGTTTTGCTGCATTAGTAATATATACTAAACCGCCTTGCTCTAACCATACTAATTTAAATTGCATATTTCTGCCTTGAAATGTCATTAAACAGTTGTGTGTTTATAGCAACAATAGCAACAGCCTTGAGAAAGTCTGACTTAAGTATGCTATTGCTATGAAGCATCATACTGTTATCAAACAAGTGGTAATATATAAACTTTAAAAAGGCCAAGCTGAAAGTGATGATGGCAGCTGCATTTGGATGACACAGTGTTTCATGATAACACAAAAAGAATTCTATAAAATTTTATCTGCTGTGCAGGACAGCAGATGCACTGCTGCCATGTATCTCTGATAAAGAAAGAGAGTTAGTGCAGACTATTGATTTAACTACATACCAAATGACTTTACAGCTCAAGACTGTTGATTTCTTTTGTATCAAGCATTTCTTTTTATATGTTAAAACATGAAGAATGTGTGTCCATCCCTGATAGCTTTCTGTTGGGCTAACTACAAATGCAGCCACTTGGATTTGTGTGTTAAATGCATCATGACTCAGGCTTAATTGAAGAAACTGTGTTATCTAAAGTTATCTTAACTCATTTAATGCATTTAACCTTTTCATTAGCATACCAAAGCACCATTGTTCACAGTGGTGAACACTAGATGTGATGCTGTGACACAATTTTCTGTGTTAAATGGGACAAATGGGAAAAATGTGTTTAGTTATTCTGTGTCAAACACAATCCAAAGTGGCTTCATCTGATTTGTCAGCACAGAAGGTTTCAGATCTTCCATGATCCTGTCCCAGGTGCAGGAAAAATAGAGGGTATTGAAGGGAAAACTATTCTGTGCTTTCCTAGATCATACTAGGCAGATGGCCCTGTCTAAATCTATTCTTCCCAAAAGACTGTCTCCTTCCTGCACAATACTGCACCCCACAGCTCATGTTAGTCATCTCCTAAAATGATACCAAATGCGCTCTAACTTTCCTTTTTCTCCAGTAGTTTTAAGTTTTCCTTATAGTCTTTTCATCAACTAAAAAGACACTTTACAAATCACTGTTCAATGACCAAAATAAAGGTTCACAGCCTAACATTTCTAGACATGGAACAGTACAATGACCTAAGCCACATAACTATCATCAGATATAGTAGCCCCAGCACCCAGTCAGATTTTTGCTTTCAACCAGGTGACCTAATGATTGGTTGCTCTGGTATACTAGATTTGGTACAAACTTATATAGTGTCTTAATACTTCACATTAAAGGATAATTCTCTTTTATATTACGATTATGATATTATATTAATAATAAACAGCAACCAGCTAACAATACTGTTTTTGCATGCCCATGGCAGAATGAAGTACAAAACTGTGGTAAGGCAATAAGTTCTCCAATATGTATTCACTGAGAGCTTTTAATACAAAAGAAATTAGAAATAAAAGGAAGAAGAAGGACCAGCAAAGAAAAATGCATCTAATCTTAACAAGTAAAATCAAAAGCAATGTTATGGAGATAATTGGTGCTTTCATATACCTTACTGCAAAGCAAAATAGGAAAGAAAATAAAACATGCATTAAATATAAGTACAAATAAGCTTATTCCTGGATAATATTTTCTATTAAACTAAAAAGGAATATAATATGTTATGGAAAACATATATTTCTACATCCAGTAATCTGACTCAACAAATCCCCCCCAGAGATTGATGTACAGGTACTATAATCAGCTCTAAAAACACATACAATAATTCCTTCTCCTGGTGCCTCTTCCCACTTTTCTCTATAGGGCTCAACAATTTGTCTCTCAAGGGGAACTCAAAATCAGCATCAGCCATGGCACAGCCTACAAGAACCAGGTTTTCTTTGCCATGTGAACCTTTTCTTTACCTTGATCTTTCTTTGTTGGCTCTGAATCCTATGTTGGGCTCAAGCTGCTCTTTATCACTGGCCTAAATCTTTCTCACTGATACAGTGAGCTCTAACACCATCTACCATGTTCATCATATGTATGCTTTGTTTCATTATTATTGTGTATAAAATCCAAGAAGTCATTCTACAATCTGTCAATGACAAGTTAGCATTTACTCAGCCTGTGATGTTCTGAAAGGAAGAAAGAGCTTTGAAATTCCAAGCCAAGTTACAGATAAGATCTGCATAGTCACCAGCAGGACTTTCCCCATAATATGCACCAAAAAGATGACCCTGTCTTTTTTTTTTTAGTTCTTAAATAGTAGCAGATTTAGGGATTTTAAGTTGTTCTTTACCATAAAGGTTGACACCTCACCTTAGAGTCCTGCAGCGGGTTGGGTACCCGCGGGTTACCCGTAAAATCCCGCAGTACCCTGCAGGTTGTTCGTAGAATTTCTGGGTGCGCGTGTAGAAGCGGGCCGGTGGTTCTGCAGGTTGGCAGGTTGAGGGTCGGGTCGCAGATCCTAGCTATAGCGATTTTTACTCCTTTTTCTCAGCATTTTTACTTCTGATGATGTCACATCCGGTTTACATTGACAGCACTTCCTGTTTTACTCCTTTTTTTATGATCACGGCTACTTCCAATGATGTCACTTCCGGTTTACAATGACAGCACTTCCTGATTCTTGATGGTCAACGGGTCGCGGGTCCGGGTTGTGGATCTTGGGTTGCAGGTACGGGTCGGGTCGCGGGTCCAAGCGGGTAAGAATGCGGATTGCGGGTTGCGGGTACGGGTCGGGTAAGGGTCGCAATAAAATGACCTGTGCAGGACTCTACCTCACCTTACTTGTATGCATATTTTGGTCAGCATAAATCTTCCCCTGCTGCACACAAACTTTGACTGGTATGGTATAAGGTTATTTTATTTCAATTCGTACTAAACATTTCATATGAAAAAAGAATAACTAGAAACTAGTAACAGGCAAGAAACATTTTGCCTTAGTTCAATTCACATATATCACCCAGATGTCACCCAGATATCATGTATTAATCATTCTTACTGACAGAAATAATTTTCTGCCTGAGCCACGTAATCTGCTTCTCTAAACAAAAGACATATATTTAGGTCTCACCACAGGGGATGCCTTAGGAAAAATGGTCTGTGGGGATCCTTATCTTGAATGTGCTTGCCTTGAGTATAACACACCAGTTTGATTTCTGTCTGAACTGCCTAGCCTAGCTCTTAGTGTGGGCATGGGCTTGACTGCCAAAGAAATGAACTAGTCAAACAGCTGATCTGTCAGATGCCTTAACGGTGATGTGTGTGTTGAGCTACTGGGTGACTCAGAAAAGCAAAGGCATTGCATTTCTGTCTATGATCCATAACAATGTGGAATGCAGCTCCCAGTTTGCTTTTACCAATAACTTTGTTTTGGAAGATGTGAGAAAGGATTCTGTTTTTTAAAACATATCAAGGCTCAGAATTAAGCAACACTCCTCATATCCTCTACTTGTCTATGTACAATATCTATCTATTTATCTATCTATCTATCTATCTATCTATCTATCTATCTATCTATCTATCTATCATCTACCCACATATCTACCTTTCAATACTCTGTTACGGCCTACATTTGGGGGCAGATTTGGTGGAATTTCGAAATAATGTGAATTTTTAACTAAAATAAATTCTAATTTACTCATAACTTGAACAGGAGGTTATTTATGAAAAAACTTGAACATCGAATATTCGATTAAATGTGAACAAACCCAAAATGAGAAACAAATTCAAATTGAGTATTCCTCAGAAAAAAAACTTGAATGTCAGGAAGGCCATTAACATCTAACGGATCTCTGTCATTGACTTGTAAATGAACTCGGCAGGTTTTACGTGGCAAATATTTGAATTAGAACTGTTTAATGGGTGGAGTCAATAAATCTCACAGTCGAATTCAAATTAGAGTTTTGACCAAAAACAATATGAAAATTCGAATTTGAAACTTAATAAATCTGCCCCACAGTTATAAAGAAGTAAATATGCAAGGAAGACATCTCTTCCTGTGCTACTCCTTGAGTATTGATTACACATTTAAAACATACCATGGATTGATGTAGACAATTTGCAGTTGGCCCTTATTTTTTTTTTAAATATTTTGTGTTATGTCTGAAATAATGCAAAAAAATACTACTGCTGCATTCTGGATTTTCCAAAAATCTCAGGTAGACAAGTACAGTAATTGTAAGATGTTTAAATTGATGCCTGGATGTTTCAGATGTTCCAATGTTTTACCTGATAGAGGGAGTTAAATCTGCCCATCCATTTAGGGCATACCAATTTTTTCTGTTTAATGTCCTTGTTCCTTGGTATACAGAGGGAAGAGATTTGCAGTACATATATCTCATATTAAGGTTGTAACTAAAGGGGAATTTAAAGGAATAAAATCCAGCAGCTTTACATTTTGCTCAGGGCTTTGGTTAGCAGAGGAGCGGACAGATTTAAAAAAAATGTTGTGTTGTGAATCCTTTTGGATTCAGAATCTGGAGACATTTCAACCAAAAGGATTGAATACATATTTGTCATGAAATGCTTTTTGAATGTCAGATAATGGATATGGTATAGTTCAAGTTTGGAGAAGGGTAATCTCATAAGGATCTACAGAGGTTCCATCCTGAGGGAACATGTACAGTATTATAAATATTGGTAGTAGAAACTTTTCAAACAGTACCATCGACTTTAAATATATAAAAAGCCTTTACTTATGCTTTTTTGGGCATTACAGCGACGTTTCAGGCCATGCAGCCTTTTATCAAGCTTGATAAAAGAAACATCGCTGTAATGCCCAAAAAAGCATAATTAAAGGCTTTTTTATATATTTAAAGTCAACGGTGCTGTTTGAAAAGTTTCTACTACACAGTATTGCCAATGGAAAGTGGCCATTGAGGAACGTGCACCACTACTACAGAGAGTAAGGGGTTGAAGTGCTGACTACTATTGTCCTAAGGAAGACACCCCTCTGTGGTGTTGAAACGGTGACACAATAAAGAAATATTTTAGCATTTTTTGGAAAATCCAGAGTGCAGTTATTCTGTTTAATTTAAGTGTGCCCCTTAAAATGCTACTTGTTTTTGGGGTCACTGATTGAAGCACGCAAGAAATGGACTATGGCCTTTCAGTTTTATTATTATTTCCTTCACTCTGACTTCCTAACTACTTCTTGGGTAAATGCTTGTTAAGGTAATTAAAATTTAGCAACCACAATGTAGTCAAAATTCCAGTGCCAAGGAGCGTGTAAGGAGGTGAAATAAGGACTTCTGTCAGTGTAAAAAGTTAGTAAATAGTGATGAGTGAATCTGTCCTGTTTTGCTTTGCTTAAAATGTCCCCATTTTTTACATATGGCAATTTTTTCTTACTTTTTCTTTGTACACATGCAACTTTTTTTTCTGACTACCCCACACATTTTGTCAAAATGCATTACAGTCTATGGACTGGGGCAGTCTGAACGAAAAGGGGACTGCATTTGGCCAGGATTAGGGTGAGTCACCTCAGAGGTGATCAGATAGCAGTAGGCTTTGGTCCCAATGAAAAAGTAATGTTTGAGGTTAGGACCCTGGGTGCATGTGCTCCAGGAAGGGAACTGAGATTTTAGGGAGGTGAATGGGGATCTATGGGCTCCAGTGAGACATTTAAAGCATGTACAATGTTTATGGACACAACAGAGAAGGGGAAGACTAGTGAGAAAATGAAGGGTCACTGGAACATCTAACAGGGTCCCTGGAATAGCTCTGCTAGTGTTCATCCACAGGACAGAAAGTATTATTGTGTTGGTGCTTTGTAAATGAAAATATACCAAAATCTAGTCAGCTCTGCAATAATATATAGTGAATAAAGTACCCCCTCTTGTAAAATATAAGGATATTATGTTACTGAGGAGTTTCATGACCATACAGGTCATGGAACTCCGAGGTAACTTCTAATATACTCATATTTTGCAACTGGGTGTACTTTATTTAATATAATGCACGTTTCAGTGAGTCATGTGACAAATTACATCAGAACTCACCGTTTATAACTGATGACATCAGAACTCACCATTTATAAGGCTATAACTTCACAACTTTTGTGTTATTTAATTATATATTTGTAAAATTATGCCTGGTTCATTGCATGGAATTGTGAGATACCTGCATTACACAGGAAAGGCTTTCCCTATACCCTTTTCACTGTGTAAGGAGCTACCAGCCATGGGTAGAAAC
>CM044432.1:60166985-60179445 GCA_024363595.1 Xenopus borealis | reverse complement strand
AAAATGGCAGCTGCCAGCTTGCAATAATTATGATTTTCCAGGCTGAAGGAAACAAGATTTGACTAACATGATAAAATAGGATTTGGAATTATTTCTTTAAGGTCCCCTTTAAAACATGATTTAAGGCCATTTACTTATTTGGAATCTTTACCTTACTAAATCATGATAAGTCTGGATGGTGAAACATTTTAAATTGTAGACTTACTGCATTTGTTATCCAAATAAATTAGTAATGGAGTATTTAACTCATCCTAAAGCATGCAGCTCCCTTAAAATATATGGTTTAAAAGCTGGAAAGCATGTTGATTTTCCAGTGTTGACAGTACAACATTGATTCTAGACTCACTACTTAATTGACACATGGAATATATAAAGTTTTGAATATACGGTATATCTCACGTAATGTAAGATTTAAATTGAAAAATGCCTTACATAATGCAAACTTCTATGGCCGTCTCCCATTTAACAGTGTTCCTGTGAAATAAAAAATATCCCGAATGAATAATATTATTGACTGCTTAAAACTAATGATATGATATGGGATTTTAATGGCCAGCCTGGTGTTTTTGATGTTTAACTTCAAGCAAAAATGATATGAGGAAAAAGTATTTGAAAGTCATTGAAAATATTCAGTTGAATCTTTTTATCCTTAGGTTATTATGACTAAACAGACCTGAACTATATTGCGCTATAGCTAGAAAGAGGACATTAACCGCATGCTTAAAAAGGACAGTGGGAAACTTAAATTGGAACTCTGCAGATATTATGGTCCGGCAGGACCAAATTAAGGGCCTTCTTATATTCTGGCTAAAAATGATTAGAAGCTTCCAACAAGTAGCTAATTATATATATACCAATTACCTTTAAAATAATATAGCCCTAAAAATATTTATCAAAGTATATACAGTACTTTAATCATTTTGCTGCTGTAAGTTCTCAGAAGCCCCTTAACACTAGAGATATTCTTTCCACCATTACTTTACCCCCTTATTTGCCTGGACCTCCTTCAATTATAAGCCTATTTTGAATTACTGTTCTGATCAAAAGTTGTTTCTCCATAGTGGCCTGTGATGCACAAAGGGTGTTCAGACCAAATTAAATCCATAATTTAAAAAAATAAAAGGTGAAGTGCAGATGACATAAATACATTGAGGGGTTTGATTCCTTGACCTAAAGGGTAAGACTTCAGTATCTCTGGTCACTTACATTGGTAAATTCTTTTTTTCTTTAATATTTCTTCTTACGCTTTACTTCTGCTTGAAAGCCTGTAAATGTTTTAATTTTGGGGATTTGTTTTTCTAAGCAGCTAGCAATTGCCAGTTTTATTTACCATGACATGCAAAAAATACAGGTATGGCAACTGTCATTCAGAATGCTGGGGACCAGGGGTTTTCCAGATAACGGATCTTTCTGTAATTTGGATCTTCATACCTTAAGTCTACTAGAAAATCATGTAAACATTAATGGAGAACCAAACCTCTTATGCCTAAAATCCCCAACGATGCATAGTCATCTCCTGCTCCCCCCAGCCGAGGTGTAAACTTTGGTAATTGCCCCATATCACTTACTTACCTCTCTTTGCAGATTCAGCGCAACGGAGCTCATGGGTGCCATCTTCTGGCTCATCAGTAATTTTCAGGTCTTCTTCCGAAGCTTTGGCAATTTCTGTCACTTTCGCTGCATGTGCAGTTGTAAAAACCGGAAGACTGCTCCAATGGCGCATACCCCATATGCAACTCTCTTCCTGAAGATTACCAAAGAGCTGAAGATGGCACCCTTGAGCTCCACTGTGCTGAATCTGAAAGAGAGGTAAATAAGTGATATGGGGCAATTACCAGTGTTTACACCTAGGCTGGGGGGAGGGAAAGCAGGGGAGGTGACTCTGTAGGGTTGGGGATTTTAAACATAAGGCTTTGTTTCTCCTTTAAATACATCCAATATGCTGGTTTTGCTTCCAGTTAGGATTAATTATATCTTAGGTTGGATCAAGTACAAGGTACTGTTTTATTACTACAGAAAAAAAGGATAATAATTAAAAAAAAATTGGATTTATTTATAATAATGGAGTCTATGGGAGATGGCCTTTCTGTAAATTCTGAACTTTTTGGATATCAAGTTTCAGGATGATGGATCCTATACCTGTATATATATTCCACTCTAGCCATGTGCTTGTACAGTATACAGTATGTGTGCACGTGCAGATGTTAAAGCCAGTTCCGTTGCTTCTCTAGCTTACGGAAATGAGCTTAGGGCCATCAGTGACACTGGCAAACTGACGAGGTGAGTGTCAGATTAACATTTTTTTAATTCTGGGTTTAACTGTTGGGTGGTAGGACTTCATAAATAAGATTTTATTCTTTTATGAAAAGTGCTTCATTCAGTGCCTCCACTGTCTTGATGATTATCTACAAAAGACAGCTAATCCTGTTATTTTCACGTCGTCTGACTTTTCATGCTCCATTCTGACTGTTTTTTCAATGCTACATTTATGTCACTTCTACTCCTCAGAGCCTCAGTAAGAAATTTCTAGCAGCCAAACCAATTTCCACTGGGCTATCTTTCACTTTGATCCAACTTACTCATGTAAGGTAAAGTCCTTCCACACAGAATTGAATAACTTCTTCTGTGTTTCTGCTTCCTTATTAGGTTATACACGAGCTTAATGAGGTTCCTTTTTTCTAAAGGCATCTGGTATGTTTCTGAAAATGTTCTTTTTTTATTCCAAATTTGCACTAGATTGTTTGAGAATTGTCAACCATAGTGACTGCTAGGTAGATTGGGATCAACAGATCTTAAAGGAGAACTAAACGCTAAAAATCAATATATTTCTAAAACTGCCATTTTTTATATAGTGAACTTATTACATCAGCCCAAAGTTTCAGCTTCTCAAAAGCTGCAATGATCCAGGACTTCAAACTTGTCACTATCTTGGAAAGTGCCTGTGACACTCACATGCTCAGTGGGCTCTGAGCAGCTGTTGAGAAGCAAAGCTTAGGGGTTGTCACATATTATCAAGCAGAAAATGAGGTTTGTCTGTAATATAAGCTGATGCGACAGGGCTGATTATTAAATTCTGATGTTAATTGCACTGGTTTATGTGCTGTCATGTAGCAATTAGCAGTATTAATTACTAATCAGCCTTATATCGGAACATTTCTAGTCTATGTGTGCTGTATATTTTGAGTTGGTCCCTAAGCTCAGTAAGTGACAACAGCACAGAGCACGTGCAGTGAATCAGCACAAAAGAAGATGGGGAGCTACTGGGACATCTTTGGAGACACAGATACTGCTAAAGGGCTGTGGTTGCCTTGGGCTGGTACAGTCCAAAAAATAATGTACATACAACATTTCTAGTCTACATCTTTAGTTTAACTTTCCTTGTCCTTTAAAAGAATAGTTCAGTGTAGAAACGAAAACTGGATAAATAGATAGGCTGTGCAAAAGAAAAAGTGTTTCCAAGTGTTGTCAGGGAAAAATGCAAACTATAAAGGCTGGAGTGAGTGGATGTCTAATATAATAGCCAGAATCCAACTTTCTGCTTTTCAGCTCAGTTAGTCATCGAATTGAAGGGGTGGCACATGGGACATAACTGTTCAGTGAGTTTGCAATTGATCCTCAGTAGTGATGGGCGAATCTATCCCATTTCGCTTTGGCGAAAAATTTTCAAAACGAGTTGCGGCACGTTTTTGAGGCACGTCGCGTCGGTTTTGATGCTAAGCATTAAACCTGAGCACCACCATTTGTTTCATCAATTTTTACCATTGTTTAGATACAAAGGCATCCCCCTGCATATGACCAGCTAGACAGTCAAATGGTTAGCCTCCACTCAATATAAACTAAATCATTATGAGGCCTATTCCCTAAAAAAGTAACCCAAAGTAACCAATCAGAAATGATCTTGATTCCTGTTGGTTACTTCAATGATGTAAACTTAGTTACTGTTAGTAAAAAAGCCTCATCTGTCCCTAATATTAACTCATATATACTCGTATATTAATGTGCTATTAACAGCTTATCTATGATTAAAGTCAAGAATGACACAAACCCATGAAGTGTACAATATGTAATGAACAAGTGACATAGCAATGCCATTAACAGGCCTGTTTTTCAGGGGTAAACCCTGAATTTCTTTGCCCTCGAAATAAAGGATCACCAAACATAAAAAAATTAAATGCATACTAGTAAAAAGTGCATGATTCATTCAGAAAAACTACTATAGTTTATATAAATAAGGTGTGGTGTAACTATGTAACCATGGAGCAGCCACTCAAGTTGAATAAGACAACATACTACTAGTTCAATGGGTTTTGTTCTTACACAGGAAGAGACAAAGGGGAAATGCCAATCATGAGTCTCTACAGGACTGCAGAATGAAACCTTTCTCATATGAAATAGGATATTTGCTGCCAAGTTTATTTGTAGGTACTGAATGAACATATACAAATTTTAAATATAAGTAAACTATTTTTTCTTTTACTGTTACTGGTCCTTTACTTATCAAACGTATCTAGACAAAAGGCTGAAAGAGTTGGCAAGCAACATTCTTTTTACCTCACTTGTTTAGTATGCATTTATAGTTTAAATGTCAGGAGATTATGCATTAAACATTATTAATCAATACTAAATAGATACAAAAACACAAACAAATATCATTGTTTACCTGGACAAGCATTTGTATTATGCTTCTTGGTGTGTCTGAGCTAATTTACTGTTTTAAAATTTACAGTTCATTGTTAGTATAAACTCTCATTTACCTGCACTTCTGAATGATACAGGAATCCATAAATAAATTGTATCCACTGGGTATAATCATAAACTGCTTATGAAATAAATTCAGCATTTACAATGTATTTTAGTGCTCATTAGATTTTCCAAAAGAAAGCACTGTTAGTCTTAAAAATAAAAATGTAAATTACCATTGAGCTGATGCCCTTGAGATAGAATTTGCTAGTAGTTATTGGGAGTTTAGCTTTTCGTTTTTTTGGTAAAAAAGTTAATCCCCAGTCTACTTTTCACACACTTTAATTAGAACTGCTTATCTCTATAGAGTGAGTGCATTAACCTTGTAAAGATCAACTATGCTAAAGCTTTGCACAAGCACAATAAGAGCTAGTTGCGGGCAAGTACTCTAGTCATATATTTCCATTTATTTCCATTTTTCGGGGGTTAAATACTGTACCAAGTTATCTGTTATGGGTAGACACAGTCTACCCTGCTTTCCATATAAGGATCTCCCCTGATTTACATGGAGATCAGCCAATGGCGGATTGCAACATCATAGCCCCACCCATGTAATGTAGCATGCCCCACCTGCAACATCACTGACCCGCCCCAGTGATGTCATGGCCCCACCCCCTGCTCAGATTGTGAGCCGCACAAAGGTGGCAACCCTACCAACTTTACATCACAAAGGATGTCTGTCTCCCTGCTGCTGCCAGATCTGTACATCTTCTTTCCTTGTCTTGACTTAGTCTTTCCCAGCATCCCTTACACAGTCACATGGCATCAGCTGTTTCCAAATTACCTAAAACTGCCATCTGCAGACTTGAGGTGAACTTTGCATTGTCCTTATGTATCTGCCTATTACAATTCAGTCAGGTTTAAAACCACAACATTAAATAGTGTGTTATTCCTACTTCTATAAATATAAAGACAATTTTTGCTAGTTTTTGCTACTTGTATTCAAAGTACAGAACAGTATAACTGAAGAATGGTTTCATTTAACAATTAGACCCATCTTCGTGGCTCTTCAAAGCAAGTATAAGATGTGGAAACCATGATTAGTCAAACAATTTTCAAAATTTCTCTCCCAGTAAAACTCATCATTAAATATTCTGTTTGAAAGACACTGCCACAGAATACAAGGAATACCTAATTATTTTTAGTTTAATCTACTGTTGAGTTAATAGGAGAGGAAATGGCTAAAACAGAACAATTATTCATGCAGCTCAATAGCAAGATGTTCCAAATAATGATTTTCTCCAGGTTTCACCTCAAAAAAGAAGCCCATAGGCTCCAGTGGGTGAAAAAATGGTTGTGGGTAAAAAAAAAAAAATTGTCGCCCATAGACTTTAGAACATTTTTCGCCTTCAGAAGACTTGAAATCAGCACTATATCATATCCACCACTGAGTATTAGGCTGCCTTTAGCTACAGAGAGGTTGACCCCAATCTCTACTACCAGCAGGAGCTGTATCTCCCACCATGAGAGAACAGAACAAATGGAAGTGTGCAGCCTCTACGGGAAATAATAACAGGGGCGGCTGGAATGTTGTCCAAATACATATACTGTGTATCTAGCATGTAATGTATATAGAGATGGAATCAGAAAATGAATAAAACCCAGTAAAACTAAAGACCAACAGTTAATAAAGTAGTATGTCCCTATGGCTTTAAATCCCTACACTTCCTTATTTTCCTAGTTGCTGGGCAGATGCCCATGTTTCTAGTTATAATTTATATATCCCAGTTGTTGGCCAAGAGGCTTTATGACCACACTTTAATATAATGCTTGGTTAGGGGTGTATCTTCCTCTTTGGCTTCTGGTTGATGACCCATCTGGATATTTCCACTGTGCCTGGTTACACCAAGAAAAACCATTTCTGCCCTAGAGGGACCAGCGAATACGTCAGGGAGCAGGGACCTCATCAAAGAGACCAGCTAGAGAGAGGCTTTATATCTGTTAGTACTCTCTAGAAGAGTAAGATTGTGAGGGAAGATAGAATGAGCAGCTTTGTGCCCCATCAAGGATTTGTAGCAAGGAGTAGCTTCCCTAGGCAACAAGATTGCCTACAGTGAAGGGACCACAGTGGATATGGTGTCAGATTTAGATTGTCCTTCCTGACTACTCCACTGAGTGGAATCTGGACCACTTTTGAGGTATTTCTGTCTTGACGTCTGCTGTACTACCTTGACTACATCCCCAGGGGGCCATATTCAGCTGTCTCTGATTTACTGTCCCAGCCTTTGAATAGATGTGTCTTTGTGTACTGTAAGTAACCCTGTGGATCATTAATTAATTAACCCTCTGACCAATAAAACTGTTCCTTTGTTTTTGCAGCAAGAACCTCCTGGCGTCCATTCTATTACTATTTATGCACAGTAGCCGGTGGGAGTTGTAGTCACACTACACCACATCTTCATTTCTTCCACCTAGAGAAGGCCCTGCCTTGTGTGTTAAAATCAAGTGTAGCCCCTTGCTCTACTGTTTGGTCTAAATTAGCTGTAGAGAACCATGGGGTTAATATGTCCCTATGGCATTAATTCCCTACACTTCCCGATCTCCCTAGCTGCTGGGCAAAAGCCCATGTATCTAGTTTACCATTTGCATATCCAAGTTATTAGCCAGGAGGTGTTGTGGCCACACCCTGTTACTCTTGGGGGCATATTTATCATGGGTTGAATTTGGAATAGCAAAAACTTTGAAATTCAAAAAAAGTTTTTGTGATCGAATAGGTCTGTATTTGACTGAATTCGAAATGTAAGAATCGGAGTAATATCGCATTAGATCAAATTTGATTCATAGTTTTTCCCAAACTCCAAATAGGTTCTAGGAAATGTTATGATTAAAGGCAATTTATTTTTAATTCTCCTTTAACTCATTCCTTCTCACCCAATCAAAGTTACATCTGATTCTGCCAATCACTAAACATAAATCAGTGTAATCTGTTGGTCATTCGTATCCCTTGGCATGAAGCCCCTGCATTTACAGCTCCATTTAATATGTACAAATGTACAGGCTTGGAAAAAAATCATATGACAAAATTAAATGAAAAGATGGTTGCTAACAATTTATATGTCCTGTGTGCCATTATTTAAGGGAAGAAAAGGAGACGAGGAAAGGTAGAGATGTAAAAAGAGGAAAAAATCGTATAAGTTGGGCCCCTTCTGTCTTGGGTACCAAACCAACATGGTTATATGTTACCGTTTCACATAGTGGTTATTGAGTAAAGTAAATTCTTTGTTTGATCAATTATTTGGTTAAATGTAGATAAAAAACATAGAAACAAAGACACTAAAGTAGCTCTTCTCTGGGTTCCAGCGTCTACATTAGTGATGTGTGGGCTGGACCGATACCCACGGGTTGGGTGGGTCCGAGCCAACCTTGCACCCCATCTTCCTGGTTGCGGGCTTCTGCCTTCAGGGTTCACTTCTGTGACATGATGGATCCGACATGATGGATCCGACCCGCACATCACTAGTCATCATCATCATGAGTAGCTGAGAGAGTTTATATTCCATCTCTACAGATTTATCGAATATTGAATATCCTCCCATCCATTGGGAATTACTTTTATAGTTTATGAATGAGCTAGCCTAATATTAAAATCTGAATGTTTTAATATTGTGTATATCGCACTTGCTTTATAACGGTATGAGGTGTACAGGTATGAGACCTTTAATCCAAAATCCGAGTTCAGCAGCAACCCATTTGTGTCAGAATCAGAACGGACAGAATGGATCAGTTGCAGAATCCCTTCATATAGATACATATTATCAATTTCTCTATTTTATGAACTTATAACATAGGTTTCCTAGGTAACTATAAAGAAATCTCTTTCCCCTGTACTTTAGGCAAACGTGATTTGTGAAGGCATCCTAACCTTTCCAGACTTAACATTAAAATAAATGTAAAATGAATAATGTAGCATAAGTCACAGTTTATTAACTATGGGGATGTGATAGTTCTTTCTTTATCCTACCGAAAAGTTAATCAAGCTTTTCTCAGCAGGGGTATGGCTTTCATCAGTCACATCCACTGGGCTTTGGTTTAAGAGAATAATACATTTAAACTACAAAGAAAGGCAACCATCCTTATATCCATAGCCATGGGGAATCACTGTACTTTTTTATTTTGTAGTTATCCTTCTTCCTGATCACCTCCACCACACCTGAGAACGCATATCCACACTACTGCATTTTCACCTAGGGACATTTTGTACCTTTGCTTTCCTTACCTTTGCCATCGATACCTTTGCCCCTCTTCTAAAACAGAAATAAAATAAACACGTATCTCTTGTTTGTTGTTGTTTTCTTTCTTTTGATGTTTTTTTCTTTCTGTGAAAGTGAGACATTTAACCCTTATTTTTAAATAAAAAAAATAATTTTACCCTTTAAAGTAACATAATATACCTCACAGTACTAACAGTCTACATTAATACTTATGAAATAGGACTGAATAGTAATATAAAAATGTATTTATAGCTTTCTAAGCTCAGAACCTAAAAGGCTGTGAGGATGTAATAACTTATACATATCTTAGAAAAATAAAGGCAAAGTCAAATCAGAACACCAGATCAGCTAGATAAAATAGCCTAGCAGTATAGTGAGGTATGCCCTATGTCTAGGGTTATAACAAACAAGAGAAAGTTGTGCTCACCACTAATTGAAAACCATTAGGCGGGGGTGCAATGAGGCTGTGATCACAAAATACACACAGACAAATACAAGAGGTCCTCTGCACTCAACCCATTATCAATATATTTAAGACATTGAGACATTCTGTGCATACAGCTACTAAAAAATACCTTACCCTTTAAACAAAACAGGGATTGTTTGTCCATATATTGCAATATATTTAAGCTGGCCAACTACGTCAAAGTCATCCCATATCTGGCCAGTCCTACACTCAAATTGCATCTAATTTATTAAGAATTCTTTTGCTTCATTAAACATTTTACAAAGAGACTAAGGGGGAATTCACTAAGCAGTGAAAATTCTCTAGCGTTGCTTTCGCTAACGTTCGCCCCACTTCGGCATGCAAATTTTCGCCAGCGCTACGCATAATTCACAAAAGTGCGAAGTTACGCTCAGGTCGGCAAACAGTAGCGTAGTTGCGCTAGTGTTACTTTGCCAGGCAAAACACATTTAGCGATGCCTAATTAGCTTGAGGCGCGAATTTCAAGTATGTTACAGCCACTACACTACACAAGCCCAGGAAACCTTTAATAAATAAAATAAAGTTGTCCTATTGCCCTACATGTGCCCCCTGTATAGTTGTGTTGCCATATGTTAGGAAATGTGGGGGGAAGGAGGGTAACCCCCCCAAAAAAATTTTGCTCTTTTTCAGACCCTAGAAAGTTAAAACACGCCAGCGTTTTTTTGGGACAGAAAAAATTTCCATTTTTTTTTTCAAGCTCCTATCTATTGTATTGAACTTCGCCAGGTCTGACCTGGCGAAATAACGTCTACAGTAAGTGGTAACGTTCAGTAAAATGGTCATCTTAGCGAATTTGCGTAGTTACGATCCTTCGTCAGTGTGCAACTTCGCCTGGCGTAAGGGTGCGGAGTTGCGCTAGTCTATCTACTTCGCTTTAGTAAATTTGGGAAGTTACGAATTGACGTCACGCTGGCGAATTAGCGCTAGCATTAGATGCTTTGCGCTTTAGAGAATTTCCCCCTATGTTTTACCTGTAACTTACTAGTTGCTTTGCAAGTAAAACTCCCACACTTGTTTGCCTTTTTATTAGACACCAGTGGGATCACCTGACCATAGCTGGAAGGGGTGGGAGCTACAACAGGGAGGTGGTCACTGCTCCTATATGAACTATAACAAACAAGGGAAAGTTGTGCTCACCACTCATGTTTAAAACCATTGGGCATATTGTCAATTTCCCAGCTTCCCCAAGTCATGTGATTTATGCTCTGATAAACTTCAGTCACTCTTTACTGCTGTACTGCAAGTTGGAGTGATATCATCCCCCCCAGCAACCTAACAACATAACAATGGGAAGGTAACCAGATAAGAGCTCCCTAACACAAGATAATAGCTGTCTGGTAAATCGAAGAACAGCACTCAATAGTAAAAACCCGTGTCCCACTGCGTTCCATTCAGTTACATTGAGAAGTAAAAACAACAGCCTGCCAGAAAGCAGTTCCCTTCTAAAGTGCTGGCATAAGTCACATGACCAGGGGCAGCTGGGAAATTGACAAAATGTCTAGCCCCATGTCAGATTTCAAAACTGAATATAAAAAAGTCTGTTTGCTCTTTTGAGAAATGGATTTCAGTGCAGAAGTCTACTGGAGCAGCACTATTAACGGATGCGTTTTGAAAAAAATATGTTTTCCCATGACAGTATCCCTTTCAAGGTGAACCGCTCCACCGGTTAGTGTTGCTCTAAATTTTTAAAATGAAGGTTTTTAAATTTTTAAAGGTGCTTTTTTCAAAAGTGAATGCAAATGAAATGCTTGCAAATGGTCTGTCCCATTTCCATGGGCAAATTAATTTATTAAAGGAAAACTATACCCCCCAAACAATGTAGGTCTCTATAAAAAGATATTGCATCAAACAACTCATATGTAAAACCCTGCTTCGTGTAAATAAACCATTTTCATAATAATATACTTTTTTATTAGCATGTGTCATTGGGTCATCCTAAAAAGAAAAGACTCCTGGGATCCTGGGATTCAACGGTGCACACAAACATACCAAACAAACTATAAAGTTAGGTCACATGAGCCAATTAACAGACAGAGTTGTGTCTTTTGCTTCCACACTTCTTCCTGTTACAGTTAGAGTTGAAATATTTTTGGTCAGGTGATCTCTGAGGCAGCACACAGACCATCATGAAATGGGGGATCAAGGCAAGAGATGTAAAAGGGCAATATTTACTTAACTATACATACCAGGTAGGTAAGATTCTTTAATATGTCACTTAATTTGATATAAACTATCTGTTGCTCAAGTATTCATTTTGGGGGTATAGGTTTCCTTTAAAGTTGCCCTCAGGCATAGTTTTTAATCTTACTAATTTGAAAATGGAAGGCACAATTAATTGGCTTTGGGCTATAGTCCTACTTTTTTTATATGAACTAGAATACAAACTCACAACCAGGGTCAGATTGGTGGGCCAGGGGCCCACTGGGGCTGCTGCCTCAGGGCCCCACGGGCAAACCGGGTTTTTTCCTAGTGTCCTGCCTGCCCAGTCTAGCCCTGCTCACAAGCTTTTAAGGACAAAATTTTAACGCAAAATATATTGTGTATAGCTTGTCAAGCTTACTGTAGGATCCAGCGGATAAGGAGCAGTGGTCTCAGAAGAAGATTACTCATAAGAGCCTCACATGACACATAACCCACCTGGAATGTGGACAGGGAGCTGGTGAAGTGGAGTCTAGCCGGTGAAACTAGCTGGAGCAATGTAAAAAAAGGAGTTCAATCCTGGTCAACAGATCAGAGGTCATAGGCAGGCAGACCAAAAGGTCAGGATAGGCAGAAGGTCATAACAGAGAATTTGTCTCTTGCTTAACATCTGGCTTTTTGGCATGTGTGTCAAGCACAATAATGTTCTATTTAAATGGAAAAAGTTTGACTATTCGAATATCAAAATTTATCATGCACCTTTTTCTTTAAAAACTTTGACTGAAACACTTCGCCATCTTCGCCAATTGCTGTTTTAGCCTATGGGGGACCTCCTATAACCTATATGGAGTCTTTTGGCGGACTTAGAGAAGTTGAAGTTTTT
>CM044432.1:60130712-60149772 GCA_024363595.1 Xenopus borealis | reverse complement strand
CGGCGAGAAGTCGGCAGGCGACAGATCTCCCCCGAATCTCCCCGTCTGGCCTTGCCCTAAGGTAGGTCAGAACCTTGGTGGAAGTCAGGGCTTACTAGTTGGGGAAGCTTTTGTCATAGTACACTCCAAGAGTAAGGGTGGCCATACACTAAGAGATCCGCTCGTTTGGCGATGTCGCCAAACAAGCGGATCTCTCCCCGATATGCCCACCTTGAGGTGGGCTATATCGGGCTGATCCGATCGTGGGCCCTAGGGCCCAACGATCGGATCATAAGGAAAGCCATATCGGCGGTCGGATTGCGGGACCGCATCACCGAACAGATGTGGCCGCAAACAGACGGGATTTTTAGTCCTGACCGATCGACATCTGGCCAACTTTCGGCCAGATATCGTTCGGAAAAGCCCATCGGAGGGCCACATACACGGGCCGATAAGCTGCCAACTTGGTCTGTCGGCAGCTTTTATTGGCCCGTGTATGGCCCATCCCAGGGATTTGCAACTGGAACTGCTGGGGTCGCGGTCGCTAACCCGTGACCCCAGCTCTGAGAGAGATCCAATCCAGCCAGGCATCACGAGGGGGGCAGGGGGAGATCCAAGGCCCAGACAGGTCGGCACAGACAGAACTGGCCTGTCGGACTCAGGGGGGATAGAGGAGCAGCACAGAAGCAGAGGCACAACAGGGATGTGGAACTTGAACCGCTGGGGTCGAGGTCTCTAACCCGCGACCCCGCAAATGACAGAGAACCCCCCAGCCAGGGATAATGAAGGTGAGGGGGGCAAGATCCCAGACAATTTGCATTGACAAATATGGGATGGTTTCAGACAGGAAGGCAATGTGGGGGGGGGGGGTGACAAGGGGAAAGTGACAGATGGGGGGGGGCTCCCAATGCATGACAGATAGGCAGCCTGCAAAATCTTATAGGTATGGTAACCATCCCTCCCCTTACATCTACAAAAATTTGACCCCCTTTCCACTTCACTCCTGCTGATTGCTGAAGGAGGATGCTGGGCGAGCACGGCTTCTTCTTGCTGGCTCACTCCTTTGCTTTCTGCTCGTGCACAGGAGAAGCTATGCAGGGAGAAGCGCAAGTAGCCCTGAGAAGGACCCCGGTGTGATTAACATAGCGCCAAGATGACATCGATAACCGGTGCCTCCCACCTATGCACACCCAGTCCTTCTCAGTGGCTGCTGCTTGCAGAAGAAAAGACAGGGAAAGACAGAGACGGCCAGCGGCCGCCCTGGCCTCTGTAGAGATACCAGCAGAGGAAATCAATAGGTATATGTAACAAAGCATTTTATTCTATTTTATTACAAAAGGATTTGATTAAGCCTAACTTCAAAACTATGGTATATGTCCCCTTTAAGAAATTAAGAGGTTAGCACATGTAACAAAACCAGGGGATCAGGAGTTAAAGTCCTCCTATGTATGTCTGGTTAGTAAAATATAGACATTTGACTTTATAAAGTACTCACTACTGTATATTGTGGTTACTTTCTATGTCAGAAAAGGAAAGTGCATTAGAATCTCAGTGTGCAAGTAAAATATGCACCCCACTGTTGTATAAATGGAATAAATTATTGAATAAAGTGTATGCGTGCAGCATATTTAATTTGCTTTCTAAAACTTGATAATAGTAATAAGCAGAGCACAGTGGCCAAATGTCTACACTAGTGATGTTAGTCGCTAAAACTCAACCTGCACCTGACTCTAACCCGACCCTAACTTGGCCAAGCAGCACCCACACTCAACCCAAACCTGGTGTGCTCCCCTATTTATATGCCTGCACCTCAGCCGCTCTGTTGTGATGTTATGAAAGGCGCACAAGGTGGCACAAGTGGGACTGTGGAAGGTTGCTGCATGAAAACATTGTTCACAAGTCGGCCCATACCTGTCTGACCCATGGGAAGATGTACATGTCCTACAGGCTTCTGGCCAGCCTGCAAATCACTGATCTACACCAAAAATACTGAATGTCAGAAAGGGATACTTGTCTTCTGTTGTGTAAGTCATAACAGTTTCTTTCCCTTCATTTAGTATTACTGCTCTGAATAATAAAAACTGCAACCACCAAAGTCATACATCCAGGGGCATAACTACACAACACTACCCCCCCCCAACAAAAAAAAAATATTCAGAGAGGGCTGATATGCACAGAATCTGTGTCGCACCCACAAACCCCCTTCTCATTTGTGCACATGCTCCAGACAAATGCAGCGGACACACGTATTTTAGGTAGTGTGGCTATAGAGGTAACAGACCCCACAGTTTGGTCCATCCTGCTTCCTCTATAGTTTTACCCTGCATACACCTTTCCAAAAGATCAGTATGCAATGTGTATGCAAGTTTCCTTGTGCGTGCTTTCTTGCACCCCACTCATAAGGGATTAATTATCACAGCAGGCAGACAGAAGCAGAGATTTGGAAAAGACATAGCAAGTTGTGAGTACTTTCCTGCTGGGTGGGACTGCCAAGCCACATTATAGCCATATAGTATATATTGCTAAAATATTATTGTAATTAATTTAGTGTATGAATTTATACAATTATGAAAATCCTTAAAGGACAAGGAAAGGCAAAGAAATACAGTCCCATTTTTACTTTCTTTAATGAAAAAGAAATCTATCTCCAATATACTTTAATTAAAAATGCTTTTATAAGAAACCTGACTGTATGCAATGAAATTCTCCCTTCATTTACTGCTGTGGATAGGAATTTTCAGACAGTCCCTTACTGCTGGGCAGAGAAATAATCATACTTATAAACAGCAGGGGAAGTCTCCACCTTACTTCCAGCCATGCAGAACTCCAGCAGCTTTCCTCCCTGTAGAGCAGTCGGTGACTGTGTAAAGATTTGCATTGGATTTTATTTTTTGCCTTTACATGACCTTTACTGTTTGCAACTCCAGCTGCAGGGACAAATATCATGGAGCCAGATTTAAACAGATAAACTGGGATTCTATCTGGAGTATGGAGAAATTTTGTATTAAACAATACAAATACTATAAAATCCACATTAGGTTATATGACAACACAGGACTCAGTGCCGTCTGTATATTCTGATTATTAATCAGTCTTGCTATATCAGCTTCTGGCAGATATTATTTTACTTGTGCTGTTTTGATAATGTATGATGATCCCTAAGCAGCCCAGATCACACTGAGTATGTGCACAGTCTTGGTCTTGCAAAGATGTTTAACAAAGTTACAAGATGACAGTCCCCTGTGGCCAACTTTGAAAGCATAAATCATTTGTTTGATTAGGCTTTTGGTGCAGTACGTTCATGTTTATGTTTAGTATACAAAATACAGCATTTCTAGCCTTATTCTATTTTAGACTTTCCTTGTCCTTGAAAGGGATGTGTGCTAGTATGGCATAGTAAACAGCCACCAAGTTCTTCCAGAATTACGCCTCAGCATTCAGGACATGAAAGAAGCAAAGTGCACCTACAGGTAGATGCAATATGAATATGAATGACCCATATTGAATACTGTTAATGGGAGGGGGGTTGAAGGCTTTAGAATACTGTACCAAAGTTCTTCTTCTTTGCTGCTCCCATGCTTCTTGTCTCTATCTCTCTGCCTCCCTTTGCCTGACTCCTGTAAAAAAATCCAAGATGGCCGCGCACTCCACAGCAGAATGCACATACATTTTGGATTTTTTTTCTCCAGAAGCAGGAGAAAATGGATGAGAAGAACCAAAAAAAAAAAAAACAATGCAATGTAGGACATTTAAACAGCAATCTGGTATAGGGGGCTGTGAGCTTTGCTAAATTCTGAGGGGGGACAAGTGCCCCCTTTTGTGGACACCCATGCTGTGCACAGAAGACATCTTGTACCCACACAAAGATATTAGAGAGTACACTGCTGAATTATTCCACCATTTTCTTTTTCACATTCAGAAGCTTCCAGAAAGTCATCCGCAAAGTGTGGCAATGAAATGTGCAAATGAACACAAGTTATAATATTTGTTTTATACTGTATCTCTTATCTATCCACTGAATATTATTGGTGCATTTGAAATTTATTTTCAAAGTGACTCACTCACTGTAGCAAATGTAGCCCCTTGTATAACTTATACTCTGATGACCTCTGCTGATGAGTATGGTAAATGCATATCATATTCGCTATTCCGGATAAACTCCAGAAAATGTGTTCTACACAAGACTGCATCCCAAATAATATTTAGAATTAGTATACTGTATAGTGTAAATGTTAATTGTGGACTTTTGAATTGCCTTTTTGCTGCCCAATAAGCTAATTGCTTATTGGGCAGCAAAAATGCAATTCAAAAGTCCACAATTAACATTTACACTATACAGTATACTAATTCTAAATATTATCACATTATCACATACTACTCTAAAATGGCATTGTACCTCTGCACTCTGCTAGAGCAAAGAATTGCATAACTCAATAATTCCATAAATATTCGGTGTGTATATGCTACATGATTGGAATTAAAATATTTTTCAATTATTTCTCTGTTTCCATTATTAGATTAATAAATATACTGTAATCAATTGAGTGGCAACATTCAATTGATGGCAAAAAAAGCCATATGTTGCTTCCATTATTCAGAAAGCTCCAGGTAGACTCCATTACAATTAAATAATCTAAAGTTTTAAAAGTGATTTTGTTTTTTTATGTAATAATAAAACAGTACCTTGTACTTCATCCAAGCTAAAATATAATTAATCTAGTGGATACATTTTTTTCAGATATAGTCATAGGAACACCTGGCTACACCACCCCAGAGGTGAGGAATACTGTTCTAGTCTTTTTGTAGCATAAATCCTTTATCAAAAAATTATGCATGTTCAAACCAACAGCTACAATTCACAAACACAGTGGCCTCTGTTAAAACTAAGATGTAATAAACACGTTCACTGGTACATAATGATTAGTGATGGGCGAATCTCCCGCGATTCGCTTCGCCGAAAAAGTCTCGAATTTCTAGAGAAATTCGCGAATCGGCGAAAAATTCGCGAAACGAGTCGCGGGACGATTTTGTCGCGCGACTCGTTTTTCGGCGAATTTTCGCTGGCGATTCGCGAATTTATTCGCCAGCGGCGAATCGCGGGAATTCGCCGCGAATTCGACCTAGGCGAATAAATTCGCCCATCACTAATAATGATTAATGTGGCTTCGTTTATGAACAAATATATTCCTGTATATGACCATTCACTTGACTAGGTTAACTTAAACTGATTCTTTAGATGTAAAAAGAGTTGGGGAGAAATGCACCTGGGCAGTGCAAAATATGTGCTTTAATTTACTCTTACTGTAACAGGAAGAAGTATGGAAGCAAAAGACACAACTCTGTCTGTTAATAGGCTCATGTGACCTAACTTTATAGTTTGTTTGGTATGTTTGTGTGCACCGTTGGATCCTAGGATCCCAGGAGGCTGTCCTTATTTTTTAAAATGGCAATTTTCCATTTAGGATTACCCACTGGCACATGCTACTAAAAAAGTATATTATTATGAAAATGGTTTATTTACATGAAGCAGGGTTTTTCATATGAGTTACATATGAGTTGTTATGAGTGGCAATATCTTTCTATAGAGACCTACATTGTTCGGGGGGTATAGTTTTCTTTTAAGAAGTGCTTGAAGGTGTCGTAATCTTTTGGTAGCAAACATACCGACTTGTTCAATAAGAAGTTCGGTCTTCCACTGTCGGAAGTGGTCGCTAAATAGTTTCTGGTTTCGCAAAACCTATATTACATTTGTGCAAAGCAAAATTTGTTCGCGCAAAGGCTTAACTTTTTGCATTGAGAATAGTTTTGCAGTTACCAACTTTTATTACATTCCCATAATAGTGTTAATATAGTGTTATGATGACCTAACTATGCCAACTGGACTCAGTTGAACAGCAGGATTGTTTTAGGCATTAATACATACCTCCCAACATTTTGGAAATAAAGAGGGACAAAAACTAGGCATGCTTAGCGCGCCTATTTTTTGGACACAACCCTTTTTTTCACTTATTACAGTTTTGCTAATGAAGGTGAATTCCCTTTAAGCTGAGTTTAACTTTTCCCAAGGGATCTGTTGTCTTATATTGTTACAATTACTTATTTGCTTATCTAGAAATTGTTACAGAAATATGTGGCTGTTCTGGGCCAAAAGCCAATTAATTTAGAAACTTTGTTTCTTTTTCTGGTTGTTCAGTGCAGAGAAATACGGGACTTTCCAGTACAAATGAGGGACTGCAGCCTGAGCTGTCAAAAGAGGGACTCTAGGTATGTTAATAAAATGTCATCTTATTCTCTTAGTAAAATACATCAACATTAATGTAACAGCTAATGAAACAATGATGGGGTCCTCAAGGGAGGTCCAATAGAACTAATTGTTTTCCAGAGGTGATCAGAAACACAATTCAATCTTTTAATTAAAAAAACCCTGGTAATTTCACAATTTCACAGGGCTATTTGTATAGATATGCTGACATCCAGTGCCCAATCGTGCACACTACACTTTCATTATCTAAGCTGTTACAAGTTTAACTCCATAGTACAATGACAGTTTCTGCACTCCCCTGCGCTTTTTTCCGTTCAGCCACAGGGGAACACAGGAGTAGACGCACTCAATTATTGTGAAGGGGGCTGTACTCACACAGATGCATGTAAGTGCCAAATGCAAGTGGGATGCAGCATGTTGTCTTTCCACCTAGATTTGGCGCATACAGTATATGCATCTGTGTGTGTCTACTCCTGCACTCCCCTGCGGACAGCGCAACGCAGGGGAGCGCAGAAAAAAATGATCGTGTGTAAGAACCCTAATGTGGTGTGATGTTACAATTAAGTCGTTCACAACTTAAATAATTGCATAACTAGGGGCTGTCTAATAAGAGTATAAACCTTGAAAATATGTTGTGTGCAATACTGCGATTAACAAACATATTAACCTCAGACGAGTCAGTACAATCACTAAATATAATACATAAGAGGCATTTTAACCCCAGGCATACCAGTATAATTATTAAGGAAATGGGCAATCTGTATATTAACCCAAGACATGCCACTATAAGGGCCCTTACACACGGGCGTTTTTGACCTGCGCTCCTCTGCATTCCGTTTGGCTGCGTTCAGCCGTTCTAGACGCAGCTCATTCCTTTCAGTGAGGTTGTACCACGAGATGCGTGTAAGCTCCGAATGCAGGTTCAGACGCAACATGCTGTTACTTCATCAGGCAAAGTGCATTTACGCTAGCGATGCCTAATTTGCATACGGCGCAAAGTTAAACGTACAATAGAAGTATATGTTACAGCTACTACATTACACTACACAAGCCCAGGAAACCTTTAATAAATAAAATAAAGTTGTCCTATTGCCCTAAACATGTGCCCTCTGTATAGCTGAGTTGCTGATTTGTTAGGAAATGTAGGGGGGGGAAGGAGGGTAACCTAAAAACCCTACAAATTACACTAAAATGTAAAAGATCCCAGCATTTTTTTTCCAGGGATTGTCATAAATGATCAAAACAGCACATGTCAAATAATATCTGGTTTAACTTGATGCACTTTGCCTTTTTTCAACCTGATTTAACTATGTAACTATGGGGCAAATTCATTATTGCGTGAAGCGTCTAACGCTAATTCGCCATCGTGACGTCAATTGGAAATTCACTAACACTGGCTCTGGCAAATTTATGCTAGCGAAGTAGATAGACTAGCGCAACTTCGCACCCTTACTCCAGGCGAAGTTGCGCACTGACGAAGGATCGTAAATTTGCAAATTCGCTAAGATGAACATTTTCCTGAACGTTAGCACTTACGTTAGACGTTACTTCGGCTGGTCAGACCAGGAGGTTAGATAGGAGTTTGAAAAATGACGGCACTCCACAGGTATGAAAGGTGTGTGAACAAGAAGCCTTGATGTGGCATTACTGCTCACATGTATAACCATGTGCCAATTGCCCCTAATGAAAGACTATAATGGGCACATTTATCAAAGTATGAAATTACTGTTTGGGGGTCAATGCATAGAGTCTGCTCAGGGCGGCGAACGTTAGCGAAGTAGCGATACCATTCGTTCACCAAGAAAAGCGCATATACGCTAGCGATGCCTAATTTGCATACGGCGCGAAGTATAATAGAAGTGTCTGTTACAGCCACTACGTTGCACTACACAAGCCCAGGAAACCTTTAATTAAAAAAATAAAGTTTTCCTATAGCCCTACATGTGCCCCCTATATAGTTGTGTTGCCATATGTTAGGAAATGGAGGGGGGAAGGAGGGAGACAAATGTTTTTTTTTCTAACTCCTATCTATTGTATTGAACTTCGCCTGGTCTGACCAGGCGACGTAAAGTCTAGCGTAAGTGGTAACGTTCAGGAAAATTTTGATCTTAGTGAATTTGCATAATTATGATCCTTTCTCAACTTCGCCTTCCTCAACTTCGCCTGGTGTCAGGGTGCAAATTTGCGCAAGTCTATCTACTTCGCTAGCGAAAATTCAGCAAAGTCGGTGTTAATGAATTTGTGAAGTTGCGAAATGACGTCACGCTGGCGAATTAGCGCAAGCGTAAGATGCTTTGCGCTTTAGTGTATTTGCCTATATGTGATTGAGATGTACAGTATTACATTGGAGAACTTTAGTTCAGCATATTTAAAAGACCCTGGGTATGTATTTTATTGCATTTGGACACTCTCTGTAGAATGTAAAAAATCTGGTCATTTAGATTTTAGAACAAAATGTATTTGCTGGCCATCTCCTAGTTGAAAAGAGATTCAAAGAGATTCCCTGAAAGGATCATTATTAGATAAGAAGAGAAGGTACAAATGTCACTGTTTTTTTTACTTTCTTGTGTTAGATTACTGCTTGAGACAGCAATGAGGCCCTCTTGGCAGGTCCTGTTGGTTCTCCAAAGAACTAAAAGTTTCCCAAATGTGAGACTCCCAACCTTTCTCTTTTTATTATATATTGTAGAAATGCCTGGTAATTCCTCTTGGTTATACGTCTGCATATGCTGACATCTTCTGCCCAATCTCGCACACTACAGTTCCATTTTCTTCACCAACTTGGGTCATTTCACAACTCTGTACAAGATGTAAAGTAATATCCCACAGAAACTAATGACAGCAAAGCATCATTATTCTTACTGCAGTTGGCAGATTGCTGCTTTGATTTATCATTCTACCAAGGCTGATTCTGACCTCAGAGCTGCTCTTAAAGTAGTTTTTCAGCAATTAAATTGACGTTTAGTATGATGAAGATAGTGATATTTTAAGACAATCTGCAACTTGTTTTTATTTTTTTATTAGTGGGTTTTTGAGTTATTTAGCTTTTAATTCTCTCAAGTTAGCAATTTCAACAATCTGGTTGCTGGGGTCAAAAATGACTCTACCAATCATGCACTTATATATATAATAGACTGGAATGTGAATAGGAGAGGGTTTATCTAGAAAGATGAGAAATAAAATGTAGTAATGACAATACATTTGCAGTCTTACAGAGCATTTTTTTAGCTGGAAAGAGTCAGAAGAAAAGGCAAATAATTAAAAAACTAGAAATAAAATCAAAAAATGAAGACCATTTGAGAAGTTGCTTAAAAGTTAGCATAAATATGAACCATCCCATTAAGATGCATTAACTTCATTAACCAAACCTCGTTGGACTAGTGAAGCTTTAAATGAATTAAGCACACCAAATGCTATAAATGAATTAAGCACAGTCCAAAAAGTCAATTTTTAAAGGCATGGTCCCCCACCCATAGAACTGAGTGGGTGTAAGAATAACTGGCGGTCTAGTGGGGCGTGGGGGAAGCCTGACACACTCACTGCTGGGACGCCCGCCGTCTTCTTCTGCCTCGCTACGTTCCTGATGTGTGGCTTCCTGGTTCGCATGTGCTCAGGTGTTCTTCTCAGCTTCGGACTGGGCTTCTTGGTCCCACCAGAGAGCCTAGTAACACAAAAAGGTTACACAGCTGCACTTCTCCTTATTTCTAGAATATAGTACAGCTTTGCCTGGTCCCAAGATGTGTGATAACATCCTGGTCATAATGCAAAACAAAAATTTGGCAGGGAAGATTACCCCACTTATTTTGCCATTGATACCACAAAGCTCCTCAGACAAATTGAATGTGGTGTGTGGTTTCCCTCTTTTTGTTTTGCACCCACCAGAAAGCCTGACATTCAATAGTGCAAAATGTTGTATCTTTTATATAGACCTATAATGTCAAAAAGAAAGGGTGTAAGACCTCCCCCCCCCAACCTCTTCAATTTTGAACCAAATATCTAATACATGCTCATTATGGTTGATACACACATTTGTAAGAAATCCCATCTTGAGACCATTTTTATAATTGCGCTTTCCCAAGTGTACATATTCCTAAGGAAGAACAGCTCCAAGATGCAACTGCAAAAATGCCATAAAGAAGATTTCTGCCTCATAAACATTTGGAGGGGCCATCCCAACACAGTTAAAACATATGCATATGCAATGGAAATATTTGATACAATGCACGTATAGGATCAGTTATAGAACTATAGAAAGGTCATCTCCCATAGACTCCCTTTTAATCAAATATTTCACAATTTTAAAAATGATTTCCTTTTTGCTCTGTATTAATAAAACAGTATTTTGTACTTGATTCTAACAAATATATAATTAATCCTTTTTGGAGGCAAAACAATAGTATTAGGCTGATTTAACGTTTAAATTATTTGTAAGTTATTGAGATCCAAATTATGTAAAGACCCCTTATCTAGAAAGCCCAAGGTCCCAAGCATTCTGTATAACAGGGCCCATACCTGGATAACAGGTCTACATACCTGTAGCTAATCAAAACATAGTAAAAATGCATTATGAAGTTATTTCAAATTAGCCAAAAAAAAGGGAAAACTAATTCCTTTCTGAGTCAAAAAGGACAATCAGACCTATCCCTGAATCAATATTGCTGTAAGAGTATTAATATCCATAGGCTTTTATATTCTCACTTGTTGACAAGCCAATCAGTGTGGAGTTCAATTAGTGAGGTCATTAATTCTGTGTCAATTACGGCCCTTATATAAGGAAGGAAGACAACAAATGTTGTGCATGCTGATTATAGTGCATTTCAATCTTAGTAAAATTGGTTGTTCCAGATATTGTTCAAAGAACAGGGTACTTAACATTTAAAGAGGTGCAGAAAATGTTAGGTTTCTCAGCCAAAATGATCTCAAATGTTTTAAAATGGCAACCGAAACTTAAAAGACATGGAAGAAAACAGAGAATGGCCATTGGATGGATAGAAGAAGACTCGGCCAATGATCAGCTCCAGGAAGATCAATGAAGGTCTAAAGTTATCTGTGAGTACTGCATTGGGAACATTGCACATTCTATTCCAAATCAAAACACTGAAAAATTGATCAAATTTGTGCTAATGTCATGGTGCGCGCCCGGCGCTCCTTACCTTTCCCCCGGCGCGGCAGATCCAAGATGATGGCGCCCAGGTCTACACATGGGCGCAAGGATGTCGGCGCCGGAGCGCCGGCGCGGTGACGTCATGCGCAGTGGCGCCAAATTTAAACTTAAAAGGACGCCGGAGACCCAGGTTCAATGCCCGAGTATAGCTCAATATACTTATTGTGTTCCTGGTTCTTTCTACTTTGCCTGATACTCCTGTTATTGATCTCTTGCCTGTTCCTGACCTTGAACCTTGCTGCCTGCCTGTTTGAACCATTGCCTGGACCTGACTTCGCTATTGGATTTCCCCTGATCTGTACTTCGCCTGGACTCGCTGGAAAGGACTTCCTCCTTGATCCTGACTTCACCCCCCCCTGGTGGGTGCCGGAGGCCCCCGCTGACAGTTATTCCTTTTCATAAAGTCAAGAAAAAGGGAATATTAGGTTGTTCCAAAAAATAGCAGTGTCTGCATTCATCTTTACAAAATCAAACATTCACTGTATAAACTGAAAGACATTTCAAGATTTTGCTTTGAATCACTGAACTAATATTTAGTTGTATAAGTAGTGTTTCTGAGAACTGTTGCACATCTCTGTTGCATGGAGTCGACCAACTTTTGGCACCTGTTACATTCCACAATTCTTCAGCAATTTTTGGTTTTGACCCAAAAGTTTTCTATTGGATTAAGGTCCGGGGATTGGGTTGGCCACTCCATAACATCAATCTTGTTGGTCTGGAACCAAAATGCTGCTCATTTACTGGTGTGTTTGGGGTCATTGTCTTGTTGAAACACCCATTTCATGGGCATAAGGCAACATAACCTCTTCAGTATTTTGATGTATTAAAACTGATCCATGATCCCTGGCATGTGATAAATGGGCCCAACACCATAGTATGAGTAACATGTGCCACCACATGGTGGGGGTTGTCTGGCAAACTGTCTGCAGCCCCTAGACCCAAAAAGAACAATCTTGCTTTCATAAGACACAAAATGGTGCGCCAAAAGCTTGGCTTCCCATAGGATTCTTTTAATTGCAACAGTAAACACAGGTATAGAGATACAAGTGAATCAGGTGCACTGCCTATAGCCACTAAAGGTGAATACATCTATCATCTTGATCATCTTGAGTATACTGCATCAAATGAGGAGGAAAGCACGCAAAAAGTAGATTAACTGCTGTTATTAGTGTTTATTGCAGACTGTCAGACATACAGTAACATGTTTCAGGCCCTTTGGTGGACTTGAGGACGCCAAGGGGCCTTAAACATGTTTATTCTGCGTGTATGGAAATAAAAGCTATTATTCGCCTTTTTAAACACACTGCTATTACACAACTTTATGTGAGAATTAAAAGTTTTGGAAATGTTCAATAGTCAAATTCAAAGGATTTTTATTCCTCATCTATTCACGTGGTCGAATTCGAGGGTTTTTTTAACCCTCGAACTCGACCAATAGTAAATCTGCTCCTTAATTTGATATAAACTATCTGTTTCTCAAGGATTAATTTTGGGGGTATAGCTTTCCTTTAATAATGGAAGAATAAAGTATAGTAAGTAGATGTAAAAGACTAGGGGGCAAATTTACTAAAGTGCGAAGCGTCTAACGCTAGCGCTAATTCGCCAGCGTGACGTCATTTTGCAACTTCGCAAATTCACTAACACGGACTCTGGCGAATTTTCACTAGTGAAGTAGATAGACTTGCGCAACTTCACACCATTACGCCAGGCTAAGTGGCGCACTGACGAAGGATCGTAAATTTGCAAATTCACTAAGATGAACATTTTCCTCAACGTTAGCACTTACGCTAGATGTTACTTTGTCTGGTCAGGCCAGGCGAAGTTCAATACAATAGATAGGAGTCCCAAAAAAAATGCTGGCGTATTTTATCATAGGAGGGTGATAGTCTGAAAAAGATCGATAATTTTTTGGGGGGTTACCCTCCTTCCCCCCTACATTTCCTAACATATGGCAACACAACTATACAGGGGGCACATGTAGGGCAATAGGACAACTTTATTTAATTTATTAAAAGTTTCCTGGGCTTGTGTAGTGGAATGTAGTGGCTGTAACATATACTTCTATTATAAGTTAAAGTTCCCGCCATATGCAAATTAGGCTTCGCTAGTGTAACAGCGCTCTGCCTAGCGAAGTAACACTAGCGCAACTACGCTACCGTTTGCCGACCTGAGCATAAATTCGCACTTTAGTGAATTTCCGTAGTGCTAGCGAGAATTCACCTGGCGAAGTGCGGCGAACGCAAGCGAATCCAACGCTAGCGAATTTGCTAAAGTCAGATTTTTTTCCAGGACTTTTAAAGGGGAAACACCCCTTTTTCGAGAAATGTTTTAAAAATATTTAGTGCTTTATTAGACTTCCGTAGCTATTGGTTACTGCTCCATGGCAAACTTAATGGCTTTTTATACATAACCCCCTAAATGTAACTCAGCAACATCAGGGCCAATTTTTTAATGCAAAAAAAGGTGTAAATTTAAAGACTAATCAAGTTTGCTTGTGGCTACAGATCCCACCATTGGCTCATGTGTAGAAAACCAAAGCACCAGAGTGGACCTGCAGTTTTTGATACCCAGGGCTCTGATTGGTCTTGGTCAGTTTGTATAGGTGCTTAAAGGAGAACTAAAGCGTTACAATGTTGTAGACTAGAAATTCTGTACATTATGTCTTGGCATTCTTTACCATTCCAATATAACCAAAGAAGTAAAGATTTGTGCCTTTTAAGTACCCCAGTGACTGGATGCCCCCAGTTGTTAGCAGTGTCGCTGTCAGTCCTAACAAATTCCAAGATAGGGACCCCCTATGCTCTGGATCTGGAGAGATGCTGAACCATAAAGGAGAATTCAACCCCTTTTATTAAATACCCCTACCCTCCTACCGTAAATAGACTCCCTCCCTCCTCCCCTCCTAGCCTACCTGGTACCCCAGAAAAATGCCCCTAACTTTGTATTTAACCTCTGTGCAGATTCTGTCCTCTGAATTCGCAAGGTGGGTTAAGTAAAAAGTTAGGGGCATTTGCCCGGAGTACCAGGCAGGCTGGAGGGGGGGAGGGGGTTCTATTTAGGGTCGGGGGGTAGGGGTATTTAATAAAAGGGGTTAAATTCTTCTTTAAGGCTGGTGCAGTATGTTTAGCATATACAGTATTTCTAGCCATATTCATTTTTATGGTTTAGTTCTCCTTTAATAGTGAATAGACAGCAATTAGAGCTCAGATGAAGGTACCAGGAAATTTGAATCTTAACAGTACAAAACTAACAAATATCTTGAATAATGATAATGCAGTATTTGTAAAGTAAAGCATTACATAAAATATATTCATGTCTTTAGTGCAAAATTTACAATGTACAACACACACCGTTATTTATTGGGGGGAAAAAATCACTAGATGGCAGAAGAACCACAGGTCTCACTTTAGAATGCCCAGTCAGACATCTCCCTTTAAATACTTTTATGTCTTAGAATGAATCATGAGTCAATGTTTACATTGATAAGTATAAAATCGTCTTCTGGAGCTTTGCTGCCAATATGAAATTAATTACATTTTCAGAATTAATAATTTTTAAAAAGGATATGAGATATTCTAAAAAAAACTGTGATAATAATTCTAGATTTATTGGATAGCTGATTCCAGTAGTAAGAGAATTCGTGTGACAGAGGAGCGGTGTCAGTAATATTGAATGTGTTGCTAGGCTAGTCCATGTCGAAGGAGGATTGATTTTAGCTAATGTCCCATGGGTAGGATTCCCAAGAGTAGATTTGCTGCTCAGACCTTTAACCCTTTCAGACTGACTTTTAAAGATTTATCTCACTGAAGTAATTAGAAATTTCCCTGATAATCCCTCTCTGTTGAACCAGAGGAGGTGGGGATTATTTCTCTGTTTTTTAACTCATGGAAAGAGTGGGTTGAACTGTATGTTCGTGGAACCGACAATTTTTTTACAGAGCTTAGTAGTATAATATAAAAACCTATATAAATCAAGATATTATAGCAGGAACCTAAATAATCCATTAAAAGAGTGTAGTTGGAATTTGTATGGGTCTCCAGTTTTCTAGGGGAAATGAAGACATGAGACGTTTCATCCAGTATGAAGGCTCAGTTCTCTTTAGCCCTTTAAGAACTTAATAAAAAATGTGAAATTTTAAAATGTAGAGTGATTAAAAATTATTTGTAAACTGTTGTATGAATTTTTGGAAGAAATGTGTATGTATGTACAGTATACAGTAAATTGAAAAATATATCAGGATCACTCACAGATATAACAAAAAATGGATTTCTCACAAAATATATCTATATATCTATATATATATATATATATATATAGATATATATATATATCTATATCTATATCTATATAGATATAGATATGGTAATAACCTCCCAATATACAGTAGTACAGGTTCCCCTTTGATTAGCAACATTGTCAATAGAAATTGGTCTATGTTAGCAAGTGATAATAGTCTTCCTGATACATTGAAATAAAAACCCATATATTTTAATGCCAACTGATCCTGTGAACTGTTATAATGTTTCACCATTTCGTTTGGCCCCATTAAAAAATGGTTGTTTCAAATGTGCAGGCTGCACAACATGTAGAAACATGATAACGGGAAGTACTTTTCGCCATTCACACACTGGGAAATCAATTGAAATTAAGCACAGAATATCTTGCACCACGACACGTCATTTATATAATATAATGTGGTTTAACTTATGTGGGTAAAACCCAAAATTCTATACGAGAACGCATGGGCATCCACAGGTCAGCATTACATGCTGCATTTGAGAAAAAACAAACTGACATTCCCCTTTATAAACTTTTTTTGGAAAAAGGCCATGGTCCCCCAACCATAATACAATACCTAATTCCCATCGAGGTGGTGATCGTTGCCGAATACTGTTACAAAAAGAAGTTTTTTTGGATTCGAAAACTAAACACACTGTCCCCAAGGGGTCTTAACGAGTATTGTTCATATCTGCCTTTTTTGGATGAACGTTGATTGTTTTTTTATATTTGGTTTGACCAGGCGATGTAAAGTCTAATGTAAGTGCTAACGTTCAGGAAAATGTTGATCTTAGTGAATTTGCGTAATTACCATCCTTTGTCAGTGTGCAACTTCGCCTGGCGTAAGAGTGCGAAGTTGCGCAAGTCTATCTACTTTGCTAGTGAAAATTCGCCAGAGCCGGTGCTAGTGAATTTGTGAAGTTGCAAAATGACCTCACGCTGGCTAATTAACGCTAGCGTTAGACGCTCCGCGCTTTTGTGAATTTGGGCCAAAGGCTAGTCAATGCAATCCTAATACTATACTATACTCTGCTTGCCTTGTACTTGATACAAAATGTTTGTATGATAGCTGAACAGATGCTGAAGGTATTGTTAATTTGTTTAAGTTGTTGTAAAGAAAACTGAAAAATTTTATAAAAAAAACAACTTTGAAAAAAAAATATGGCAGGCTTCATTTCCACTGTTTACTTTGCAGAGTGACATGTGTGCCTTATGGTGCAGCTGGGCATGCGCCAATTGACTCTGGTTTGAAGGTGGCAAAGCTCCAGGTTTCCCCTGCATCAATATGAGCAGCAGAACTCTATTTGGAATGGAAAGCAGAGGACTGTGCAGCACAGAGCACAGCTATACAAATGTGCAAAGAGAGCATTTCCATGCAAGTACTGTACCTTTAATGAAAGTGATTTTACGTACATTCAACTCTCTGTGGGGGAAAAACACAAGTTGCCCACTCCACTTGCAGTCATAAATAAATGTAATGCTTTTGTTTTTTTCTCAGTTCAGCATTATAATGCAATTGTTCCTTGGCTGCAGTTATATCCTAAATATACAATTTACACATAATTACAAACCTCAGTATTACATGAATAATAACTGGCTTATAGACATCTTACTGCGCCCATTTGTGTAAGGCAAAAGAAATGATATTGGTAGATTTTACTCACAGTGGTAAAAATTATTCAAAAGCCTGTTATCCAGAAAGCCCCATGTTCCCAACATTTTGCACAAAATAAAACCTATAGTTTTAAAGAATTCAGAAATTTCTTTTCAATTTACTTTTAGTGACCTCACTGTAAAGAACCTCCTGCTTTACTGATGCATAATGGTTTTGTCAATTAACCTCATGGGAAGTAGACGTTAGAAATTGATTTATAAAATAATCTGCTGCACTATCATAGTTTTATAATGGCATTGACCATGTACTGAAAAATACAGGAAATGCACCTTCACCCACTTCCCGGATATAAAACCTTCATCGTAATCTTTACCTTTCATATGTTCCTTTTAATCATATGCAACTTATCTGTCTCTTCCTTAGAAAAACATATTTAGCTTCTAAGTAGTGATGGGCGAATTTGTCCCATTTCTATTCTGTGAAAAATCAGTGAAATTCCCGAAACTGCGCCGGCGTCTCGTTTTTGGGGTCGGTTTTTGGATGCCAGAGAAAATTCGCTCGTGGAAGTACACCACCGAAAATTGTTTGGTAGAAATGTGCTAAAAAACGGATGCCGGCATTTTTTTTAACGTGAAACATGGGAATTCGCAACAAATTCGCACCTGGCGAATAAATTCGCCCATTACTTTTAAATTCTTTCCGTATAGACAAAATTGTCACTTAAAGGGGGTCTAAATATTTCATAATGACTCCCACCATTGGCAGAATATTAATGTAGCACTGCAGGTTTCCTTGCAAATAAGTTTATTACCTTGTTTTGTGGATGTATAGTCAATGTTGTTCAGTAGGGTTGCCACCTTTTCATTGAGCTGATCCCAGACAGGGGGCAGGTCCGTGACGTCAGGGGCGGCCCGTGACATCAGGGGGTGGGCCCGCGGCATCAGGGGTTGTGGCTATGACACAGCAATCACTGATTGGTCGATCGCTGCGTCAATCAAGGAAAGGGAAGTATTAACTTCAAAATACTGGGCTGTCCGGGTCAAAACCGGACAGGTGGCAACCCTATTGTTCAGAGAGCTGCAGCAGTGTAAATAACAATGTTAGGAGACTACAGATCCCAGAAGGCCGTGCTGTGTAGAGGAAGTGGGAGGAAAAAAAAGAAATCCTCTAGATGGTGGAGGAGAGGAGGAAATGGCCTGGGGAGAAAGGTGGCTGAGAGCTGCTGGAGAAGTGAAAGACCACTGTATGTGTATGCTGTAAGGGAGACAGCAGAAATCCCCCTGCACAGTTTGGGAAGCAGAATGAAATCCAGCCTGAGCCATTCCAAGCCTCCAGTACAGTAATGATAGTTTGGGAGTGAGACCTGCTGCCTGCAAGCAAGTTTATTATTATCAGACTTTCCTGCTTCACATCTCAGTAGTAAGTGTGCAGCAGTGCAGAGATACAGGTAACCATTTATGTAAAAGCAACACATGGATTGACTGTACAGTATAGTTCCCCTCAGGCAGAAGGAACATTCTGTGCCATTTGCTACAGGACACTCATTGCACCAAGCCACTGTGGGATTATTATTGCTGACCAGTACAGAGTGGAGTACAGAGTCAAGGATTACTACATTTAAAGTGACAGTACACATATTAATCTAATATACAAAGCTCAGTGATCCTGGGAGTAAACTTTTCTTTAAGGGCCCCAACGTTGCTGACTTTTAGGACCTTAGGGGAGCTCCCAAATATCAATTTATGACATGTTAAATGCTTAC
>CM044432.1:60113800-60127736 GCA_024363595.1 Xenopus borealis | reverse complement strand
ATGTAGAGGCTGTAACATATACTTCTATTATACTTTGAAATTTGCACCGTATGCGAAGTAACACTAGCGCAACTACGCTACCGTTTGACGACCTGAGAGCAATAGGACAACTTTATTTAATTTATTAAAGGTTTCCTGGGCTTGTGTAGTGTAATGTAGTGACTGTAACACCTCTATTATACGCTTAAGTTCACGCTGTATGCAAATTAGGCATCACTAGTGTAAATGTGCTTTGCCTGCGCTACTTCGCTACCGTTCGCCACCTTGAGCGCAAATGCGCATCTTAGTGAATTTGCGTAGCGCTGGTGAAAATTTGCCTGGCGAAGTGCAGCGAACGTCGGCGAAGGCAACGCTAGCTCATTTTCGTGCTTTAGTGAATTTGCCCTTCTGACGTTATGATTGAATAGCAGAGGCTGGCATATAAACATCCCCCCTCTGGCTCCCTACATTTCTCTGACTTGAGTGGCAGAAGGTCTTGTGGTTTGCACCTCGCGCCAGTTTAAAAAAAAAAAAAAAAAATGTTTAAATCTATCTGGCTTCACTTTTGCTCCCTTTTGTGCTCCCAATTCTCTGGTCTTCATATATGACTCCTAATGTGTTTGTATATATAGAGTGTTCTAACTGTGGAAATCTCATTAATGACTGTGTCTGGATAATGTATATTGCATTTTATATTTGACACGTATTTGCAGGCTTTAGCCATGTTATACCAGGGACCTACAAATGGCACAGTCTCTTTATTTTTCTGTCTGACTTTCATGGCACCCTCAGCACTGATTTTACCAGTGCACAATGATTAGTGATGGGCTTCCTCTGTAGTTCTAATAAGTCCTCTCTCCCCAGCCAACTACTCTGGTGCAAGCGACTGGGGAACAGCAGTCACAAGCGGGTGGGTGGGTGGTGGGAAAACCGGGTAGGGACTGCTGTGCTGCTTTGCCTTCTGAAGTTTTTTTTGTGGGGCCCAATGCACTACTGTTACTCCACTGATTACTCCAACATAGTTCTTGCAGGCCAGTAGTCCACATGATGCTAGTAGTCCACATGAGACTAGTAGTACACAAATCACTGCCCTTTTTTGGCATCAGCAAGGAATAATTGAGTGGTTTTCATATGAGTGTAGCTCATGGGTAAAAACTGGTGGGGAGTATTGTATTAGAGAATTGATCTAAACCTTTATCTACATAAGAGACATTAAGGACTGGGGGAAATCTGCAGCCTCTACAGATAAAGATAAGACTTATAAATCCATCCAAGAACAGGATAAGCAAGATATGTATAACTTTTACAGTGAGAAGTTTTTCTGCTTGCAAGTAAGTTGTTACATTCTTATTTACATTCATAAAACATATATTGAGGACCAACTAAAGAAAATAATTTGAACAAAGGTAAAATTGCTAGAACTGTTCATTTTCCATTGCCCCACTAGACACAAGGTAAGTTAAAAGAACCCATTTCTCATGTACAAGTTTGGCTTGAAAATGTCAAAATGTAGTTAAAGTGATTATGGTCAGTCAGTCTAAGTAATGTAAAAATATGCAACATGAGTCTTTATCTCATGCACATGCTCCAATATCTATCTATTTGCAATTACAAATGTTTAATGCAATATAAATGTGTACCCATACTTCTTCCCGGCGTTCTAATTTCAGGCAAATGAATATTTAATAAAGCAGCATCCTTGTTTTTTTTATTTTTTTACACACAAACAGTCCCTCAATGATCCAAACTTTTCAGAGATGAAACTGATTATGTACAGAGCCTCCCATCAGATGGGTTATTGCAGTATAATCCAAGGATGCAGATGGCCATGGGTTTATAGGAATCCAAGATCCAGTCTTCTTTATACATTGTGCAAAAATGTCACCCATATAAGAAAACCCTTTATTTTACCATTACAAAGTAATAAATTAACTTTTTTTTTACATTAGTTTGCAGCACTTCCCGTAAGCAACGTACTGTAGAATATTACTTTATTATCCTATAGGTGGAGCAAGTGTCTCATTTGCAACTAACTCAGCTTCTAGTACATACCCATAATAGCAACCTGTTCTATTTTTCATAAAAAGCAATGGCTAAATGCACTGTTAATACAATTAAAGTTTAAACGGGTCAAACATATCTAACGCCTATACAGAGAACACAGATGCTCAATATTTTTGAAAACATTAAAATGCGTAGTCAACCTGTTGAAATACAGAGAATTATGACAATATCATACAAAGGAATATGGGCGGTTGTATGCCATATTTTTTAGCATTATGGGGGCTCTGTATTAATTCAGTTCTAACCAGGGCACTACCTACTTAGTGTCTAAAGGGATAATTTCCCTTAATATATATTCTAAATTACAGTTACATATAGCAAGCGATGAGATTTTTCCTTTCCAACTTGTTAAAGAATGATTAGCACTACATTTTCTGGTTGGCTGCTATAAGTAAGTGCACCAATGTTAGTAAATGATTTATATCAATTTTGGTTTAGTTTCTCCTACAGTCAAATTGAAATTGTCCATAGTGTGGCTGTGTTATACTGTAAATTAGATTGTAAGCTCTATTAGGCATAAAGTCTATATGCAATATAATGATAATATATTAAGGTTAAAAATTATAATTATGCGCCTAGTAGCCAAAGAACTGATAACTAGCCAACAGATAAAAGTAACTATTGCCTCTGCACAGCACACTTCTAGATATATCACACTTTATTAGCAATAACATTGGAATAGACCAACTTCTTTTTACTTAACATGGACTTGATCACACATAAGTCAAGAGAAACAGTTTTTTCCTTCTCTGAGAAAATACTGGTTATATAAAGAACTTGAATAACTGTCACCTTCAATAACATCCATTGATTGCAAACACCTACATGAAATTCACTAATATAAAAGGTTACTCATTTTAAAATTAATTAACACCTTAGCAACATACAATAATAGTTTGCTAAAACTGAGAATGATGCACCAGAAAATAATATCAATAATAATCCCAGAATCAATTCAAGTAGCAGCTAAATGATCTGAGGCATATCGCCCACTGTTAATTAATGGTACAGTTCATCTCTGACCACTACCAGTCATGCCCTTCTCAAAGTACATGCAAATTGGGCTCTTCTTTTTTTTAAGCCTTCACCCCATCTTGTCAGCAGGAATTGTTACTGCCCTGTGATATTGCCCATTGGTTAGTTATTAGCGCATGCAGCATTTTGATCACTGCTACCTTTTGCACATCACTTTTTACTCCCATGGCTAGAAAGCATTCTATGTCAGCTGATACTTATGAATACTGCTCAAAAATAAGTCAACATGCATTATTTAATCTTAATTGTCAATCTGGTGTACCTTGCAATACTTTTTATTATAGTCAATGGAAAGAGAGCCACAACAATTCTTGTTCTCATTGTTCAGTTGGTTAACACCAGAAGGATTATATGAGCACAAGTACAAGTGCTATTTCGGGGCACAAATCACCACGTTTTTTGCCTATAATGTGGCTGCTAGGAGGAGTTACACTGTTTTGATGCTGATTGGATGCAATAACACTGACGACCCATGGAGTTGGGATGTTGTTTTCCAGTGTTTTCCAGTGCTCAATATCAAAATCACATTTGTGCCCATTTCTTGAGGTTCAATTATTGCTGCTGTGGGAACCCCCATAGCACCAGGAAGGATCCCCCTGCATCAATAGGTACACTGGACACAATTCTATGGATTATTGCATCAAAATGCAAGTAGCAGCTTTAGCAGCATGTACCATACTTAAGACTGAGTTAGTAGCTTCTATGACTTCCTATCTAGTTCTACACAGTTAATAGTGCTATATTAATAGCCACAAGAAGCCCTTAATCTGGCCTGGAGGGGGGCTAAATTAATGGACACAGTGGCCTAGTCCACAATGTTTTTGCTTAAAGAAATACATAACAAATATCTTTAAAGATCAAAGGCAGCTTAAAAAACTAAACTAAAAGTTAACTAAATCAATATCTAGAAATGTTGTACATTAGGTTTTTGGCTTCTGTACCAGCCCAAGGCAACCACAGCCTTTAGCAATACTTAAAATATAAATGTCACAATATAAGGATGATTAGTAATTACAGATAATTACTACACAACAGCATAGAAACCAGTGCAACTAATATCAGAATTTAGTAATCAACCTTGTAGCATCCGCTTATATAACAGTCAAACCTCATTTTCCGCTTGATAATTTGCGATGAGCCCCAAGCTTAGCTTCTCAACAGCAGAGCCCACTGAGCTTGGGAGTGTCACAGTCACATCAGAAGATGGTGACCCCCTATGGCAAGTTTGAAGTTCTGGCTAATTGCTTCAATTAAGATGCTGAAATTTTAGGTGGGTACAATAAGTTCAGTATATAACATGTAGCATTTTTAGTCATATTAATTGTAAGGGTTTAGTTCTCCTTTAAACATTTTCAACCTAATTAATCATCTATCATACTATATCTTTATACCATAACATATTCCTCTGCTAGAATTCTCCCATTTTTAGTATCTTAACAGAGTAGCACCATAGGCCATGCGCATAATAAAATCGGTTATCTGTTTGTTTGTGACTGCCTTTTTTATGGCTATGATAAATAAACCTTCTGAAATATCAATGAATGTTGATTTCCAGATTTAAGCTGCTGATCAACTCAAAGGGGTAGATCTACTAAGGGTCGAATTCGAGGGTTAAAAAACCCTCGAATTCGACCATCGAATTTAAAGGGAAGTAAAATCCTTTGAAATCGAATTTGAAGGATTTTACCGCAATTCAAACGATCGAATAGAAATAATTCGATTGATCGATAAAATTGTTCGGATCGAACGATTTTAACCATTCAATCTAATTTTTTTATTCCATCAAAAATAGTTAAAGCCAATTTGGTGGGTTTAATCTGGCGAACTAGGCAGTTGAATAAAAATTCAAAGGGCAAGTAATTCGAATATTCTAATAGAATTTTATTCGAATTAATCGAATCATTCAATTCGATCGAATTTTCAAAATTCGATAGTCGGAGTGGCCTTCAAAAATATTGGAAAATTCAAATTCAAATCTTTTTGAAAATACGATCCAATTTCGAAAACTTCATGTGAATTTGATAAATCTGCCCCAAAGAGTAGGGTTTAGAGTGAACATAAAGGTGGCCATAGACAGTGAGATCCGCTCATTTGTACCTGACCCGCTGCAGGACACTAATTCATTCCACCCTGCTTGGGCCATCACAGATCTGATTGTATGAAAGTATACAAACTGTATAAAAAATTGCATTGTCATTTTATGCTGGCCAAACACATACTATTAGCTGCTGACTTGACCCTTCCAGACCTAAATCAGATAAAGCAGGTTTGAAAATCTTTTTCAAGTGAGAACCGCTTTGGCATGTAGATGCAATCATCTCCCAAAGTGTCTCCATAAGGCCTGGGATCTGATCAGTCCAATCTAGCCCAGTACTTGAGAAGCCAAATTGTGCAAAGACCTCATCTAACAAGCAGATCTTTTAGTATATGGACAGTTTTAAATAAAAGTTTTCTTTCAACTTTGAATACTTAAGAATCCTCCTGAAGCCTCTTATCAACTGGCTATACTGAATAGATTTTCAAACTGTGCGGCTTGCCCTCTAGAATGCCCTAAAGCTGTAGATATAGGTCCCCACCTAAATTTAATTTAAAGTATGATGTTTGGGGTGACATTCTGGGTTAATGCATATGTGCCCTCTGTGATCTTCTGAAAGCCCAGCCTAAATGCCATATACGTAAGATCTGGGGTGAATATTTATATGATCGCTTAGATATCCTTTGAACCATAGTAAAAGGACTGATACAAAAATGTTTTCATGAATCATTATGAAGTAATGGAGGGTTCAAAGGACAAGTAAATATCGCTGGGGTGGGGGTTATATGTTAGGCACCCCAAGTAATTGGAATTGCTAGGTTTTTTCCCTGGTGGTACTATTTAAAGGAGAACTAAACCCCCCAACAATAAAAACCAGTACCCTGTATAATCCCCTCAACCCTGCTTCCCCCCCCACACATAGATGATTACCACTGAAAGTGCCCCTAATTCATTACTCACGTATAGGTGCTCAGTAAGCACAGTGATGCTCATGGGCGCCATCTTCCGGCACTTCTGTATTCTGGGTCCTCTTCCTTCCTATCGGCAATTTACAGCACTTTTCATGCATGTGCAGTTGCTATGAACAAGAAGACTGCTCCAACTGCACATGCACCAATACAGCGTTCACTTCACTAAAGAATACAGAAGTGCTGGAAGATGGTGCCCATGAGCTCCACTGTGATTACACTGCACCTATATGTGGGTAATGAATTAAGGGGCACTTTGGTTCTCTTTTAAAGTGGACCTGTCACCCAGACACAAAAATCTGTATAATAAAAGTCCTTTTCAAATTAAACATGAAATCCAATTTCAAAATTTTATTAAAGCATTCATAGCTGTTTAAAGCTCATTTAAAAATCTCAGCTGTCAATCAAATATTGTCTGCCACTCCTCTATGCCTTAGGCATAGAGGCGGGGCAGATAATTACTTTCACTTTCCATTCAGCACTTCCTAGATGTCACTGCTCCCCACACATTCCCCCAGTTCTCTTAACCATTTAATTGTGTAGCCAGAACATGGGGATAGACATCAGGTCCCCCATTCTGGTGCACAAACAATAGTCTGAGATGATGCAAGGCTTGCCTTAATAACAGTGTCCACAAAATGGCTCCTGCCTGTTTGCTATAATTATGAATTCCCAGACTGAAGAAAACAAGATTAAAATAATTTATATGGTGTAATTAATGTTCATTTTGCTTGACTAATGTGATAAAATATTATATATATATTTTTTTAATGGGGTGACGGGTCCACTTTAAGAAAAGTAAAAACAAGTGAATCAGGTTGTGCTTGGCCTTAAGCCCCAAAACATCTCAAGATCACCTCTCTAATATAATAAAAAATAATTGGGAAAATATAAGTCCGTGTTCTGATCAGAATAAGGTATATTTAATATAGGTGAAACTGCTAGTTTCATGTTTTCATCATTGACAAGGAACTAAAAAAACATTTTTCTTTCTTTTTGAACTAAGAGCATTTCTCAACATTGTCTTTTTAAAGTGTCCAAAAATTGAATGAGTTTTATAAAGATGTATATGTTTATTTTTTTTTCTATTGTGGAGCTGTTATACCATTTAAAGAGCCTTGTTAGCTGCAAAATACTAGTAAAGCACCTTTGAGATGTTTGAATTTAATCAGACTGTCTCTCTTAATTCACGCAGGGCAATGTTTACATGTTTTTCTTTGTCTTAAAGGTTTCTGAGCCTGCTTCCTTGAGGATTCAACATTTTTTTTTCATCCTCCTTTGGTCTGACATCTCCTCTGACTGGTGTTGCCTAGGCAGTGCTGGGTTGTAAAGCAGCAGTCAGACACGCCGTGGGGAAATAATTGGCAGACCTCTGAGCTGCATGCTGTTTTAATGAATCGTCATGGTATATCGTTTAAACAGGAGTAAGATCTGACCTCACAGATATATATTTTTTTCTCTCTCACACAAATAAAAAGGTACAGTCCCACATTTTATTGACTGAGTGTGCGGAATACATTACAAGGCTGAGAATCTTAATAATCCTCTCAAAGACAGCAGAAGCTAGAGAACAGTTTGTGCATAATGCATGGCTAGACATTGTTTCATATAGGCATACTAAGGCAAGGCAACTTTCCCTGTGTATATGCAGTGCACAGTGAGATTATATGAAATTGGAATCACAGCCAAATTGGATCACATCTATTAATGTAAAAATCGCCATACTTTGACAGATTACCAGTTATCAATTTTCAACTAATAATCATGGGTTGGGAGGTATTTGTAAATAATGGCTTGAAGACATACTTGTAGTATTTATTAAAGGAGAAGGAAAGGCGCTGTTTGAGGGTGCCAAAAGTTAAGCACTCCCAAGTGATTATATATGCTTACCTAACACCCCAGTTTATTCCAGTAAGCACCACAGAGTGCTCGGCTTTCATCTTCTTCGTTCTTCGCATGGGTGCGCATGCACAGTAGCGCGAAAAGCCGAACTTTAAGGAAGAAGTCGGCTATTTCATTCTACTGAACATGCGTCTGTCCTGGTAAATTTGAAGAAAGCCGTAGATCTGAGGATGACGCAACCTTATGCCATAAGGGTTATAATGATACATTTTAGGACTATTTACACATTATTTCACAATTTTGCATGAAGATAAATTAGGCTTACAAGAATCTATACCATTATTCTCATCACATAGGTTGGTTGGTGTCTAGATTATGAATAGAGACACAATATAGTGCCCCAGTGTGGCTTCCCACCTATATTAAATACTGTGATTGGCTTCTCACCAGAGGTACATACTAGATGTCAATGTCTATGATTTTGTAGGGTTGGCACTTTTTCTGGGAAAAAAAACCCCCAGCATCCCAAAATGTTTATCTTTCTGAACTATTGAAGGAGAATGCTCCAGTCCAAGGGGTTCCAAATGTTAATGCATGCACAGTAGAGCGAAAAAGACAGCTATTGTGTTAAAGTTTGGCTTTTAACTCTACTGCACATGAGTCTAAGGAAAGTAGGAAGGATGGGGATCACTGGAGCACAGTGGTGCCCTAACATATGTCACCCCCTGGATTGGAGCATTTGTTCTCTGTTAATAACATTGGCATCAAGCATAATTTTTACCTGCCAGGCAAGTAAAATACCAGACAGGTAGCATTTGACATGGTGAGGTAAATAAACAGTTGGAACAACCTAATGAAAAATATATTGAAAATAATCAGAATTAATCTCAGGTTTCTGCTTCCTTAGTAGAGTATAATAGTAATGGTATCAGTTACATCTTATATATATATATATATTGCTTATAAAAGTCTATCTATTATGTATGTCTATTTATTGATTCTATCTCTAGCAGTTTTTTCAGTTAGTCATATATATATATATATATATATATATATATATGTACAGCTGTCAAGCTACAATGTCTGTAGGAAAGTGTTTTTATGGTAAAAGTGATGGCTTAAAGGGATATAGCTTTAGAAATATACGAGTCACCTTTCTTTAGCTCCTTGGCCTGTGTTAAGCAATCCTACCCTTTTAGCACGATTGCTCCTTCATGCACAGATCCCTCAAGGGCACAGCCAGAGCTCTTTTTGTGAGAGTTAAATGAGAACACACATAGAATGGAGAAAGCACAGTTGTCATGGAGAGGCTTGGAAAGTGGCCTATACTACTTTTCTGCGAGAGAAGAGAGGTCAGGGGAGGGGGAAGAAAAAGGGAAAAAAGCATCAATGACTTATGGTCTCTATGGCAGTGATTTCACAACACATAGTAATCTTGCCTGATGAGGCTTTGCATCACTTACTTCTCATAAATGTGGCAGGTTTTTATGTAGATCAAAATTTGAAATTCTGGAGAAATGAGAAGCCAAATAAGACAAGTTTGTGTATGTGAATATACTGTAAAGAGACAGACAGACAGACAGACGTGCTGTGATGTTTCCTTTACCATTCTGAACTGGGTCACCGTTTACTAATTGCATCTGTCTAATCAAATGCTTCATACGTGTACCAAAACACTGAGCCCCCCTCTGGAGTAAGAATCAACTCAAATCTATATAACTGTACTGTGCTAATCAAACCTGTCTGTGTCAGGTGCCTATAGACCAGTACGTAGCTCCATCACTGCGAAATTAAAAAAATCTGATATCCTGCATTAATCCAGGGAAACGTTTGAGGTTATCACAACAGTGCAGGAGCAATAAGTAAGCAATAAGTAATAAGTGGCAAATAATTCAAAGGTTATAGGGCAGACTGTGTAAGAAAAATAGAAGGCGGTAGAGCTACTGAATATTGCCCCTAGAGGGGTCAAAGTAATTATTTGCACAGGGAAAGACATTATGGAAGTAAATTGTGTTGCCAAGGGAAAAGCTAAACTGCGGATTTGTAGTTCATATTTCTTCTTTGGAATTACTGTATCTTTGGTCTTTATAATTAAGGCTCTGTACATACAGCATTGTTCATATTCTAGTTTCTATGCAGTTTTACTGAGAAGGTTGGTGCTAAGCAATACCACCTGCCAAAATGTCATTTTGTACGTCATGCTTTAGGCAACAGTGGCATATTTTTGCTGTTGTAAACTTTTAGTAAAATGGTCACACAGTAAGTTAGGTTGAAAAAGACACACATCCATCAAGTTTAACCTTTCTGACTATATAAAACTAGTCTAATTGCTAGTTGATCCAGACGAAGGGAAAACACCAATATGAAACATTTCTAATTTGCCTTTCTGACCCCATAGCTGGCAGACCAGCTATCTTCCATAACCCTGTATTTCCACACTTGCTACCTAAACCCATCTTAAAGCTAATCTAATGTATCTTTCAGGGAAAGAATTCTACAATTCCATTGTCACTCAGGGTAAAAAAAAACTATCTGAATATTTGGAAAATTCATTTTCCAGGAGGTTCTTCCAGCAAATAATTGGAATTGATGTCCTTGTGCCAGCTGGGAGGATCTACTGGGAAATAAAGCATCTGAGAGGTTATTACAAGATCCCCTTATATATTTATCCATAGATATCATCCCTTAAAGGGGAATTCAACCCCACAGAATATAACATATACACTCCGTAGAATACAATGCAAGTCTTCAGAAGTGATCTATTATCTACTGTGTATTCTTTGATTAAATGGCTGCCCCCATGGCTACACAGCAGCTTGTTAATATAAACTATAATAGTGTTTCTGCAATAAACACACCAGTTTGTCCAGTGCAGGTAAACGCAACACTATATTGTCATCCCTTCAAAACACTTAAATTTTTTTGTGTTACTGTTTATTTAATATACATTTGGGGGTTAGACTTAACCTCTGCAACGATGCACTCATTTTCTAACTTTGTATTCTGGATTGCTGCATTACAACATTTGTTGTAGTGTTCATATTCACTGGACAAAGCTTTTATCCCCTCTGAATTGCAGTTTTAGATGCTTTTCTTTTTTAAGCTTCTTTACTTCTGAACTACTGTAAGCCACACTCATAAACACTTCTGTATTTACTTCTTAAAGGAACAGTAGCACCAAAAAACCAAAGCATTTTAAAATAAAAAAATATAATGTATTTTACCCTGCACTGATAAAACTGTTGTTTTTTTGTGTTACTGTTCCTTTAAGCAAATACATTGAGAACAGTAGTGATTTAATATAATTTAAAATTACAGCAATTTTCGTTCTATGTTTTTAGTGGAAAACATAATGTCTCAGCCTATGCTCTGAAGTACTGCCCTTGAGGAGCTAAACTTTTTTTAAATGTCTGAAATTCACAGTCTTTGTTGGGCGGTTAGCGACCACTAGATATTACAAAGCATGATTTGTGATTGACTCCTCAACAACCTCTGAAGTACTGCCCTTGAGTCGCTAAACTTCTTTAAAATGTCTGAAATTCACAGTCTTTATTGGGAGGTTAGAGATTACTAGATATTGCATAGCATGATTTGTGATTGACTCCTCAACAACCTCTGAAGTACTGCCCTTGAGTCGCTAAACTTCTTTAAAATGTCTTAAATTCACAGTCTTTTTTGGGTGGTTAGAGATCACTAGATATTGCATAGCATGATTTATACTACTATAGTTCTGTTGCTCCAGGCAATATCTGGGTAATTAAAATATACCATTATCATCACTTATCCCAAGTCTATTGTAATGTAGAATAGGATGAAACTCTGTGTGCAGCAAGGTTTCTACAGTATCTCATTAAAACCAAACCAGATATGTCACCCAATGTCGATGGTAATCACTGACTTAAAAGCACCCTCTATTCTAGTTCTTGCTATGTGCTGTATTAGGATTTCAGGGTCAAATCAGCATCATCATCTTGGCCGAAATAAGTAGATCGCAATGTAAGTCATTAGCTCTTGCTTTTAAGGGACTTTGGTAGTTAAGACTTTAGACTTTGGAAGACTTACTGTGACCTAGTAAAAATAAAGAAATCAAAAAATGTTACTCCCCAAAATGCCATAGATCCTTAAATGAAGAACCAGCCTCAAATGGTACTCACCAAGGTGCCATAGATCACTAAATGATCATTGTTTATGATAAACATTTGCCAAACTGTCTGACTGAGTCTGGGTATATATGCATTACACTTTACATCGATAACCCCATGATGCTTATATATTCTAAGAATGCACACCATATCAAATGATCTTGTAAACAGCTGTGCCGTGCACTGGAAGTAAAACTAAGACTACTATTAAAAGGCAATTTTTGTACAATTTTTTTAAATTTCATAAATGAAGTAGTTACTTTTAGTCTGGGTTATACTTGCTCTCTTATCTCTACTGTTATTTTAAAGAATAATATACAAATAAACAACACAGGAACACCTTTCTGAGGTGTTGCCTTAATTATTTTGATAGAACGTCTTTTTTGTCTCTGAATAAAATAGAATAATTGTCATGGCCATATTTGATCATCTGTATATCCCTCACATGCGTTAGATTTTCCCTGATTAAATTCAACTATGCAGTGATAATAATTGGCCTGAGATACTGGATCAGTAAGGGATGTAATGAAGTAACTGAGATACCTGTAAATATTAAAGCTTTACTGGCCTACTTTCTAAGAGGAACCACTTGCCTAACTTTACTTAACACACCATTTATATTTATCCTAATGTTTTCACACACAGTAAACAAATTCTTTATTCATAATATATAAAGTGCATTACAAAAATATTCAGACCCTTGATGAATTTATTGTGAGACACTCATAATGATATTGAACACTAGGCCATTTACATTTGTGTTCTGTTTGGGATCATTGGATTAAACAAGTTCTCTGGTAGTACTTTGCTGGGTTTTGCACCATCCAGTCAGCTTTAAAATATGAACAGAGAACATTTTAGTGGGTATTTACTCACTAATGTACTAATGTTCAGTCCAGATATCTAGTTCAGTTCAATAATGGCTCAACAGCATGATGCTAACTCTACTATACTTTAGGTATGTAAGTTTGAGATGTAGGCATTACACATTGCTCCGAACCTTGGCCAAAAATGTGTGCTTTCACATGTTTATTTTCGAATTATAGCTTATTACCTGGCACCCTCCCATACAGGCCACTGTTATGCAGAGCTCTGGATAGGTTTGACTGAACCTATAATTCAGTCTTAGCTACTAAACTTCATAGTGTCTTTAAAGAGATTGTTGTTCTGTGTGGCTTCCCTTGCATGTCTCTTTCTTCTTGCTTGAATAGAGTATTTTTAAACGCTGATCTTTTCTAGGCAGCATATGAATAGTTTGATGCAGTTTCTACTCTCTGATAATTGAAGCATTGCCTACTAGTATATTTCAACATTTGGATATTGTTTTGTACCCTATTGCTAATTTATATATTTGTATTATTTTAAAGCTAATTTTGCATTCCAGTGCTTGGAAATAAAATTGCAGTCTAGGAATTTTTGATTCAGTTTAAAAAACAGCCATTGGGCTGGTTATTACACTGTGTGGTTTTTCAGGAAAAACAGAACTCGTGAAAGAGACACATTTTTTATTGCTTGGTACAATCAAGGTAGCATTCTGTTTCTTTTTATTCAAATTTAGCCCTTATACGTATATATACGTAGGTTCATAATAGATTGCCCCTATGTCCATACGTTTTTTAAAGGAATTGTTGACCTTCAAACACTTTTTTCAGTTCAGTTGGTTTCAGATTGTTCACCAGAAATACATACTTCTTACAATGACTTTCTATTTTATAGAACTAGTATTCTGCAAAAATCACAGGGTCATATACAGTATATAAATATATATACTGTATATGACCATGTTATTTTAGTAGAATAGTATTTCTAGTTACCAAACCATACACCATGCCATAATTCTATGAAACAAACCTGTAAATATTGAATAAATC
>CM044432.1:60081988-60107240 GCA_024363595.1 Xenopus borealis | reverse complement strand
TGCCCAGATGTTTGTTAGAAATGCACTCCGGGAATCCAGGAATGAACAGTATTACTACAGAGTTGCACAATATTCTTAAATGTTTTCCCTCTCTTCACTATATACTTTGCCTGTCGGAAAGTAACACTATCTACCAATGCAGAATATTTAAAGGGGATGAAAACAATGTCTGCTTAACCAAATCTTGCCAAAATATTGCTGGACTACACATCACAGCATACTCCAGGGCAGTATGCTTGAAGGAATATAGTCAATAAGAATGTCAGTGCGTGTACAGTATGTATGGATGCTGGGTTTCATTTGGAGGGGTTGAACTTAATGGAGTTTGGATATTTTTCAACCCTATCTAACTGTTGTGTTTTGATAGCTGAGGATGAGCAGAGTATAACAGTGCTTTATAAGCAGGTTCATACAGCCATTACACAACAGTAACGTCCAACTCTATCACTCTCAACCTGTACAGAAAGTACTGTGTAGATGCATAGTACAAGTAATGTGCACAGTGACACCCACAGGCCATTTGTATAACACCACATTCTCCCTATAGTAGGAAAGCATTTGGAAAAATATAATTAACAGTAACAATTAAACAGTATGTATCTTAAAGCAATAATATACATTCTTCATATCACATAGTCCTTGGTCCATGCAGGTAGTTTTCTGATTCTCTCAGTATGCCTTTTAGGTTCACTTTCTTCAGGCCTATTGCGGTTGGCATCAGGAGTAGGAAAATGTCCTTCATCAAATGGAGCTTCCCCAGTGTCATACCTAGCAGGAGCAAGACGACTTGCATTTCATGTGCATCCATCAGACAGTTCATATGTGTGTGGTCCTCGCTAGCATCTCACTTTAAGTGTTGTAGTAAATTTAGATTGTCCTTGTTTCTGTATTCCAGGTTTCTTAATTCTGACTAAAGATTCAGGCTGAAAGTGCACTTCTCTTGCACCACATTTTCTGTAAGTATAAGCCTTGCATTTGGCTTTTTGATGTTTGACAATGACAGCAGTAGATGATTTTGTAGGAACAGTATTTGGTGGTAGTTTGGTGTCCGCCACATATAACTTAGTGTGCATCTGTCTGCCATGTAATAATTCAGCTGGGGATGATTGGATTGTTGCATGACATGTTGCTCTGTAGTTATGTAGGAACTGTGTTGTACTGTAAGTACTTTCCAAGATAAGGTTTGCTGTCTATAGTGCTTCTTTCAGACTTCTGTTGAATCACTCGATTTCACCATTTGCTTGTGGGTAATACACTGAAGATTTTCTATGCACAATATTCCTCTCTCTCAAAAAGATTTCAAACTCAGATGAAACAAACTGTGGCCCATTGCCTGAAATTAGCTCCTTTGGATTACCTTGTTGAAACACCACACTAACTATCTAATTGTGTAACAATATAAAGGATTGACTAAGGGGCTGATTTATTGAACCACAACTTTTCGGATCATCAAAAAAGTTGTGGTTTTATTTATACGTCAAAACGGAGACAATTCTGAATACAAAAATACTCCAGCTAAAACTTGTCAATCATGTAGAAGTCAATGGCAAAGATGCCCGTTTTACAACTGGAAGATCTTTCTTTGCATAAAGGTTTTTGAAGTTTTCAGGTGGCTTTCTGTCATTGACTTCCACATGAACTCAGCAGGTTTTTGATGGAGAATAGTCGAATTCGAACTGTTTCCAGGTCGAGGTGTGATAAATCTTATATTCATATTCAAATTCGAGTCAGTGGTTTTAAATTTGAAATTGTGAGTTTTGACCAAAACAAATTCTACATTTGAAGTTACCAATCAAACCTTAGCATATCTGCCCCATTATAATCAAAGAATTTTGTGTATTTAAAAAAAAAATATTCTTAAATTATAGAGGCATCTCTCTATAAAGGCATCACCAGGCCTGCATTTTCTATAAAGGCCCCCAGGGTCGCAGTCTATGGTGGCAGCTTCCATGGGGGAACCATTTAAAGAAATATGGAAGTAAAAATAAAATCCTGAAAAAATATTATGGGGTAGTTTTACTAAGATTGGAGATAAATATTTGGAGAGACTTCTGGAGATGTTGTTCATAGCAACCAATCAGCAATTAGATTTAAACAAAAGATCTGATTGGTTGCTATGGGCAACATCTCCAGAAATTTCTCCAGATATTTATCTCCAATCTTAGTAAACATGCCCCTAAGTCCTCCCAGTCCAACATCTGAATTCAGCAACAGAGCAGGGAAGTGAGGTTTCCCTCTCCTACAACATTGCTGAATGTGTATTAACTGTATAGGTATGGGATCTGTTATACAGCAACCCTTTATCCAGAAACTTTTGAATTATGGAAAGGTCATCTCCTGTTGACTCCATTATAATCAAAGAATTCAGATTTGACTAAATTATTTTCTCTGTAATAACAAAACAATACCCTGTACTTCATCCAAACTAAGATATAATGAATCCTAATTGGAAGCAAAACCAGCCTGTTGGGTTTAATTAATGTTTACATTTCCTAGTAGCCTTAAGGTATGAAGATCAAAATTACAGAAAGATCCATTTTCCAGAAAGACCCAGGTCCCAAGCATTCTGGATAAGAGGTTCAAATCTCTGTATATTCCTTTTATAAAGCAGGAAAAATAAAACAAAGTAAAAATTTTATCAGCCCACATAAAAACAAACCAATCTATCTCCACTCCTTTCCCACTGAGCAGAGGCACGAGGCAAGGATGCCCCCTTTGTTGTTTACCCTGGCCATGGAGCCCCTAGCATCACTCTGGAAAAACACAGAGGATGTCAAAGGACTTAGGATGAGATCAATCACAGAAACAGTAGCAATGTAGAAAATCCTTATGGAGCATTAAATGCAGCCCTTAGGGTCTCAGGCCTGAAAATAAATTGGGCCAAATCCCAAATTTTTTAAATAGATTCATTCAATGTAGATGAACAAGCTTACCAAGCCCCTCTACAATGGGCATCCTCCTTCAAATACCTTGGAGTTCAAATTCACAGAGATCTAGATACATTTATGGAACTTAATCTTACACCGCTACTTTCCCAGTTAGAATCCAAAACCAAGTGGTGGAACGCTTGGTTAACCCTGCTAGGTAGAATCAACCTCTTCAAATTCATATCCTTGTTCCATCAAACCTCTCTCTCCCTACCCAGTAAATAGTTTTCTAAACTGAAACCATTGCTCTCCTCACTCTACTGGTCCTCCTCTTCCCCACGTACATCTCTCACAATTCTACAATACCCTAAAGACAAGGGAGGCCTGGCAGCCCCTAACTTGTTTCATTACTTCCTACCCACTAATTTAGTAACAGCTTGGTGGTGGGCAGCTCCAACTTACCAAAATGCAGCTACAACTATTGAAGCACAGACAGTAGGATCATAGGAATCTCTAAAAAAATATGCTATACCGAGGTATCTAAAAGCAATGGTATACATTTGGAGGACAGCCGTAAAGTACTTCCCTAGAAAAGACCCCTATGCCTCTATATGTACCCCTTTATGGTTCAATCCTCAACTCCCACACCTTCAATCTATTCCAGACCCCACGGTATGGGCCCAGCATAACATTAGGTACATTGACCATATAACAGAAAATGGGGCATTATTATCCTTTGATACCCTGAAACATAGTTTACCGAATCAGATGTTTTTCGCTACATCCAACTCAGACATGCTTGGAAAGCACAGTTCGGTAATACTGTGATTGATACCACTCCTTGGAGAATAGAGGAGCTAATATTTACCACTGAACTATCAAAACCAATCTCCCAATTCTACTCTCTGTTAAATATACCAGAGAGCACAATACTACCAACTCTCTATGCAAAATGGGCCCATGACATACCAAAATGTGGTCAGAAATACTGGAAACACACAGTGCACTTTTAATCAGTACCAAAGATAAGATGATACAATTTAGATATTTACATAGATCCAATTTAACACCACCTAGGCTACACCTAATAAAGTCCACTATACCAGATATATGTCCAAAATGCAGCCACATACCTGCTGACTACATACATTTGGTTTGGGAATGTCAAGGTATACGGAAATTTTGAGAAAAGGGAGGCCAGAGAAATAAGTCAATTACTTTGCACTCATAATTTCCCTTGATCCACAAATCCTTCTATTAAACCAGGTAGAGGAAATTGCCCCCAGCCAGGCAGAAAGAGCTTTAATGTGCTTTTTAATCCAAGCAAAAAGGCTTATAGCTCTCAACTGGAAATCTATACAACCCCCTAAGAAGAAATGATGGATAGAAATGGTGAATGCCTCAGTATCCATGTACAAACTTACATACCTAAGCAGGGGATGCCCCAAAAAGTTTGAAAAAATATGGTCCCCATGGCTCACTGAACATCTACCAAGTCTGCTGCCCGTGCTGACCCATAGGTGAGACATCACCTATGGCAGTTTTCTTTTGCACTACTGATACAGAGACAGTAAGATACTTTGGCATATGATTCTACAAACAAGAAGGAAAATATTTGCTAATAATCCCAGACATGCAAAACTAAATAATCTTAATGCTAACTGTCTTCAATATGTGAACTAAGCAAAGAAAACTGATGTTAATTTGTAAGTTCAATATATTTATTTTTTACTTTTGTTTGTTTGTGGGAAAGTTAAAATTCAATAAAAAACAACTTGGAAAAAAATATATGGATTAAAGGCATTCAATATAGCTGGGGCAACAAGTCAGGCAAGCCAACCCTTCCGACATAAGGAACAGAATTTTAACCTGAATCAATGAAAATGGTTCTTTGTCATGAGGATGGTCATGCTGAGGAATGTCCTGTTCACCATGTTCTTCTACATGCAGACTCTGTTGGAGTAAATTTTTTTGAAGGACATTAACTCTTCTAATCCATCATCTAAGCAAAGAGAGCACAAACTTATTATGAATTAGTGCTAACATTATATACAAAAGATATAAAGAAAAATTACTGATGGGTTTATGAATATTAGTTAATTATTTAAGAAACTCTAATGAATTTTATTTCAAAATGTCTTCTTTCCATGAGAAGCTTATACAGGCAGTCCCTGGGTTACATACAAGATAGGCTCTATAGGTTTGCTCATAAGTTGAATTTGTATGTAATTTAAAACATATATATTTACATATTAAATGCAACTTAGACATGTTTTTATTTGTACCTTTATGTGCATATTTATTTTACCTTTCTGTGCTCTGCAATAGACAATACATGCCAGTGGGAATAGGGGCAGGTGATTCATTAAAGCTAATAAAAGTCAAGCAAATAGTCCTGTATGTAAATGTGAACTATATGTAATTCAGATGTATGTAACTTGAGGACTCCCTGTAGTTAATATTTTTGTTGATGATAGCTCATTACCCTTTAATTTTAGGCAAAATACTATGAAACACTATGAAGATTCAAAACTCCATATACTGTACCTCTCCCTGCTGTAGTCCCTACCTATTAACTATTATGTATGCATGCATTTAACTAATCACATGTCTGCTTTCCAAGAAGCTACACTTGTGTTCTGGCATTATGACCTTCATGGCTCACTGCTGTAACTGGTTGCATGAAGCCACAAGTAAACTGTCTCTCTGCCTTGTAAGCAGTACACAAGCTGAAGACTGTGTGCTTTCTCCTACTCACTTTATCTCAAATCCAATTGCAAAATAAATAACAGCATATTAAATAAATTAAAAATAACAGCACCTTGAAGCAGGAATAAAAAAGAGTAAATATTCCCTAAAACTGACTGATCTAAACCCCATGTACTTCAAGAGCAACAGTATTTCTTTAGGAACTCATCTCTATTGGTGCTGGACTGCACTATTGTAATGCTTTAAACCTACTGTACATGCTATATAATGCTTGTAATACAGCAACAATTGGGTGCAATAACAAATAAGGTTAAATAGGGTAGAAGGTGTATGCCCCCCTTTAATTCAACATCACATTTGATAGGTTTCCCCCAGTTCGCAATGGCCCCTAAAAGGACCCTCCACTGAGAATCCTGCCTGCTCTGCATACATCTGGTTTCTTTCTTCATTTGATTATGACTACAAAAATAACCATATTTCATCTAGTACCAAAGAGTTAAAACAGCACTACAGTATGTCCACCCTACTTATTTGAAAATTACTCTTTAATCTCATTATTTTAGATAACAGTGAGATAACAAAATTTTTTGCTAGGAATAGTTTATATTCCCTTTCATACAACCTTTTTTTTACCTGTATAATATTTGTCAAAATTTCAATCACAAATATTGTTCTTCCTTTGTCAGATATGGTATGAGTTAAATTCTAGGCATCTGACTTCACACTCTAGGCAGGCACTCTATAGCCAATAACCCTGCAGAAGTGTATTAGAATTGTGTGTGATACAGATATTATGCTGTTCAAAGACATCTATGTGAAATGAAAATTGGGAGAGCTTTGATATAGATGAGCGATCCATTTTGTTATGAAAATAGAGTATGACTAATAAAGTTATAGCTCAAAAGTGCAATCTGCTACTCTGCAAGACTTCTCCTAAGATTTCTAAAGTTAGATGGGATGTGTTATTTTTCAGCCAGTAACAGAGGTCGTAGCTGTTTCTGCCACTAATGCTCTGTTCTTTACAAACTAGTGAGTGCAACTGCAGTTCTTTATACTAAAACACAGTATTCCTGGCTATCATTTTCTACTAGAAGCTGATCTGAACATTCTATTGAGTGCTATTCTTAGGGCTACAAGGTAGCTATTATCTGTGTCAGGGAACTATTATCTGGTTACTTTTCCATTGTTCTGGTGTTGGGCTTCAGGGGGTGGAAGTGAGGAGGGTTGATATCACTCCAAATTGCAGTACAGCAGTAAAGAGCGACTGAAGCTTATCAGAGCACACATCACATGACTAGGGGCACCTGGGAAACTGACAATATGTCTAGCCCCAGTGCAGAAGTTTGCTGGAGAAGCACTATTAACTGATGCATTTTGAAAAAAACATTTTTTCCATGATAGAATCCCTTTAAAGGTACTTGAGCAAAAGGTACTCCTTGCACTTCTGCATAGTTGGGATGCATTCATTACTTTGTTAAAACATCATCTGTGTGTCCCATTGATGCAGGGGAACTGTGGGTCTACTGCCACCTCTGAACATGGCAGAAGCTCAAGGCTTCCCACAGAAGCCTGCATCAATTGTTCTCATAGCACAATTGCATTGAAAGCATTGTGCACAGATGTCATTTTGATGGAAAGTGGTAGAACTTCTGTAATCCCACCAGCAAAAATGTTTATCATAATTGAGTTAAATTCAGTTCAAAATGTGAGCAAGCTTTTTAATTAATCCGCTGCAAAAGTGCCAGGTGCATCTCTTCCTGGCGACCACAGTTATGCCACCACAGTTATGCCCTCTTCCATAGTCTCCAGTTGTCCTACCACATTGTCCTACAATTTTAAGCATTCTCCCAATTTTTTGTGCATGTTCTCTAAATACCATGTGTGCATGGCCAGTAAGCATTCAGGATTAGTGATGGGCAAATCTCACCCATTTCGCTTTGCCAAAAAAATTGCGAATTTCCAGCATCGTCGTTTCCGTCGCATCATTTCGGCTGACAGCTCTGCTAAGTCATGTCTGTCCCTATCTGAATTTGCCAAGATATTCAGAAATATTAACCAATATGTCCAAACAAATACATGTCTAGCCCACTAAGTACAAACATGCTTACATTTACTCAATTGGCTTCATACTGTGAAAATATTGTTCTTCATATTGAAGTAAATGTAAATAGCATGTTATGGTGGCCCTTTCTTCTCTCCCCAAAAAAGATAAAGAAAACAAAATGTCCATTTAAGAAGTATTTCATATAGGGATGAGCAGATCTAGTCTACATACCAGTTCAATGTAAATTCAACACAGATTTATGAATGGTAATTCATTTTCACTGTTAAATCTTTTATCCAGAATCATATTAACTGAGACAAAATGAATTCAAAGTTGGTTGAGTTTTTCTAGACAAGAATAACAATGAAAACTGTATAAAAGAGTATATTCAGGAACTAATTCACAGGTTGGGTGTAATGTTTCCCAAAGTGCCATTTGTGAGGTCACAAGCAGCATCAAGTTCAACCTTTATATGTTTAATCCTTTACACAACAGTAATATGGGAGAATTTTGAACATCAGAGTCTGTAAGTGGTGAGCAGAAGTCTGTGTTGAGGCTCGTTGATTGATACCACAAAAAAAAGCCAGTGGAGTAACTTTGATTACGGGTGTTTTAAAATTGAACCCTAAAATGCAATTTTAAAGTGACCTTACACTTTTAAAATCATACAGACACTGCTGGAAATTGCATAATTATTAGATGACTAAAACACATTTCTTTTTATAGCTGTGAAATTTATTCAATGGTATAACTGGGTTATCCTTAAAGTCTTAAATTATATATAATTTTATAATTTCATAAAATGTAAATAATGTTAGTCTATGCTCTTATATATACATTAATATATACTGTATGTTCACTCATGTTATAATTGAAATGGTTAGCATTGCTTCCTTGTACCTCGAGGGCCCAGCCCTCCAGCCAGGACACCATCTTCAAGAAGTTTATATGTTGTCCCTGTGTTTGCATGGGTTTCCTAGAGGTACTCTGGATTCCTACCATGCTCCTAAAACATACAGGCAGGTTAACTGTATCCTGATAAAACCAACCACAGTCTTTGGGGTGAATGTGATAGGAGCTTAAGATTATAATTCATCTGGGACAGGGACAGATGGGAAAAATGTACACTATAATACAGTATCTCTAAAGTGCAGTGGAATGTGTCAAGGTTATATAAATTACTAATAATAATTGGGAATGCAATTGCTATTTCTTTGCACTGCTGGTTCTGACTCTTAAAACAATGTGGGTAACAGACATTGTTACATTATTTCAAGAATCAGAGAAAAGAAAGGGATAAACAACTTTATTTAAAATGTACATTTAAAAAAAGAATTTGTTCCACTCTGTTTCCCAGTAAGCCAGCTGCAGTCTCTTGCTGTTATAGTTTTAAACATTAACCAGTGGTATTTCTCAGCCCGATTTTCAGATGAACATGCTCTCTGACTTTAATCTTTACTAAAATCTTTTACAAAGTCGCTGCTATTATACTGCTAAGCAATATCAGCAATTAATGGATCAAATTTTAGAAACATTTAGAGAGTCAGGGACAAGACAGCAACTGGGAAACATGAGAGGGTTGAAAATAAATTGAGTGGTCTGACTTATAGAGTCCTGCACCAGGTCAGGGACCCACAGAATACCCACAAAGTCATTGGGTTTTGGGCCAAAAACTCCCCTATTCCCTCGCCACTTGACAGTTTGTGGGTAATCCGTCTGGGTACCTGGCAAAGGTAAGGGCTTGATCCCTCTCACTATCCCCTGTGGTTCTAGCAGATTTCTTCCATTTTTTAGCAATGGAGTATTGTTACTTCCAGTCCGAAGCGACACCACTTGCAATTTTGGGTGCACCCCAGGGTCTGAAGGTATTGTGGGTTGGCTCAGGTAGTGGATCAGTGGGAGGAAATTGTAGGTTGCAGGTCTGGTTTGCGGGTCATGGTTATGGCGCAAGTCTCTACTGTTTTGCAGGCTCTCCATTCAAGGGTTACTTGGGTGGCCCGCAAAAGGATTTTAATGACTCCCCCAGATTTACTATGTTTCCCTAGCATGTCTTTTTATGATTTAAACAATTTTATTGAAAAAATGGAACACTCTGCTCAATATACTTTTTCCTATTGAGCTTTCAAAAGGCAATCGCTATGTATAAATACCTAATTATAGAGTTTAATAGATAAACCCACCTAAGGAGATAGATATTCTGAAAATACTAATATATACCTGATGACTGGTTAGAAAGTCAGAGTAACTATGGGGCCATCAGTGCTTTTTTCTGAACTTATTGCACTGACCAATTGCCATGCCCTACTGTATCTAATACTGTATATTTCCATCACTTTACCAATACTGGAGATTCTTAAGTACATACAGCACCTTTGAAACATGCTGAGCACAGTAATCTGTCAGCTCATATTCTTGATTATTTGGTGTCACAATATTTTAGAATTTCCAGACTATTGTTTTGTCTTGGGGATATACCAGGCAGTATTTACCATAAATCAGAAGTTGGATAACAGGACGTACTTCTGCTTCTATTCCATGGTGGAAGCTCAGTCCATTAAAGTGGCATCAGCAGCTGAAAACAAGATACAAATTGTGCATTATCTATACAGTAATATTTGTCAAAGTGATAAAGCATGTTGTTACACCCAGCAGACACCAATACTGCATGTGTCAGCTCCTAACTTTTGATTTACTATGCACATCATAATACTATCACAACTTGATAACTGATTTTTTTCTACATTATGCCATGATCAGATAATTATATTCGCTTCTGTAGAGTTACCGGCCAGTTCAGGTAGTGATAATGTATAATAATCAAAATCTCAGGAATAAAAAATGAAGAGGGACGTAAATTTGTCAGATCTGGCTGGGTTGCAGGTTCTGGCATATTCCATTAAAGGGTGAAATCATTCTCTGGGCTCTAATTTAGCAAAATCATGTATGAATTCCTCAAAGTGACATACTGTATAAAGTATTTTGTAGCCACTAGCTCTCCAAAATTGGCATCTTGACCTTAATTCCAGACAGAAGAGTATTCTCTAGACTAGAGAGCAACATTCTTAGCAACATTTTATCAGTCACCATGATCTAAGATACTGTCATTATAGTTTTATATATATATATATATATATATATATATATATATATATTAGTGCACTGCCCCTGAAGGACTCAAAGTTTTACTGCACAGTGTTCTTTTAAGAATTCATCACTATCGTTGGCGTTGGTGGATTGTGGCTAGGGATGTAGCGAACGTCGGAAAAAATGTTCGCGAACTTCCGGACAAAAATGCGAACGGTTCGCGAACTTCGCGAACCCCATAGACTTCAATTTTAAAAGCTAGAAAAGACATTTCTGGCCAGAAAAATGATTTTAAAGTTGTTTAAAGGGTGCAACGACCTGGACAGTGGCATGCCAGAGGGGGATCAAGGGCAAAAATGTTTCTAAAAAATACATTGTTGACACAGCGCTGCGTTTTGTGCTGTAAAGGGCAGAAATCACACTACATCACTCAGGTGATGTTTCTGGACACGGAATGTGAAAAAGCTCACACAGCTACGTGGCACTTGGTTAAAGACTGGGCAAACAATGCCTACAAGGTCAACGTATACACTACTACAGCAGTGGATACGGATTACGGAAAATATTATTGCTGCTTGAAAAACGTCACTCAGGATGGTGTTTCTGGAGACGGTATTATTATTGATATTTAGACAGAATGTGAACAAGCTCACACAACTAGATGGCAGTTGTTTGAAGAACAGTAGATTACTAGCCAGCAAACTTACTATCAACTGTCCCTCAAATCACTAACAGCTCTCTCCCTACACTAGCTCTTCCAAGCACACACAGGCAGAATGAAAAAACGCTGAAGGGCTTCAGTTTATGTATGGAAGGGGAGTGGGGGTGGTCCAGGAGGGAGAGCTTCCTGATTGGCTGCCATGTATCTGCTGGTCTGGGGGAGAAATGGCAAAAAAAAAGCGCCAGCTAAGGCGAACCCAAATTGGCGAACGTCGAGCGACGTTCGCGAACATTTGGCGAGCGCGAACAGCCGATGTTCGCGCGAACAAGTTCGCCGGCGAACAGTCCGCGACATCCCTAATTGTGGCAACCAACATTTGGGGGGAGTCACACTCTAATCTAAATGAATTGGTTTCAAACTATTCTTTGTGCTATTACTTCATTAGCACAATACTGCATAAATGCTATTTTCCTTTTAAGATCTCTCCTTCCAGCTTGGGATCACTGTAAGGCAAAGCGCATTTACGCTAGCGATGCCTAATCTGCATACGGTGCCAAGTTGAAAGGATAATAGAAGTATATGTTACAGCCACTACATTCCACTACACAAGCCCAGGAAAACTTTAATAAATAAAATAAAATTGTCCTATTGCCCTAAACATGTGCCCCCTGTATATTTGAGTTGCCATATGTTAGGAAATGTAGGGGGGAAGGAGGATAACCCGCAAAACAATTACTCTATTTTTCAGACTAACACCCTAAAAAAAGTAAAAGACGCCAGAGTTTTTCTGGGACTCCTATCTATTGTATTGAACTTCACCAGGTCTGACCTTGTGAAGTAAAGTCTAGCGCAAGGGGTAACGTTCAGTAAAATGGTCATCTTAGTGAATTAGCATAGTTACATCCCTAGTTGCGCTAGTCTATCTACTTCGCTAGCAAATTTTTGCCAGGGACACTGTTAGTAAATTGGCGAAGTTGCGAAATGATGTCATGCTGGTGAATTAGCGCTAGAATTAGACGCTTCGTGCTTTAGTGAATTTGCCCCTAAGTCTAATCCTATAGTAAAGTTGAAGATCAGGACTGCGTTTCTTCACAACATTTGGCCATTTGCTTTGTAAGGTGTCTAGTAGTTTTACTTGAACTGGACATGTGAAGCAAGCTTGCTTAAAAGCAGCTGTAACTGTAGATGATATATCAGTCAGTGCTACAATTTCCATGTCCTCATCCAGTGTATCAGAAGCTGCAGGTAAAGGTAAACATGATAAAAAATCAGCAGTAACATTTTTCAAACTGGGTTTTTATTGCATTCTGTAGTTGAACTTCAGTATCCTCGCTGACCATCTACAGTAGCTATACACATTCCAGCTCTTCGTAGTCCCTTTGTTGTAAGCAGTGTAGGGCTATGATCCGCGCATAAAGGTAAATTCTCTACCCCATAGGTAGATTCTCCATTTTACTCTTGCCCAAACACATGCTAGAGCTTCTTTTTCAATGGTTGAATACTTATGCTCTGCCTCTGTAAGTGTTCTGGATGCAAATGCAACAGCTTTCTCTGAATGATCTGCATGGATCTGAGTGAGAACTGAACCAACCCCAATGTCTGAAACATCTGTAGTAACCACAGTGGGTAGTGCAAAATCAAATAAAACTAGAGTTTAACTGTTTCACTAATTCAACGTTATGTCGAGCAGTCTCTGACCAAACCAGACTTGAAGTTCCAACTAGTAGTGCTCTAAGTGGCTCCACAACTGAAGCATAGTTGGGAATAAACTTAGAATACCATGAAGTAAGACCTAAGAAAGCTCATAAAGGTCTGAAAACCAGATGGAGTAGGTGCTTGTGTAACAGCATTGACATGGTCAGGCAGTGATTCCTCTTGTGAAATTATATGACCCTGAAATGACAGCCAAGTTTGTCTGAAGTGGCATTTGGAAAGGTTCAGTATCAGTCCTGCAGAATAAATGCATTTCAGAGCCTTTTCTAGGTACTTGTCATGAACATCCATAGTTGGAGCGAAGACAATTATATCATCCAAGTAGCATTGTACACCAGGTATGTCATGGAGTATAGAAGACATCAGTCTTTGAAAACAACTCGGTGCTGAAGCCTGTCCATAAGGTACATGCTTGAACTGAAACAAACCATCATGGGTGATAAATGCAGTGAGGTCTTTGCTTTCCTCATGTAGAAATACTTGATGATAAGAACTCTGAAGATCCAGGATGGAAAATAATTTTGCTCCTGGGAGTTCTGAGTGGGACAATTGATCAATTTCTGGTGTACTGCTTTTACCTCTAGTCTTAGCTTAACTTTGTGCACAAAGTTCTTTGCACAGCCCAATGAAGTGTTGCTTCTGGTGATTTTAGATTTTAGACACAGGTTGTGTGGCAGGCACAGTAGGCAGTACCCTTATTCACAATGTAAAAGTCACATTTTGCAGTATTCGATTCAAATTGTATAGTCACTAACAAGCAACCAAGCACATGGATAGGATCCTTTAAGCAACTGACCAGTCTCAGAACAGGTGCAACAAGCAGATCTTTTGCAAAGTATTTCAAGAAAATATCCTTTGGTAGTATAGAAACAGCTGAACCTGTATCAAGCATCCGGTTAATGGAGTGTCTCTTGTCAGCAGAAACAGTATTGACATTGACAGTGCATATAAACTTGTCTGGAATAAATGTATCAGTTGTATCCACACTTAATATCATACAATTTAAAGCAGTGATTTCATGAACATCTTTATCAGAACTGTGAATACAAAAGTGATTTTATTGACTCATGGTTTATCAGGCTTGATAAAGGGCCCGGAGTGGCCCGAAACGCAGGGGGACTTAAATGCTGTGAAGCACCAGACACCCGAAAGGGTTAACAGAGTAACAGGTGAGCACTCTATTACTGTGTGGAACATCTTTAGCAGAACTGTGGCAGATCCTACTATGGCAGTGTCCTACTTTTTTTGCATTTGCAGCACTGTACAGCTTTTGCAAGACATAGCATAATGTGCAGTGTGTTGTGCTGAAGCACAGCAGAAGCAGTATTTTTTATTTGTATTTGCACATTTACTCTTAGCACAAAAAAGTTCTTTATAGCAGTAAGAGCAGTTTCCTAAGTCACATCAGGTAATGGTAATGTATAGAATATATGCTGTTCCTCTGCTCCCAGGCAGTGAATAAGTAAATCATGCTTTCTAGCAGCAGAAATCTCCCCTTGGTCAGCAGCAATAATGTAATTTTCAAACATTCAGATCCAAGCAGTAAAAGGTATGGTAGGCTCACCAGGGTTTGGCCAATTTGTTATGTTTTGGTAGCTGAGAACGAGCAGAGTATAACAGTGCTTTATTAGCAGGTTCATGCAGCACACATCAACAGTAACTCTACCGTTTTAAGCACTATAGAATGTACTGTGTATGCACAGTATACTCTTTTGCACAGTGACACCTACAGGCACCTTGCACAAACACCACAGAGATGGTATGCAAGGTTCCCTGGATGGTACAGCAAGAGGCGGAACAAAACATGTGCGGAGGGATGAGTGCAGCAGCAGCATATGACAGACGGGATAATAGTACCTACACAACTTGCCTGAAGTGGGTTTGCAGAATTTCATAGGCATACATTCATGTCACCAACCTTCAAAGGATATTTCTCAGCTTGGGCAATGCTTCAGGTCCATGGCCAGTTCATACTGTCAGGAAACCAGGTGCCAGTAAATTACCTTGAAAATTTAAATTGTTCTGTTTCAAGCAATAGTTCCCATGAATAACCCTGAATGGAAAAATACCTCATCACATCCTTCCTAAAAGTACCTACAGTGTATATTAAAAAAGATAGCTAATCCAGGCAATTAGGAGCTGCTACAGTCTACATGGGTACTTGGCCTAAGGGTCTACTGCTGACTAAGTAGGAAGCTGAACTGGGAAATAGGCAGGATACTTTCTTGCAGACAGAAATACACTTTATTATAGGCTCAGGCATTTACAATAGCTAAAGGGCAAACTACACTCAAAAAAGGCAAAACAAAGTAGGTACTGGAAAGGGAAGAGTAGGTATTGGAAATGGTAAGGCAGGTGATGAGGTAGGTATATGCAGGCACACTACAAATTGTGACTGGTTCCTTAAAGGTGAATTGTTGTCTTTCTTTTTCTGACAAAGTACCTGCTTTTTGAGTGAAATTGAAATGTTACTGTCCCCTACAATTTTCTTAATCAGTATTTGTTACGACCAATGTAATGTAATGTGTATAAGAATATATACATTTACTGAGTAATATAGAGGTAAGGAGAGCAAGTATTGATATACAGTATTTACATAGGGTGGTGTCCAGCTGCCACAGTTAAATGTACAATAAAAAATTACTTTTTAGGTATGCATATAGGACAGTGTTTTCCCTCCCCACTGAAATCACTTGTTGGGATGTGTTTATGTATAGGTGAAAATAATTCAGGGGGCTTATGATGCTGTGTGTACACACACCCACATATATATATATATATATATATATATATATATATATATATATATATATATATATATATATATATTATTTGCTATCATACAGGTTTCAAATATAGTGCATTGATGTCCTTTCTACTATGTCCCCAAAAGCATAAATGCATGCACAACATCACCTAAATACTGACTGCGCCTGATATGTGTGTCTTTGCTGGCTGCTGTCTTCATGGTCACGAGGGAATGGATGTGTAATGCTGAGCGGATACCAGCCAAGCAATATAATGTGGTGCCGTTAAGGACATTATTCATACTTGATGAACACATACCTTTTCCAGTGAAACACATACATTGTGAAAGGAAATGCATATATCACTTGCTAAAGCACATTTACTCTAAGTAAACCTGTACCTCAACTAATGAAACCCATAGATCACATAGTTAAATGATCATTGAACATTGCAGAGATTTAACCATTTATTGAGGGTGAGGTATAGCAATAGCAAGTGTAATCCAGTATAAATAAAAGACTATTTTACTTTATTTGTAGAGATAAATGACATTATTCCAATCAAAATGAAAACTGTACATTCCACTACTATTTATTCCAACATACATATAGTATATTAGCAGAAGCCTTTTGCCTTTTTTGATCATTTATCGGTTAAATCACAAATCAGGCTGGTAAAAATAAATTACCTAATAAAATACATAGTTTTGTAGCCTTATCTAAGTTGCAGACTTCAGATATTTTCCTATCATATTGTGCATAGTCACCTGATGCTCATTTTAGAGATAGAACACTGAAGACGTCCATATATAGAGTCATGGAGCTTATTATCCAGAATGCTTCGGATCTGGCATTTTCCGGATTAGGGGTCTTTCCATAATTTGGATCCCTATACCTTAACTCATTTAAACATTAAATAAACCCAACAGGATTGTTTAATAAGGATTAATAATAAGAAAAAAAAAGTTTAAAATTTTTTAATTATTTTATTAAAATGGAGAGGCAGCCTTCCGGTAACTGATATTTTTGGATAACGAGTTTCCGGCATAAACTCAAAGGATGAAAACATAATTATGCCTCTTTATAGTAAGACCTCAGCTGGAGTATGCAGTGCAGTTTCCTTAGGAGGGATGAAAATGAGCTGGAGAGAGTGCAGAGACTAAGTGCAACTAAACTGCTTAGAGGGATGGAAGACTGTCCAGGTGGGGTTGTTTTCTCTGGAAAAAGGCACTTGTGAGGGGACATGATTACACTTTACAAATACATTAGAGGACATTATAGACAAATATCAGGGGACCTTTTTATCCATAAAGAGGATCGGCACACCAGAGGCCACCCCTTCAGACTAGAAGAAAAGGACTTTCATTTGAAGCAGTGTAGGTGGTTCTTCACAGTGAGGACAGTGAGGTTGTGGAATGCACTGCCGGGTGATGTTTTGATGGCTGATTCTGTTGATGCTCTTAAAAGGGGCATGAATGATTTTTTGGACAGACATAATATCAAAGGCTATTTTGATACTAAACTCTACAGTTAGTATAGCTATGGGCATATATGGTTTGTGTGAAAGAGTGGAGGGATGTGTGTGTATGCTGGGTTTTAATTTGGAGGGGTTGAACGTGATGGACTTTGTCTTTTTTCAACCCATTTTAACTATGCAACTATGGATAATTGATCCCACTCCTATTATATGGTTTATATATTGTGACATTCACATACATTTTCAGTCATGGACCTGAGATGTCAACTAACTCCATGTCATCATGAGGATGATAATAAGCCCCAGACTTTCTAAACAACATATATTCATAGCCACGTTATTAATCAAAACAGTATGAGTTTGTAAGGCTCAGCTTCCATTACATAGGAGAGGTTGGGTGTTGTTGTCTCAGATGTGGCCACCTGCCATGAAACACATCAGACATTTTGGTACTGATTTTTTTTATATGATCCCATGTTTTATCCTGAAAAAAATAAGTTTTAAGGAAGATAATTTCCACCATCCTTTTATATTTTCTCTTTTCACATGCCCAACGCCCTAAACCTTCCCCTTCTAAGACATCAAACTGCAATAAATGTTCATAACAAACAACCACAATGCTCATTGTATTCCACATTGGGTGTGGGCGGGCCTGTCCCCAACCTGTGTAGTTCCAGGAGTAGTTAAGTCAACAAACTTGATTTCAGCGTCCATCACCCTTTTGGCCTTTCATAAGCTTATGGATAATGCTGAAACATTCCGACATTCTTTATAGGAGGAAATTTTTATTCAAGCAACAAACTATAACTTTCTTTTTTTATCTATAGGAAAATAAAAGGTAGGAAATATATGTTCGTACTCTCAATTTTTTAACACTGTCAGACTATGCAATATTATTGTCAGCGGGGGCCTCCGGCACTCACGAGGGGGGGTGAAGTCAGGATCAAGGAGGAATTCCCTTTCCAGTGAGTCCAGGCAAGGTACAGTTAAGGGGAATCCAATAGCAAAGTCTAGTCCAGACAGGGGTTCAAGAAGGCAGGCAGCATGGTTTCAAAGACAGGAACAGGCAAGGATCAGCAACAGGAATCACAGGCAAAGCAGAGAGACCCAGGAACACTATAGCAAAGTTGAGCTATACTCGGGCATTGAACCTGGGTCTCCGGCGTGCTTTTATTTTTGAATTTGGTGCCAAGAGCGTGATGTCACCGCGCAACCACGTGGCGGCTATGGGCACCGCCATCTTGGATCCGCCGCTGAGGAAGTAAGACGCGCCGCCCGGAGCTCCCGGGAAGGTTCCGGGTGGCGTTCGTGACAATTATTGTTCACTGATCCCTATGAATGACGATGTTTACATTTGGACCTACATTAGGACCAACTTTGAAATTCATCAGATTTGCAGTGTTATACCTGTTGATTTGATTTAATCATTTCCCAATCAATATAATAACATTTCATTATGATTGTATAAATAATAATAAATCCTTCAAAATCCTAATGATTTTTATTGAGCAAAAAAAAAACACCAACTGGAAATCTCCAAAGCCAAGTCAAGGTCATTGAAGAACAAGGAAATAAATAATGTATTCCATGAGAAATGCCACTCAGTAATGAAAAATGAACTAGGATTGTTTAAAACTGGAAGTTCTGAAAGGTTTCCCCCCATTTTCTACAAGTAGGTAGGTAGTATGAATAACTAGGTAAAACATAACTACTTTTATGTCTAATCCATTTTGCACTAGTTTCCTTTTTGCAATATATCAGTGTAAATGTTCAGCAATAGCATACCTCACATTTCATACCTTCAAAACAGAATAGCCACTAGTGGAAACATGACACTCACTGGATACATTACTCATATCAGTAGCTTCTTTTAACTGTGAAGGTCAGTCCAGAACACTGAATAGCTCAAGCATTACCACTTCTTGATGATATTTTATGTTCTGGGGGAGAATTTATCTGTTTCGTTTTACTCTACTTGAATCTGGAGTGGTTTCATGGGTCTCAAATAAAGGATTCATAGTGTTGAGAAACACTATCTGGTTTTAGGTTTCTGCTATTGTAAAAATATGCCAGACCAAACATTGGCTGTGGCACTATCTTTAGGGTTTATTTATCAACACTAGGCAAATTTGCACCTGGGCAGTAACTGCAATATATGGTATAGCAACTTATCGGTAGCTTTTTCATTAAACTGCAATTAAAACAATAAAAGCTAAAACCAGATTGGTTGGCACAGGTTAGTGCCCAGGTGCAAATCGAATCAAAGATGCAAAAATGTGTCATGGGGGAGTATTGTTTTTTACCACCAATTTCATGGCCATATTTCATCAGCCACAACTAAATATTTGAAATTCAAAAGTTAATACATTATTGAAATAAAAACACATTAAAAAAATCATGAAAATGAAGTAAAAAAAATAAAATAAAAACCTTAAGACCAATGGTGTGGATTAATATGGTCTACAAATGTAGTTGAGTTCATGTTTAGGTGAACTATATAGCGCTATTCATTTCAGTGTGGTAAGGGCCTGTCTTTCAAAATAATGGAGCATATCCCTGCAAAGCGCCTCATCACAATAAAGCCATTGAAATGCTAATTCAGTGTTAGCAGGCTATTCGATTTTGTTAAATAATTGCAAGCGCTGCTTACAGCGACACCACCCCAGGCTGGCAAAATCCCTGCCAGAATGCAAAAAATAAGCTAAGAAAAACTCCATGAATGGGTTGCACACATGAATATGAATAGAATGCTTATAAAATAAAGGTAAAGCCAGCAAGGAAAAAAACTTAAAACAAACCTGAAGCCCTAACACAAATGTACTTACGAATTGGTAATGAAAAAGTCTGAAAAGCTGTTAAATGCTTATCACTACTCATTTGCACACAAGCTTTCGGGTACTATGAAAGGATATATAAACTCTGTTGCTCCATACTTTACTCAAATATTATTATTAAGGGTTACAGCATACTGGTCTGTATTATTAAAAGTGATCTATACCTTCCATAAAATTAAATTACTGTGCCCTCTAGTTCTTGAACTGAAACTTACAGATGCAAGATAATTCACCAATGAGAATGCATCTTAGTAATATGTTGTCAGTCATCTTGCTGTTATCATCCATACAGAGATTATTGTGCCATTTTGGTTCCATTACATGAAATTGTAATCAATCGAGAGAGAGGGCATAATTGCCCACGCTAGAATAAAAGCGTTTAATGTTCCCAACTCCCAATTACAGGTATTCATATCAGACAGGGTTCTAACTAGACAATTATTTTGCATTCCATTGTCATTCTTGACTGTAGAAGCAAAGCAGGCATTAAAGTGGTTGTTCACCTTTAAATTAAATGTTTATATTATGTAAACAGTGACATTCTGAGAAACTTTGCAATTGGTTTTAATTTTTTATTTGTGGGTTATGGGTTATTTAGATTTCAGGAGACCTCCATTTATTAATTTCAGCAATCTGGTTGCTGAAGTCCAATTTACCCCAGCAAGCATGCATTGGTTTGAATAAGAGACTGGAATATGAATAGGAGAGGACCTGAATAGAAAGAGGAGTAATAAAAATTAGCAATAACAATACATTTGTAGCCTTACAGAACATTTGTTTTTAGATGGTCTCAGATGAGTTGAGCCCAATTGAAAGTTGGAAAAAACTATACTATAAATATTATAAAACAGGAAAAATGAAGGTTAGTTGAAAGTTGCTTAGAATGATCTATTTTTTAATACTAATAGTTAACCACCCCTTTAAATACAGGTTAACACTGAGCAAGCTGTAAGGCTGCAATGAAATTCCTGCTGCAGTTGCTTTGTAACCAAGGGCAGACTTTACAAGCCCTTAGTGATAAGTCCATTTCACATTAAATTAATAGTTTTCAATCCAATGCATGCTAGGAGCTATAATTCAACCACAGGGAAGTCAAAGGTTGAAAAATATAATAGTACAGTCTGCAAGTATTGAAACATCATTGTGCATACATACAGTACACACATACATGCAATGTAGTGTAGCAAGTACTAATGATTAATAGTTATCTGCTCATTAATGCTTCATGTAGAAGGGAAAAAATCCAGGTCCCACTAACCCAGGCTTGCCCCCCCCCCCTTCGTAGTGGGGGGAGTGGAAAGGTGGTGCCTGGAGGGTGAGCTTGTGGCAAATTGGGTAGGAGGGGTTTGCCAAGAGGATAGAAGAAGTGGGGCCTTATGGTTGGAGCCCTGTAGGCCCCAGACACCCCAGTCTGACCCTGATTTGGCTAGATGCAATTCACATGATCATAAATAATGTTTTCTCATCAATTTAATTCTGGGCCTTTGCCTCATAGATCCTCATTCAGCACCATAGGTATAATTTACCACTTTTTTGTTAAAGTGCACTTTGAAGTTCTATAGATGGAGCAAACAGAGAAAAAAAGGTAGTAGGAACTGAAGTTGCATAAGAATGAGACACAAGCTTCAAGCTGCAGTTTCATATGTGGGAGCAAAATCTGTGAACTTAGTAGTTCAATACAATTAACTGCTTGAACAATCATCCTTACTTCTAGGCTTTTACCGCCAATAGGGAATGTTGGAACTGTTGTTTAGTTTTTATAGCATACATACAGTTTTGCTGTTTTCCAATGCCATCTCAGTATTCTACTTTGGTAAAAAGAAGGCTACAAGAGCAATAATATAGGTAGTAAAAAAAGGTTCACTAAATATGTATTCCTAAAACATCTTTTAATGTTACTGTATTACAAACTGAAGATATTTATGTAAGGACCCATAGGGTTAACACTCCCTAACGCTCCTTATTCTCTGGTTGCTGGGCAAAAGCCCATGTATCTACTTATGTTTATTAGCATAATGTGTCCAGTGTGTGATTGGCCCAGAAGCTGATGACAAGTCCCCGCTACACTTCAGTATAGTGCTGGGCAGCGGGTGGGGCTTCCTCTTTACCCTGCCACTCCAGGAGGGAGTGGATGGTAATGGGAGCTTGGAGCTTAGGCCCCAGTAAATGGAAGGCCCTTGAATGGTACAGTGACCCTGTGAATGAAGAGTAGTCAGGACAGTTCTCTGTAACAGCATTTTCTAAGAAAGTGAGGCAGATAGAACTAGTGAGCAAGAGCAGCCTGGAAGGACAGCAAGGGGGTAGCTCCTCAATGTGGGTTCTCCCTCGTGCTCCTCCACCAGTCCGTTTGCCTCCTGCTACTTCTGTGGACTCTGAGCCAATGCAGATCAGCTCTAACTCCAGAGGAACGCCTGAGACACCGAAGACTCAATTTATGTCTTTACTGTGGACAGGCTGGTCACTTGCTTCGTGATTGTCCCATACGAGCCTCATCTCGGGGAAATAATATTTCTGACAGATCTTGGGTGTTCACGTCTCCTTTAACTCCCTTACTTACTGTGGGAAGGAAAGACCGTGAAGCTACAAGCAATCATTGACTCTGGGGCTAGTGGTTGTTTCCTAGACTCTGTAACTGCTGAAGTCCATAACTTCCCTCTTCATACAAAAGCGAATCCCATGCTACTTTGAGTTGCAGATGGATCACCCATATTATCTGGTCCAGTCACCCAAGAGACTTTTTCTCTTTATGTCAATCAATAAAGTTTACTCTGAGATTTTGAACTTTGATATTGTGGCGTCACCTTTATTTCCGGTTATTTTGGGGATGCCATGATGCTTCAAAAGCACAACCAATTGGAAGTCCCAATTCTGCCTTTCCAGTTGTCACTCAACATTATCCTCCACTTCGGCCAAACTCTGTTCATTTGCTCCCCTGCAAGGAATTACTGACAATCTTCCCGCTGTATATCAAGAATTCAGAGATGTCTCTGGTCAGGATTCGTGAGGGAGACGAATGGAAAACCGATTTCCACACAAGATATGGTCACTTTGAGTACCTCGTTATGCCATTTGGTCTCTGAAACGCACCAGCAACTTTTCAACATTTTGTGAATGACGTATTTTGTGATTTTCTGGACATATTTGTTTGCGTGTCCACCATACGCCAAGTTGGAGAAATGCATTTTTGAACAAGACTCTGTGGAGTTCCTGGGCTTTATTTCCCCGAGGTATTCAGATGGATTCCCGGAAAGTCTCAGCAATTCTCAATTGACCGACTCCCACTTCTAGAAAGTCCGGCCAACGGTTCATTGGCTTTTTTTCTTTGATTAATTTACCTATCACCAACCTTACTCGTACCAATATAAGATTTGCCTGGACCTCTGAAGCTCAAAAGGCTTTTGACTGTTTAAAAAATCTTTTTGTCTCTGCTCCTATCCTTCATCATCCAGAACCTTCTTTGCCGTTTATTCTAGAAGTTCATGCATCAGAAAATACAGTAGGGGCCGTTCTTTCCCAAACATCGGGTATTAAAGAAAAACTTCACCCAGTTGCATTCTTTTCTCGTAAGATGTCTAAGTCTGAATGCAACTATGATATAGCTGACAGAGAATTATTGGCAATCAAGCTTGCGTTGGAAGAATGGCGATATCTCCTCGAAGGTGCTAGACACCCTGTCCTTAGCCTCACGGATCACCTTAATCTAGAGTACCTCCGATCAGCTAGGAGACTTAGACCTCGACAAACTAGATGGGCCTTGTTCTTTATGCTTTTTAATTTCCACCTTACCTACCATCCTGGCTCCAAGAACACAAAGGCGGATGCCTTATCCCGAATGTTTTCATCGCAACCTGATCCCCAAGAATCAGCGCAAACTATCCTGGGACCCAATCATTTCCTTCTTCTCCAAACCTCCTTTTTGGATCAACTTAAAAAAGCTCTTAAAAATATTCCTCGCTCTACACTTCCTCAAGAATTCATTTTTAAGGATGAAGTTTTGTTTATGCAGGATAGATTATTTGTCCCCTGATCTTCGCCTTGAAGCACTTAAGATTTTCCATGATGCTTTAACTTGCAGGTCATCCAGGGATCAAAAAGACTTCTTTACTTGCAAAGAGATTGTTCTGGTGGCCTGGATTAAGACTGTGCTAAGTATGTTATGTCTTGTGAAACTTGTGCCCGATCAAAAGCTTCCCATGAAAAACCACTTGGTCTTCTCCAGCCACTCCCTATTCCATCATGCCCTTGGGGATCTGTGTCTATGGATTTCATTTCTGAACTTCCACCTTCTGAGCAACACACTTCTATCATGGTGTTTGTTGACCGTCTTACCAAGACGGCTCACTTTGTTCCCTTTCCCAATTTACCTTTTGCCTCTGAAACAGCTGTAAGACTCCATGGAATACCGGATGAAGTGGTCTCAGATCGTGGTCCTCAGTTTACTTCTCAATTCTGGAAAACTCTGTGTAAGGCATTACAAATTTAAGTCTCTCTCTCTTCAGCATTTCACCCTCAGTCTAAAGCTGGCCATAAACGTAAAGATTTTTCAAATATCCAATTGTTATCGTGAGACCACGATTGTCTCAAAACGATTGTTTAAATGCCTGATGTGTCCATCAACTAAAAAGACCATTTCAGAGGATATTGCCAGCAAAACTGAAGGATCGCAGCCTGCTTGGCCCTGCAAACATAGGTAGATTGCATGGAGACCGATAAAGATTTTCTAACCTGGCCGATCAATCATCAGACTGATGTCGGACGAAAAATCGTAAAATTAACGATCGTTGGAATCCCACTAACCGCACGATAATTTGTCAGATTGGTCGGACTTCCCTAAGATCGGTAGTTCTGCAGGGAAAGATCGTTGCATCTATGGGGACCTTAATGGTCAAACAGAAAGGACAAATCAGACCTTAGAACAGAATCTAAAATGCTATTCATCTCATTTACAGGATGATTGGATGAGCTTGCTTCCCTTAGCGGAATTCGCTTATAACAATTCCTGTCACTCTTTGACCAATCAGTCTCCATTCTATGCTAATTATGGATTAAATCCTGCTATTTTTTCAACTTCGGCTTTATCACAGATTTTGGTTCCTGCTGTACAAGATCCACTCAC
>CM044432.1:60049628-60078548 GCA_024363595.1 Xenopus borealis | reverse complement strand
CACTCGCTCAGTTTAAAAACTGTGGTATTTATTTTCATAAACATTGGCACCCAACTAGAAATTCAACCAATGATCCGGTATTTTTTTTTGCTGAGCAGTGCCTTCTACCTTCTTCCTGCGGCAGCAGCGCATGGTCACTGGAATAGGCGCTAGTTCTTCCTCGAGGCTGCCACGGAGCTGTGCACAACAGAGGCGTACTTTATGCCTGAATTTGGCTAGCGGCCTCAGCCTGGCTTTAGTCGCCTGCAATTTAAAAGCGCAGGCTGTGGGGACACAGCTACAGTGCTATATTTCAGGAAATCTTACAGTTGGCAGGTTAAATGGTTAATAAGGTAAATTAATATTAAATACTGTATATGGCTTGTGGCCTACAGATATAATTATCTAAATATGTTAAATAATGGTTCAAAGAATGTCAGGCTGAATGGTCGGGCCCCCACACATTTTCACCTCCCCAAATCTGGCCCTTGTTGCTAAAAGTTTGGACACCACTGATTTAAAAGAAAGGCTAGTGGTGTGCTCCTTCACTCAAAAACATCATGTGGTTTTGGCATAATAAAATGTTAGGGGCTAATCCTCCTTGGATTGGCTTTATATGCCAGTAACCTTTCTTTTGAACTAAAAGAACCTGCACAGCTTCTAGCCTCTTTCCTACTGCCTATAGAATAGATGAGTACCTTTGTACTGTACTGTGTTTAAACTGACATATCGTTCTCTAGTTGCATGCTGCAACCTTGGTGTATTTATTTTAACTGCATTTGGTGCAACACACACAAATGCACTTTGTTAATAAGCAGGTTGCAGGAGGCAACATATGCCTATTTTACTACTTTATTACCACTCCCTGAACTTGATGTTGATACTTTTGTTATATAATATAGCATGTTCCTTCTCTAGCTGCCATTTTTATTTAACAAAGAGGCAAGCAGCTTTGGGTATAAAAACTATATTAAATAAAGGGACCAGTTTAAACACTGGCTTCTTTTTCACAGATAATCTGTACCACTGAGAATAATGAAAGGTAGAGGTACTGTGTAACACCCCACTGGTTGTATTACCTCTTATGAATAAATTGTATACAAACAAAGGTGTTCAATATAAGTATTCATTTCTTTGGACTTTAACAAGGAAAATATGTTACCTTGGACTTTAAACAAAAATGTGGATTTTATTTGAATATTATGGACTTTGTGTATCGAGCCTCACTTTAGAGTTGCACTGAATCCTGGAGAATTGTGGGTAATGGGTGGGATTCTATGTACCCATATGCTTTAAAAGTTGTGGAAGCACAGTTGTATGTATCCTGACGAAGGGAGGGGGAAACCACCCCCATAACGTTGATGTACAGGTGGTCACAATAAAAGGGGTTAGCTCCCCACCTGCAACATATATGGTGTTTGTGCGACTCTCTTTAAAGCATTTATAACTGATGGAAAGGCATTTGCCAAAATAATCACCCCAATTACTTACTTTAGTGGGTGCCACATTATACATATTAAGTAGCTTATCATCTGTAGATTCAAACATTATAAAATAATTTCTTTCCGAGATCAGAAACAGTTAAGCTCAGCACTGACAGCAATACCCTTAGAGAACTAATCCCTGTATTCTGATGGTTGCGGCTTCTTAATAATTTGTTCTTTAAAAAAACAAAAGTTCGAGTTTGTAAGCAAGCCGCCTCTGAGAGCCAACAAAGACATTTTGTGCATTCTCAGTGATAAACTGCTCTTTGGCCCAGCAACATCAGTGTCATTTCCTGTGATGTTTGATTTAAGTCTCAGTAGTATTTTTATGATGACAATTCTTGTATCATAGGGAAGGAAACTAACATTTATATATAAAGGTGAAACTCTGGAATGTATGTCATCCTTGGCGCCAATTTTTGAACTGAGGGAGGTTGGCTATTTAAACACACATTGTATGTACACTGTTATCCTTGAAAAAGGCCCTAATGGGGGCCAAAACGTCAGATTATTGTACAAAATAAAAAAGATTTGATTATTCACAGAATAATGGAGTGCAGATCTATTCTTCATTGAGATATATATATATATATATATATATATATATATATATATATATATATATACCCCTGTCAGGATAATCTTCCCTTAGAGGAGTAGTTGGCCATAGACATACAGATTTTACCCTTGTATCTGACGCACGATCAGAAGTCGCTGTCTTCTAATATCCCACTTACCATTCAGATTAATTAAAGTAGTAAAATAACAAATCAGACAATGTCCTGGCCATAACAACAATCGTTATGCATGACAAATAGTAGTGACAGTCAACTATTGATATCGTTTAAAGATAATGTGTGGTGTTTATGCATATGGCCTGTGGGTGTCACTCTGCACATTACTTGTACTGTGCAGATACACAGTACTTTCTGTACAGCTTGAGAGTGATAGAGTTCAAGTTACTGCTGTTGTGTAATGGCTGCATGAAACTGCTAGTAAAGCACTATTATACCCTGCTCATTCTCAGCTACCAAAACAAAACAGATTGGTGACGAAGATGTCTTTTCTACCTCTGCAGCAGCCTGCACCTTTTCTTCCAAACCCTGGTGAGCCTACCATACCTTTTACTGCTTGGATCCGTATGTTTGATAATTACATTATTGCTGCTGACCAAGGGGAGATTTCAGCCGCTAGAAAGCATGCATTGCTTATTCACTGCCTGTGAGCAGAGGGACAGCCTATATACTATACACACTGCTATAAGAACTGTTTCGCGCCAAGAGTAAATGTGGTTGCTGAAAGATATAAATTCCACCAATGTGGACAGCGTAATGGCGAGTCCACAGAACATTTTGTAGCAGCTTTGAGAAAGCTGGTTGTTACCTGTGGGTTTGGGACTCTAACAGATGAAATGCTAAGAGACCAAATAGTGGAAAAAACAAACTCATATGGTATTAGAGAGAAACTGCTCCTAGAGCAGGATTTAACCCATGCAAAGGCTAATAAAGTTCCTAGCCAAATTGAAACAGCAGTGGCAGAGGCTAAAACTCTCAGTCAGGGTACTGCTATACTTGGAAGGAATCTGTTTGCTGCATTAAACCTACAATTAGTTGATGGTCTCATTACTACCGCACCAGTGCCTGCCACACAGACTATGTCTAAAATTTCACCACAAAGCAACACTTCACTGGGCTGTGCAAAGAACTTTGTGCACAAAGTTAGGTTGAGACCAGATGTTAAAACAGTACCCTAGAAATTGAGGTGATTGCCCTACTCTATAAGGGAGACTGTCTCACAGGAACTAAAGAAACTGGTAGAGCAAGATGTGATTGAAAAATCAGAATCCTCCGAATGGGTTTCACCAATTGTTGTAACAATGAAGAAAACTGGAGGCATTCGGTTGTGTGATGATCTCAGTGAACCTCATAAAGCAGTTGTTATGGATAATCTTCCCTTGCCACACATAGAGGAAATATTTTCAGAATTCCGAGGAGCAACATTCTTTTCAACCCTGTGCTTATCGTCAAGTATTACTGCATTTATCACGCATGATGGTTTGTTTCGATTCAAGCATGTACCTTATGGACTGGCTTCAGCACCAAGTTGTTTTCAAAGACTGATGTCTTCTATACTCCATGACATATCTGGTGTACAGTGCTACTTAGATGATATAATTGCATTGATTATGCAGGACTGAAACTAAACCTTTCCAAATGCCACTTCAGACAAATCCAGCTGTCATTTCTGGGTCATATCATTTCACAAGAGGGATTACTGCCTGACCCTGACCATGTCAATGCTGTAACACAAGCACCTACTCCATCTTATTTTCAGACCTTACGAGCTTTCTTAGGTCTTACTTCATGGTATTCTAAGTTTATTCCCAACTATGCTTCAGTTGTGGAGCCACTTAGAACACTACTCTGCTTTGGCCAGAGACTGCTCAACATAGCTTTGAAATAGTGAAGCAGCGACCTCGAGGGGGCATGGTTCCAGGAAGAAGATCGACGGGGCAGTGGTGACGATGAGGAGGGAGGAATTCCAGACTTTTTACAAAAAGCATCGGAGAACTCCTTGTGGAATGTTGGCAGGGATTGTAGATCTATCGAAGAGATGTTTACCCGGTGAAGGGGTGTAGTGGGTAGACAATGTTCTTGACAAAATGGACTCCAATGAGAAATCTGATTAGAGGACCAATCCATTCAGGGATTGTGCAGATGCAACCACGGTAATCCCAACACCACAGGAGAGGAGGCAACTTGAGGCAACTTCTGGGTGACTTCGGAAAACAAAGTGATCCATATGCCATTCCGCTGGCGACTCACATTATTTCTGTCAGGAAGGCATTTCAGGAGAATAGTCGCCTGTGTTAGAGGAAATGTGTCGATTGTCGACTACTCTCTCCGTCTACCACCACCCCTAGTTAGAAAACCATAACTTTTTATGATTAAAACAAGAGACCCAAAGGGGGAAGTGGAAGAATATTTTTGTTGTAAAACTGGTGTAAATACAATCTCCATATTCACAAACACAAATCTGCCAAAATACAGACTCAACTGCCACTTTTCAAATTCTGGTGAAAGAAAAAACAGTTTATAGACACTGACAAAAAACAAAGAAGAAAACTCCCAAAGCTCCCAAAGGCTTTTTCAAATTTTTTTGATCAAATAGAAATCATTTGATCGAACGCTTAAAATCATTCGTACGATTCGTATGATTTTTTCGAGAAATCGGATGATTTCTATTCAATCCTTCCATATATCGAATAGCTGTAAAAATCCTACGAATTCGATATTCGAATTCGGAGGATTTTAATTCGGGAAAAATTAGAGGGTCGAATTCAAGGGTTTTTAACCCTAGAAATTCGACCCTTGATAAATCTGCCCCATAATGTCCTTACTAAGTTAGACATTAGATACAAAAACCCAAACATTTAAAGAAGAATCCCTTTATTATCATAGATAAACTTTAGACATTGATTGGTGCTTGGCTCAGAGCAATTAAAATAAACAAAATACCCACTGGTGTGATTACAATATAAATATATTATGGTGGGCTTCTTATCCCCTCCAAAATATATACCCTGGGTAATGCCTAACTGTTGTTGGGGTTGTGGGAAGATAAAAGCTATTATCCATATACTCTGCACCCACATCCATATACTCTACACACCTTTTCTTTACTAGTTTATACTAACTCTACAGTTAGTATAAACTCTACAGTAAGTATAGCTATGGGCATATATGGTTTGTGTTTGAAACAGTGGAGATGTGTGTGTGTATGTATGCTGGGTTTTTAATTTGGAGGGGTTGAACTTGATGGACTCTGTCTTTTTTCAACCCAATTTAACTATGTAACTATGTAACTATTACCCTTGTAGAAATATGATATAAATGATATGCTAGAACATGTTTTAGTTTAAAAAAAGCTCTTCTTGACAGTGATCCTTCATAAATTGTTGGGAGAGGTTCTTCTGCCACTAGATTTGTGTAACTATAATAACTCACCCTGGTGGTCTAGTGGTGTGGCGAGGATGCCCGCCACGCAGCTCTTCTTCCTGTGTACCGGCATCTTAGGGTGGGCGCAGCGCACATCTTTTGTATGGCACGAAATTTAAAAGTACTTAAAGAGACATTTTGTATTTTTTCAGTGCCCATTATAGGATCTTTTTCCTTGTGCTTCTGTGCTGTTACGCTTCTGTATTTTGATATCTTATTCCTGCCTGTGTTTTGTTGATCCTGACTTCTGTAATCCCGACCCGAGCCAAGAACAGGGTGCTTAGAATTGGTTCTCGTGCCGACCGTGATAGTAACATCAACCTTTACTATATCTATTGTAAAACTTAGATATTTGTTTGACGGTTATCAATGTCATATTCTGTCCCCCACATTTCCTCTAAAAAAGAGAGTTGAGACACCTTGCTAAACTGCCAGGAAGTAAAATACCAAAATAACATGATTTATAATTGATTCTTTCTCTACTAAGTGCATTTTACTACTATATCCATAGCTCCAAATACTTTTCCATTTTCTCGTTAAGCTATCTGTGAGGTTGTAGTGCTATTCTAGAACTATAACATTGAACCAAATGATTTCTGTCGCTTAAGGTAAAAAGGGTGTCGGGCGGCCAGAGTCTGCACCCCCGCAGTCTGGAGTCGGCTGCAGCGGCACAGAAATCTGCTGCAGATGGGGGGGTGGGTCCGGCTGCATGGCCCACACCAAGGCCCGCCCCCATCTAGTTTCGTTACTGAAGGGTGTCATTGTTATATGTATTTCCACTATGGAACATTAAAGTCTTCTTCGGTTGCTATTAACATATTTCTGGCCCCTATAATCTCACTACGTATTTCCTTAAACACTCATTCAGGACATGGAGTTATGAGCTAAATGTAGCCCTCTCTCAGAGATTCAAACTCTGGCCTGAATGTTATTCAGTATGTGCATCATTCAAATGGAGGCATTTAAACTCTCCATAAAGATACATGCTGCCTCTATTTTCTCTGTATCCACCCTCACTCTAATTAAGGTCAAGTGTCTATAATCTGATTATTATCTTCTCTTTCTTGGATCATTAAGTTTAAACTGGTGATCTTGCCCCTTTGTTCCTATTTCAGCCTTGCTCCTGAACCCTTGCTCATGAATGCTTGCTTCTGAACTCTTGCTTGCGATTACTGACCTATAGATTTTGATTCTGCCTGTTTCCTGGACATTCTATGTGATTGTACTCCGCCTGACTCTGACCTCGGCCTGCCCCTGATTATGTTTGAACTCTGCCTGCCCCAGACCTCTCGCCTGCCTTAGGACTTGCTGTTATTATCTATCTAACCTCAGTGTGTACTGGGCTTAATTACTCCATTCCATATAATTCTACATACATAGCTACTGTTTACTTGTCTTCATTCAATCACCTTGCTGCACCCAACAGCTTCTGCAATCAATCTATCAGGCAACAGCACACAGGCTCCCTCCTGCCAGCCTCACACCTGAGGTAGTTCCTCACAGCCCTCTGTTACTCAATTAGTATATTTGTGCTGCACCATTCTACTATAAAGCCTTCGGTGGAATCCAGTTCAGTGCAGCAGAGAATGGCACTCAAAAAAGACGTTCTGAAGAACAAAAATGTTTATTTCATATCAAATAAACTGAAACACTTATTTCATTACTTTGCTCTCCAGTGTATTTTTCCTTTGCATATGCTAACTCTTAGTAGAGGTTGTGAACCTACCACACTGTTTCAGGAACAAAACTAACTTACATCTGAAGCGCTTAAGGAACACCTATTACCATATATTGTAAATTCACTTTTAATGAACAGTGTGAAGTATATTCATAAAGATTTGTAATCCTATATTTATTCAGTGTTATATTTTGTATGTATTCTTTTATTATTATTATTAATAATAATAATTATATATTTTTTCTCCTAATTCAGGTCCTTTTTATCTCTTAGACTTCAGTACAGTGTTTATGTGATTAACAGAGTTTTTCTCATTGAATTGCATCTGACACTATGCAACAATCTAGAGTGAATAAGAGAGGTCTTTTTCATCTAATCAAATTTGACCCTATATGTATTTTATACTATACAAAAAGATCATCCACTGTTAAAGTCAAGACATGACTGCCTTTAATTAGATTACTATGTTTCTGGTTTTAGTTTTTTATTCATATTTAGTTTATTGAGTTTTACATTAAGGAAAAATAAAGAAAATAACACAGGCATACATAAGGCATACGTACAGAGGTTCATGTACTGGGCCAGATTCAATTTAATGAGAAAAACTTATCTCTTAAGTCAATATCAGATTTTCCAATAGAGCCAGATGCAAGTTAATGAGAAAAATGTATCTTGCTGTTTATCACATACTGTAAAATCTCTATTGAAATCTATGGGAAAAACTGCAACCAAATTCGGAGAAAGGTTTTTTTCTCCTCAAATATATGTTTTCATAAAGTTGATTTAAATCTGACCCACACTGTGTTAACAAAAACACTCATACTGTAGGTAAAGTCGGGTCTTTTTATTCCATGTTACACTATATAGCAGAGATACTAAGAGGCAGTGCTAATGTAGATCTCAATCTGTAGAGATACATGAATTAACTGGCAACTAGTTACTCTGGACCGATGATGAATTTCAAGGAATACCAGATTTTGGAGAATCTTTTGGAGCAATCTTTTGCTTTATGGGTTATGTTTATGAAGTGCTACATTACTCAACTTGCTTCACTGGGGATATGTGGGCTGTTGGGTACCAAACCATTTTTTTGTCATCAGCTTTTTGGCATAAATAGTACAGGTCTTATTTGCATTCTAATTTCGCAAGGGATAGTCTCCTTTCAACCAACTGTAAAAGAGACTGTATACAGACTGCAAAGTTAAGATGATCCCTTCTGAGCAGTCCCAGACCATATGGGTGAACATTGTGGCAGTTTGTTAGCACCTAGGTCATTTGGCCTCTGGGGTTTTCTTTTTTGGGATAATGTATATTTAATGTAATGATTCAAACTTAACTTGTCTGTTTCTAAAAGAGACTAGAAACTTATACAACATGGTTGTACATTTTCCTAGTCATCTTTGTCTAATGCTATAATATATAGCCATTTTGAAGGACTTTTACAGAAAGGGCATGGATGGAGACATCTTCTAGTATCTATTAGTCAGTCTCAAACACTTTTTCACCAGAAAGCAGGGAAATAGTGCCCTGGGGCCTACTGATCAATTGATGCATTTGCACAAAGTTCATAGGAGGAGGTGGGGTGAAGGCAGTGGTCCGGGGTGCGACAATATGTAGGTGCATGGTGCAGCTACAACTGCACTTGTGGATCATAAATAACCACAAATGTATACAGCACAGCCTCAACTTCTCTTATATCTGGCTGCACTGGTGGTCCCTGAATTCTTTTGCTTTATGACTAGCCTTCCTTCATCCTCCTTCTTTCAAAATATGACAATGTATGTTTCTAACTGTCAAGGATTAAGGAGATTATACGAAGAGATAAAATAACAGGGAGGGTGCATCTGCTGTGTTCCTAATGATTTCTCATCATCTAAGCTGATTCAGGTGTCACCTCTGCAAAAGACCAGGCGATCGATAAGTGTGAAAAGCAAGACAACAATACATGCCATGCACCCTTGCACTTTATATCAGTCAGGCTATTTTAAAAAGCCACTCATGCAGAATGACGTTAGTCTTTTCTTGTTTACCTACTTGCATGAAATACTTATAAGCGGAGCTGCCAGGTGGCTTTAAAATTCACATTTTTAACATTTTAGTAATATATAAAAAAAAACAGTCAATGTACTATTAATCAAAATGTGTTTTCAATTATATTTTTTTAGAGATGCCTGAAATACACACAGAACACTGAATGAATTGCAGCTGCAACAGCTGGAATATGCTACGGTATTAAGATATGCAAAATGCTATACTGTCAATCTAGGATCTTTCTCACACATAGGGGCAAATTCACCCATACCTCATAAAAAGAGGGACAAAAAACTTGCCACACTCAGCGCTGCGAAATATTTTTGACAAAGCCCATGTTGTGGCCACACCCCCTAGTTACCATGTTCATTTTACAAAATTTGGCAAGTTATGATAGTTTGAACATATTTCTGTGTTTTTTTGTTGTTACAGTTGCTAATGAAGGTGAATTGCCCTGTGAGTCTAACTTTTCCCAAGGGACCAGTTCTCTTATTTTGTTACAATTACTTATTTGCTTATCTAGAAATTGTTACAAAAGACTTCTGCTGTGGCTGTTCTAGGCTCTCTGCCAAAAGCAAATCAAGCCAATTAAGTTTCTGGCTGTCCAGTTCAGATAAAAACCGGACTTTCCAGTACAAATGAGGGACTGCAGGTTAAGCTGTCAAAAGAGGGACTGTCTCTAAAAACAGGACAGTTAGGAGGTATGAATTCACTAAAGAGTGCAATTTTGCCAGCGATGGCTTTGCAGCCATTGTAACACTTCAACCGGTGAAAATTCACTCAGACAACGCTAATTCACTAAAGTGTGAAGTTGCGTCCAGGGCACCGAGTGCTGGTGAATTTTCTCTAGCATAATTCAGCAGAGCGAGCAAATCAAAGTGAAGCTGTGCTAATGTTCTATTATCTCTTTCTAGCTTGTGGCTATGAGCAGCGGTGTACCCCAGATTGGGGGGAGATTCAGTGACACCATACAATCATTTTTTCTTTGTCTAATAAAATAAAAATGATAATACAAAGATTTTAATTTATATACTGTACATTCATTTGTTTAATTTGCATTTCTCCCCTAGCTTTTATGAAGATATTACTGGATGAATTTACAATGTTAGCCTTTCACTAAGCTGCTGTTATTATCTTCTACTCACTGCTGTTGTTTTATAATCCCCCTATATGAAGCCAAGAAGGATGTGGCCACCAGCTTAATGGACATAACTTGATATAATTAGGTGCATGAACAATAAATAATAAAAAGCTTTATTTATCAGGTAATGGATATACAGGTGACTTTTTAAAGACTTTATCATGTCTCGTATGGATGGGAGAACTTTCAAACTAGTAGTAACACATCAGATGGTCAGTGAAGCCTAGTCTAATTTCTGCATTGAGGGGTGTGCCAATGTGCAATTAAAATTCATAATGTAATGTCTAGTCACATGAGGCCTAGTCCCTGAGGAGTTTAATAATCCAAAGTCCTTATTACATTCAAATATTATGATAATTAGGGCAATGACACATAAAGGGATTTGTCACCCTCCCCTCTGTAAAAGAATAGCTATTGCAGCCAAAAAAATCTAAAAAAAAATGCCTTGCGGTTTACTGACATTTGTAATCACCGCTTATAAAATACATTGCCCACAGCAGTGCGACTTATCACGGGAAAATGCCTGCTCTTGCATTTTCCCATGATTAACAAGCAGTGTTCCCTGGCAAACCTAAATACAGGTATGGGATCCGTTACCCGGAAACCCATTATAGAGAAACTTCCGAATTATGGGCAGGTCGTCTCCCATAGACTCCATTTTAATCAAATAATTCAAATACTTAAAAATTATTTCCACTTTATTTTCAATAATGAAACAGTGCCTTATACTTGATCCCAACTACGTTATAAATAATCCTTATTGGAAGCAAAACAATACTATTGGGGTTTTTTAATGTTTATTTTTTGTTATAGAATTAAGGTATAGAGATCCTGTATACCAAAACTCAAAAATTATCTACTTAATTAGGAATACAAATACACACACACACACGGGCTGCACTATAACATTGTGTTTTGAAATGTTTAATCTTTCCAGCCAGTTGTTGAACCTTTGAACCTTGTTTATGGCTTTCCCTGTTATGCAAAAAAAATGTCTATTGTATCTATTTAGGCCTTTGTTACCATTGAAAATAACATTATAATTATTAATATTTTTAATTGCTTTCAAAAGGCTGAAATTCACCTCTTTTGCCTAAAACCATATGCCATAGCAAGCTATTTCTGTATAGAATTATAAAGCAAGAGATGCATTTTAAATTGACAAAAGGCTCAGGAAAAGTAAAACCACTATTAACAAAAGGTTCCCTTCAGCATTTTTGTTAACAGCTATTGTTGTTGGAAGGGCTATTGCTCAAGGTACTAAGAAAGGCAAAATGAGTCTATTAAAATTGATTCTTCCTCCTCCCTCCTAATTAGATGCTTTCTTCCTTCTTTTCCTGGATACAGTAGACCAACATGCTGTGCCTTAGGTTTCATTGGTGACATCTGTACTGTAATTCTGATTAGAAAACTTTTCTGCTGCTAGACTTTACTACCGGAAGCAATTAATAAATAAGCTAACATGCTAACATAAAGAATCAGTGTAGGTCTTCACAATAGACATATAGGAATTGCAGAACATGGGTATTAGGACCCATACACAGTAAATTTAGAGAAAATATGGAACATGGGTTACAAGTCCGGAACTATGGATAAGCAGATGATGCACAAGCCTAGGGTGCAAAGGTAGAGGGGCATCAGGTACATATTTCTTCTGCTGCCTTCCCCTAGTTCCTTCCTTCTTCTGCTGCCTTCCTGAATATGCTGTACAAGGAGGGGTGATGGATGACTCAGCCCAGCACTGATGGGTTATATTGCACCCCATGCATTCCGTTAAGGTCTTCACTAGTGATCGCCGAAAAATTAGCGAAACAAGTCGCATCACGTTTTTGACGCGCATCGCGTCGTTTTGACACGCATTGTGCCATTTTCGGCGTGTCGTTTTTGGCGCATTTTTTTTGTATGTCCTAATAAATGGATTGAACTTTTAACTACATTTTGGACATTATTATTTTTTGGTGGAAGTACTCACATTCATTCACATTTGGTGCAATAACTTCATCATATAAAATATGACATTTTTAGTTTATATATTGCCCTTTTACATCTCTTGCCTTGAACCTCCATTTTGTGATGGTCTCTGTGCTGCCTCAGAGGTCACCTGATCAGAAATACTCTTTTTCTAACTGTAAAAGAAAGAACTGTGGAAGCAAAACACCTGACTCAGTATTTTAATTGGATCATGGATCATATGACCTAATATGTATGGTTTGCTTGGCTTGTTTGTGTGCACTGTGAATCATAGGATCCCAGACGGCGGACCTTATCCTATACAGGATTACCCAATAGCACATCAGTACTACTAAAAACATATATTATTGTGAAAATGGTTTATTTACATGAAGCAGGGTCTACATATGTATAAGTATATATAGTTAATGTGAGTGCTTGGAGGGGTCAGTGTTTATGTGTGGATGCTGGGTTTCATTTGGATGGGTTGCACCCATTGATGTCCATTCTAACTATTTAACTATGTATCTATGAGCTGTTTTAGGCAATATATTTTTATAGAGACCTACATTGTTCAGGGGGTATAATTTTCCTTTAAAGCAACTGTAAATAGAAAGGCAGCAGTAATCACTCTTACAAATCAATACAAAACTCTGGGAAAGATTAACCATTCAAGTAGATTCCTAGCCCTCTACTAGGCAGTCCCCAACCTAGCACAGAACAGTTATTCCAAGTGGGGAGATCCCCTATGCATACTGTGTCACCCTAGTATGCTGCTTGTCTTTTCTTCGATACTGCCAGTTCACCCTCACTATGAACTGGGCTGTACACTAGATGACAGAATGTTCAGATTTAATTAATATTTCAGACTACAATTAGGGAAAGCCTTACACAAAGTTTAAAAAAGCAGCTAAAACTGGGTAACATGACTTGACACAATAACGATGATCAAGAGTAGTGATGAGAGAATTTTATAGGCAGACCCAGATGTGTGGCAAAACTCAGCATTTTGCCATTGATTCATTTTTTTTCGACTGAAAAAAAATCCAATTCACTTGCAATTGAAGAGAGAAAAAGTACCAATTGACACTTTTGGAGAGAGAAGGAATGCCACATTTTTTGCAGTTTCACAAAGTTTTCAGGTGTTTCACAAACTGTTTGTCAACGAAAAATGGGACAGATTCACTTATCACTAATCAAGAACAAAAGTGACTGTAAGGCTAATGCCACACGGGGCTGAATCTTGACATGTGAATAAACACAGACATCTATCTTCTCCCATGACAATGCCCAGAACCACTGTGTCAACACTGGTGAAGACACACAGAGCGAATTTCAGTGGCGAAACACGTGTGTGTATTTCGGCAATGTGATCAACTCCTCGTGCCTGCACCTGGGCTCTAAGTGCCGTGACATGAGAAGGCTGATGCCAGTGTATCCTGAGCCGGCATTTATCCGCAGACAAATGCAAGAGGTCCTCTGCACTCACTCATCAATATATTAAGGACTTTGAGATATTTTGTGATAGGCTATTAAAAAATGCTGATTGTTTGTCCCTATATTGCAATATTTTCCAACTATGTCAAAGTCATCCCTGGTCTGGCCAGTCCTACAATAAATTTAATCTGAAATCTTTAAGAATTCTACTGCTTACATTTTACACAGGGACTAAGTTTTACCTGCAACTTATGTTTATGGAATAAGTTCCATGGCCCAAGTTTTTAAATATTGGAGACCTTCCTCCCCCCACCATGCCCTCGTGAATGCAGACAAAAATGTATTCATTGAAAAAATATATTGATGTGCAGTGTATAGTACAAAATGCAAAAAAAAATGTCAGATTGTACCTGTGCCTTTACACAAGCATGAAAACTTTTTACTGTTCAACCCAAGGAAAAGCTCAACACGAACCTGAACATCACTGCCCCATCTATTTACATGTAGCATTCTGGTATGAAACATTCTAGGATTTGATTTAGCATCCAGTGCAAGGCATTATCATTCTCTTCATTCAGGGATCCATTCGAAATGCCATTTCCCTGTATACTTTATACTGTGTGATATGATTCAGTTCTAATCTTTTGATTAATGTGCATCATTCATAATTTCATCATTGCTGCAGGATGCATGGTTTTCCACATGATTTATAAACGTTATCCTATTATGTGCAAGGTCCCTATTTGTGATGTATGCGTTCATCTGCAATATATTAAACCCCTGGTGATAGCTCGTTAAGATCAGAAGGTGGAAGACCCCAGTCTGAGGACAAGTCCGCAGGTTAATTGCAATCAATTTACCTGCCACACAATTACACTTTCATTTGCAGTCGGCAGAGTGAATACAATTAAAGCTCCATCAGTGAAAAAGCAATTTTATGTGTGATGTCTCGTTGTACATTAGAAGGTCAAAATCAAGACCTGAGCATAGTTTACAACTCTTCTGGGAACTTAAAATTCTGCGTAAATGAAGTTCATGTTTACGGTAAAAAAAAAGGGGGGTAACAAGGTCTGGTCCATAAACCGAATATTAAAATAAATATTTTTAAAGGAACGATAATTGTTTAGAGGCCATAATTGATCATTTATGAATAGGAAATGTATGTTCCCTTGTCTTACACTATGAAGTTCTAAACATTGCAATGAGAAGATTAAATGAGGTGGCACACGAAGAGATTCTTGGGAGAGTCATGCTAATCATAGCGAAGATTTAACTGCAGGCAACTCTTAGCTGCACCATCATCTAATTGTAATTGCTCATAAGGCAAAGTGCCAAAGCACTCAAAATAGCCAACCATATACTTGAATGGAAATTACTTGACAAATGCTCCTGTCTGCACTTTCCATTCAATTCTATGGGGGACTTTTTCGGTCATTTCAATGCCATCTTTTTATTAACTGCTAAATAGCTTTTAAAGCATCCATGCCAACCTGTCAACTGTTTCTGGGAAATGGGATGCCTTTGCAATAAAGAAACCCCCTCCAACACACAAGGGGCAATAGCAACCGGTAACAAGGGACAAGGCTGAACTGGTTGATGTAGGCAAGGATTTGTGTCAGTCCAATTCAGGAGGAAGCAGAAATTCAATTAGTACCCCACAGGGGCCAAGGGAATTCATTCCCTTAATTCATTTCTGGAGGATATCACACATCCTCACAGGGGCAATACTGTCAATCATTTATAAGTGTAGAGTTTACGCAAGTTTAAAATGTTACAGCACAATTCATGACACTCACATTCAAGTTTTGCTAGTTTCTCAGTCTGGTTTGCTGCATACTCCAGTTTACCCAAAAAATTTACATTTTAAATATTATTTTCTTTTTCTCTGTAATAATATAACAGTACCTTGTACTTGAAAACCCCACTTCCTAAGCAATTATAATACTTGCAATAGTTCAAGAGGGCTGGGATTATCTTGTGGTGCTTTATCTTAAGACCTTGCTGCATAAATCTCAAGTACTTGATACAGGAGGTTGTACCTCTGAAACATTGTGTGGAGGTCTCAACAAATCACCAAAGAATTAGCAGAATTGCAGAAGTGTCTGCCATCTTATTTTTTTAATTTGCATTGAATACCAGTTCCTAAGCATTCTGTATGACAGGTCACATACCTGTACTTATATGGACATTCAAGGATGGAGCACAGGTTGGTGCAAGCAGACCATTGGTTACGAACACCATCCTTAGGGGAGCCCCTACAGTGAGCCACAATTTATACAATATAAATCTGTGCATTATATCAGGGAGGTTCAACCACTAGCAGTACAGCTGCAACACCCACAAACAGTCAAAAATCATGTGTCCCTGACTCTTTATAATTTTATAAGAAATGTAAAGATAGATAGATAGACATTTGCAAATTGGCAGCAGAATGAGGTAAAGCACCTCTGGATCTTCAGGAGAATAGTTTCACTCTCTCTCTCTCTGTGTCACACAGAAGCCTGACTAACAAATGTGATAGGAACTCATTATTAAAAGATATATGAAACCTTTGACTCACTGGGCCTTTACCTTCTAGGGTTTCTCCTTGTAAGTTTGTGCTGTATTAAGTCTTTGTTTGGCTCCATTGTTGCTTTCTGCTCTCTCAAGTCTATGTATGTCTCAGAGAGACTTTTATTCTTTTCAGTGTCTTCTGCCTTCCACATCTAATCCATCATTTCTGCTCTGGCAGAACTTCTGGAAATGTTACAGTAATGTCTGATTTGTAAAAGGGCTGCTGTATCAGAAGCAACAACGGGCAATGATATTTAAAGCAAACCTTTTATGATAAAAAAAAAAAATATATATATATATATATATATATATATATATATATATATATATATATATATATAATGTGTTGTGCCCTATGTGGGGGTGCCATTATAAGTGTATAATAAAACAGATCAGTTTACTGTATACTGTATTAGCATTGTAGCGTTCCATGGCTCTGGCCATTGCCAGAGTTGAATTTGCGGCAAATTCCCACAATTCGCCTCTGGTGAATAAATTTGCGAAACTGTCGCAAAAATTCGTCTGCACCGTGCGCATCCAAAACGAGGCACTGGTGGCATTTCGCTTCACGGAAAAATTCACAAAACGCCACCAGTGCCATATTTTGGACGTGCATGTCCGTTTTTGGAAACCTGCATCAGATTCACCCATCAATGCTTAGTATTTAATTCATGCAGTGACAGCCTGTCTGTTGTAAGCAGAAAACAGAAGTTTGGGATCCCTTACTTATCAGAGCCTTTAGGTAGATTAAGGGCAGAACTATATGGGTGTTTTGGTCCAACCTGACTCTATAGAAATGTCGGATATTGTCACATTGTACATATGGCACGACTGGGGGATGCAGACGCAGCATGCATGCTATGACATTTGTATTTCTTACCTTATTTTCACGCATCCAACTTGACACCTGCATTTTGTCACGCCGCATCAGATCGGACCATGTAGTTCTGCCCTTAAAGCCGTACATGTGCTGCATCTGTACAATATACATGCGCTTGCCCCCCCCCCATGCTGAACAGATAGGTACAGGAGGAGTCATGCATAGTATGACCACCTTTCTATTGTTATATCTGGAACAGCATTAAGTGGTGTTGTGCAAACGGTATAGTTTCCCTTTAAACCTAGATGTCCCTTGTAAAGCACCCTTGATCCCCCCTAACACACACACACATCCCAGGTTCCAATTTAGGGAGATATATGTGACAATATCAATATAAAAAACAACATCGGTCCCTGCCGAAATGAAGTAGCTTGGTGGTGCTGGGGTTAATCATTCCACCCAAGCTCTGGTGGCATGCAGCAGAAATAAAGCGTGTCTATAAAATGCTATAAATAAAAAAATGCAAGGCAATTGATAAATGGCAAGCAGCTCAACACAACACAGCTCCCTTTACATGAGACTTGGGAGGTATTTTACTGAACTGTCTGTGAAAGAGGCATGTAAAGCTGAGGGACTGAGGGAATAGAAGTGAGAAAGCACAAAATCCTAATGCTTCCCAGAGTGGTCCATCTCTCTGCTCTACCCTCAGTATTCTACCCCTCCTCTATCCTTTTCCTCCCTTGCCTGTCTATTTCCTCCCCACCCCCATTGTTCACTAATGAGAACACATTAAGCTTTCCCTCAATGCCCTGATGTGCTCTTACTCTCCTGGATCCTTGCATTGCAATGCACAATGCAACTAAAGGATTTTTTTAGCATTATAAAAAGATAGAAAATGTTTTCTAGACAGCTCTTCTCTTTCTTCCTCGCTGCTCAGCAGGGATTTAAGGTTGTCTGCTTCCACAGAAAGTAAATGCATGTTTTTTGCCCCCCAACTAAAAGGGACTTTTTAAATGCTCCCTGCTCACAAAGGCATACCTGTTTTTTACCCCTCTCCTCTGGATGGCTTAATGTAGGATAGCAAGAAAATGAGCTGTGGAAGTGAATAGATTTACACATTGACAACCTTGCTCAAAACCATTGCTTATCCTTTTAACCCTGAGTTCTATGTGCCATTTTTTTCCCTGCTCCATCACATGATTTAGTAGATGATACATCATGCCCCTGTCGCATGCATCGCAGAGAGATCACACTGGCATTGATTAAGCCCCATGTGATGCAGGTCACGTTTCCTGAAATCTGGCCTTGGTGTTGTAAAAAAGAAAAAAAAAAGAATTTGACAGCACGCAGAAAGCGCATAACAAACCCTTTATGTGCATCTCATATCAGATTTAAAGGAACCACAGAAATCTATGTGTATTTTCCAGCTAAATAGTGCATGCAGTGAACATGGGTATCAGTACTTTTCATGGCATTTGTTTCATGGGCTCACATAATGACACACATGCATCATGTAGCTTATGTGAGGCATGATGATGGTGAGTGGTTAGTGATATTGCTTGCAGTTCTGTGGTCTTAAGTTCAGTCAGTTCTGTGGTCTTAAGTTCAGTTTTGATCAAGGAACTCTCTACAAGGATTTTGCATATTTTCCTGGTGTCCTCTGTGTTTTTCTCCAGGTATCCATTTTCTGCCCACACTCAAAAAGAGGTCAAGATGTTCATGTCCAGTATCTAATTCCCAAACCAAGGGTCCTCACACAGCCTCTGCTCTTCTGTAAATGCTTTCAACTGTATGTTGGAACATTGTTGAGGTTTGCAGCCATTCATGTGAGGTTGGGCATCAAACCTGGCTCACAATCAGCATTCCAATTCAATTCCACTTGTTTTCTGTTGGTTTGAGGTCAGGGCTCTGTGCAGGCTAGTCAAGTTCTTTCACTTCCATCTCAGCAAACCTATTTTGTACAGACCTCATTTTTTGCATGGGGTTATTATACTGCTGAAACCTGAAATAGGAGGAATGATGCTACAAATTAGGAATCACAAATCTGTAAAGAATGTAACTATATGCTGTAGCATTAAGGTTTACTATGAAGGGAATCAGGAACTGTAATTAATCATGGAGAAGACCCTAGACCATTCCTTCTCCACTGAATTTTACCAACAGAATGCCATCAACACTCAACAGTGCATCGTAGCTGAAATAGTTCTGGTATTTTCCAAACCCAGATATTTTTCTGCCAGATGGAGAAATTCTATTTATCGTCTCAGGATATATTTCCACTGCTCCAGATTTCAATCCCAGTGACATTTACACCACTCCAGCTAGCGCTTGGCATTACACACAGTGATTTTAGGTTTGTTTGCCTCTGATCGCCCATAAAAACTCCACTTTCCCAAAGAGTTTTTGTGCTGACACTGCTTCCAGAGACAGTTGGAAATCACCAGTGAGTGTGTTCTGCCAAGGAAATGTCATTAGACAAACTAGTGTATTTTGCACCATAAAATGTAGCACTAGATCTCTGTTGTTAAGCTTAACAAGATTGTTCAAATAATCAATTACAAATAGTTCAGTAAAAGGTGTGTATTTTGTTTACATGCCAGACTGTGCTGAACATAATGGCAGTAGTTTACACCACCTTAGACCTGGCATAACCCAGTGAAGTCAATGGCTAATGCAGGGGCAAAGAAATTATAGAGTGACAAGTTGTGTTATAAGCTAGAGCTTTTCTCAAGCTAACAACACTCGTTTTACACCAGAATTTTAGAGATGGCTACACCTATGGCAAAATTCATTATAAACCTTTCTACTAACGTGAGATTTTACACAGTGTACTGGGACACTTAATTGGCAATATTTGTTTGTATTCAGAAACCAGGCTTTTGATAGCTCCTAATAATATTTTTAACCCTAAAGCTAATGGCACACTGCGTGGTTTCTATGCCAGCAGAAAAACGGTGATGGAGAAAAGGCCAATTTGGCTCCTATTAGCCCTATATGTAGGGATACAGATAGAAACTACTGAACCAGTTGGCTCCACACAAAACCCTAGTAAACTCTAATGCTACTAGAATGAAACAGGTCAACCAAAATCAAGTAATATAGCTTTCAAAAACAAAAACAAAGAACACAACATACACTGCTGAGACATCCCTGAAACAATCCTGCCATGTTACACCCATTACATTATGCATGCTTTACTGGTGAAATTTCTTCTAATAGATAGGATCCATAGGTTCTCTATGGTTAATCAAATCCAAAAAGAAGCTCTCAGGGCTCAAGGTATATTTCTATAATAGAAAGGGAATTTATTTAGTATTCCAAAAGACACTTGACTTTCCCGGATCGGTTTTCGGCAAAAAAAAATAAAGCTTTTTAGGGACTATCACTAGCTGGTGCAAGTTCTTTACTTGCAAAGAAATAAAGCCTTGCCATTAAACACCTATGGATACAGAGTAGCATTTATGAGCATGGATAATGTTTTTGCTAATGCTCCAAAGAAAGAAATATAGGTACTCAAGAAAAGGGGTATCCTTTTGATGGAATCATTCCCATGAGGAATCAACAGTCAACAAATTGGTGGGACCCTTAACCCATGCTAGTTATTTCTTCCTTGTTCCTCTTAAGATTAAAGGTTCTTCTTCTCAACCCTTTACAATATTTTTAACTTATTTTACATTTTCCGCTTCTGCTATGCCTTCCTAGAGGTGTTATTGTATTTAACGGGATAGTGACACTTCTCAAGTTTTAGCATAATGTAATTCTTCTTTAAAATATGCCTATATATCCTTTAGACCCTTTTCCTCAATCTGACCTCTTTTTATGTAAATTTTTCATAGGTCAATTCTCCTTTAAGAGAGTGTCAGACTCCGACATGTTCTTATTGTCTCTTGGGGCTTGTGAATCGGAATTTGCAAGGCCGGAAGTTAAATGCCTGACTGACAGTGAGAATTTGGCAGCACAGTTAAATGGTGTTGTCAACTTATACTATGTGGCCACACAGGGTCAGTGTTTACTGCCTCCTTATCTGTTTATTAAGTTTTCACATAAAGTTGGTGTATAGCAACAAGGGGGATAGGGAGGAACAGAATAAAGAAAGGGGTGGGGAATAGGGTAAGATAAAACATTCTTTATAAACATTGCCGGCATAAGTAAGTACAGGCTTGTTCAATAAAATTACTGACTGAATGAATCAATAAAGCAATATACAATAGACCCATGGCAGGAGACGGGATTTTCAAAAAGAGGAGGCTTTTTTTTTGCAGGTGTGGGTGTGAGATAAAAGAGGCTGAAAGCAGTAGAATCTGCCCCTACAGGAAGTAGTATCCTTTTCCGTTTGAGGACATGGAGTGGTTTTAAAACAATATATTTTAATAATTCATGGGCTTACATCAGTAATTGTGTGATTAATAGTTATTATTGCCATCAAAGTAGAGCTCTAAACATAAAACTAGAAGTGTGAATATAACTTTAAGGGCTTATTAGAAATCAACAAGTTGCTAGAGGTGTTAGTGTATTTAAGGGCTTATTAGATATGAACAAGTCACCTTCCTATTGGTGTTATTGTATTTAAGGACTTAATAGATATGAACAAGTCACCTTCTGGTTGTTGTAGACTATAGGTTTTATAATTTCACTTCCTTGATTTATCTCACTATCACATTTTTCTCTTTGCCCTCTCAGCCACATGGTCTTAGAAACCATGTCATTATTGCTCCCAAGCATCCCATGAAATGCAGTATTTGCTCACAGCGTCTGAGACTATTATTAATGCTGCTAAAATTTGTATTAATTAACAGTTTAAGCTTCCCAAATAAGAGATCCATAGTGCCTGAGCATAAGCAAATGGGGCTGACAAGTAACTCTGTTTTTCTGTTTGCAGCAGCTTCTATTTCTTCTGGTTGACTCAGCAGTATAAAACAATTTCACTCTAGAGAAATCAGTCTCAATCTTGTAAACAAACTGCGAGCTTGAAAAGAATAAACTTCCTTCTTCTTTGCTTTTAAAAAGTACTTCTACTTGGTTCCTTCTTGTCCATCACTTTTTTAATCCAGGTATCAGGCTTGATCAGATCATGCATCCAGGCCCGGATTTGTGGAGAGGCCACCTAGGCCCGGGCCTAGGGCAGCAAGATTTTAGGGGGACGGCATGCAGCCCAACCACACCCACATTGGTTAAAAAATACTGCGGACGCGCAGGAGATACAAATGTTTTTACATTTCCTGTGCACCAATCCCCATTGCTCCGGTCCCGATAATAAAAATTTGCACGAAAAAAGTGGAGAGGACAGGGGCGACAAACGGCAGTGGGCCTAGGGGCGGCCGCTATATAAACCCAGCCCTGCATGCATCAATTACAAGGTACTGTTTATTAGTACAGAGCAAAAAGCAAATCCTTTAAAACATTTTGAATTATCTGATTAAATTAGAGTCTATGGAAGATGGCTTTCCCATAATTTCAATATTTCTAGATAATGGGTTTTCGTACAATAGATCGCATACATGTAGCTTAATTATCTTCTACCACTCATGCATAATGCACTTTTCTGCTAGTACTTTCATAGATTTAAATATTTTTAAATGCTCTTTAAATATATTTGTTTTAACTCATTTGGTATGTATTATTTGTCTTAAACATTCATTCTGTGTACTAGAGCTATTTTTGTATACGGAATGTATTTGGGACAAACAGCACCCCATAGTGTAGGCGCCTTAACAAAAAGTGGTAATAAGACCTTAAAGGAAAAGTAACATAAAAAAAATGAGTGTTTTAAAGTAATACAAATATAATACAGTGTTGCCCTACACTGGTAAAAGTGAAGTGTTTGCTTCAGAAACACTACAGTTGTTTATATAAATAAGATAATGTGTAGCAATGGGGGCAGACATTCAAAGGAGAAAAGGCTCAGGTTGCACAGCAGCTCTGTAGAACATAATGGTGTTATCTGTTATCCACTATATAACCTGTGCCATATAGCCTTTTTCAGTTTCCACCATTACTACACAGCAGCTTGTTTATATGAACTATAGTAGTGTTTCTGAAGCAAACACACCAGTTTTACCACTGCAGGGCATGATATTTTTTACTTTAAAACACTTAAAACTCATTTTTTGGTGTTACAGTTTTTTTTAAAACTTTTGTTAAATGTATTTAACAGGTTGAATTTGAGTGCTGAAAGTTTTTTTCTATTTTGTGTGCCTAAAATGTAGCAATAAGATGTCAATTTATTAGCTTGCCAACCTAAATAAACATAAGAAAGAGTGGTTTTGAAGCTGAGAACTTACAAAATCCAACACATCAAATACGGTATATTAATGTAAACTTACTATCAGCTGTCCAAGGTTTGTAACAGGTGGATCTGTTGTTTTACTGACAGTGAGTAATCCAATGTTAACTGGAGCGTCTTATAGTAAAACTGTTGAATGTTGGATAGCTATTGTCTATTGGATTAAAGGAAATGTTGCTGTGTTGCTCTATTAAGTTGTCTCAATTACTTTTAGCAAGAGAATTTATTTTTTTACTGGGGATCATATACAATATACAGTAAAATAGGGCAGTAATCCCCAACCAGAGGATTGTGAGCAACATAGTGCTCTCACTAGCCTCAAGCATAGGAGCATATGAGTTAGTTGTCATGGGATATATGTCAATCCAAATTTCCCACACTTTCTTATTTTTTCTGGTAGGCCATGTGCTTCATAAGTCAGTTTGATCAGTGGGAGCATGCAATTTGGTTGTAGCCAGTGTAGGATTATGGCTTTTTTGAATATATAGTAATGTTCTATAAAATATTCTGGTATGGCTTTGGGGAACTAGGTTATCTATTACCCCTAGTAGGCATGCTTCGGGAGAGACAACTTGAGGTAAGTCTAGGTAGTCGCTGAGGCACTGAACCACATTGTTTCAAAATGTTTGTATACCTGGGCACATCTAGATGATATGTAAAAAGTCTGTGTTGATATTTTCTTGGGCAAGCATATGATTTATTTGGGTAGACCCTATGGAATCTCATGGGTGAGTAGTAGTAAAGGTGTAGAACTTTGAAATTGATTAGTGTGTCATGTGTTGAGATAAGATAGTAGTAAGCTCTTTCAGTGGCTTCTTCCCAAATATCATCTGTAAATGAAGGCACAATCATTTGCCATTTACGATGGGCTAGTTGGAAGGGTGAGGGCATTGCTTCCAGTAAGGCTTTGTATAGGGTGTGAAACCAGCTTCGATGGGTCTGCTGCATGCAATAATTTACCTATTTCAAATTTGTGGTACGTCAGGTTGTATTTATTAAACTGAGATTTAAATGAATGTTTAAGTTGCATATATCTGAAGGGGTCTATTATTAGGTCTGAAGCTTTATGCTGTATTTGTGCAAGTTTAGGGAATGTGCCCTGTTCCAATAGATTGTCAGCGGGGGCCTGCGGCACCCACGGGGGGGGGTGTAGTTAGGATCAAGGAGGAAGTCCTTTTCCAGCGAGTCCAGGCGAAGTACAATTCAGGGGAAATCCAATAGAGAGGTCAAGTCCAGGCAAGAGTTCAAATAGGCAGGCAGCAGGGTTCAAGGTCAAGAAACAGGCAGATGATCAATAACAGGTAACACAGGATTGCAGGGAGACCCAGGAACACAATGTAATATTGAGCTATACTCGGGCATTGAACCTGGGTCTCTGGCATCCTTTTATTTTTGAATTTGGCGCCCCAGCACGTGACATCACCGTGCCGGCACTCTGGCACCGACGTCCTTGCGCCCACGTGGAGTCCTGGCGCCGCCATCTTGGATCCTGCGCCACGCCGAGAAGGAGGAAGCCGACGAGCGCTCGCGGAAGGTAAGGAGTGGCGAGCGCTCATGACATAGATCTCCCAGTCTATTAATCTTGGCATTTGGCCAGTAGATGAAATCCGGTTAATGGTGAAAATTAGAAAGATGTGAGTTCCCACAAAGTGGGGTGTGCTTGGATATCAGGTAAGGGGTTATTTTGTTTATGTGTAGAGTCAGGCTAAGTAGGGTGCTTTCAGCACAGGTGGTAGGGGGCTGAAGTCTTTCAGTTTTCTCATAGGGCAGTGGGAGAGAGATTCCATTGATCCCAGGAGCAGTGTATGCAGAAGCATATTAGAGTAATTTGGGTTAGGGTTAAACCAGTCGTGTGAAAGCTGTGCCACTACATAGTAGAACAACAGATTGGGAAGACCTCCACTTTGTGTTGGAAGGTGCTTTAGTTCCTAGTGAAGCAGAACAGAGCTTCCTATAGGCTGTCAGTCCACAAAGAAGCTACCAATAGCCAGTTACAACCCATATTTGGCACCACAGAAACTTTTGCATCCTTACATTGATCTCCAGTCTTTTTACATTTGAATGTGGCTTGTGCAGAAAAGAAGGTTGGGGACCCCTGATATAGGGAATAATGTAGCTCCCATTGTAAAATATATAAGAAGTCATCCAGGAATTCCATGCTTATAAAGGCCACAAGGCTGTAGGTGAGTGTTCTAATACTGATTATGGAACTTTTATGTGACTGAATATCTTCATATTTTACTGTATAACTGGGTAAATTATTATATTTTATAATACACAAGTTTCAGTGAGTCATGTGACAAAAATTGCATCAACGAGAACCAATGATATCAGTAGACATTACAGGATAGACATGACTTTGTGTATTATACAATTAAAAATAATATAATGTAAACAGATGTACACCTGCTCCATCATTAGGCAACCTTTCAACTGTTGCCGAGTTAGAGCAGCCAAGAGGGATGCTAGCTTTACTGGATTCATTGGCTTTGGCAGGAAACACAGTTTATGAATTATCGCACTTGAGGCAATTTTCACCCTCGCTTTGGGAAATGATTCCTTCAGACCCTCTAAATGGTAGAAGCACTTTCATGCAGCTAGAAAATGTAGAGCAAATCTAGCCATTACAGCTGTTGCATGCTGGGGGTTAAACAGCTTAAAGATTCGTACACAGGTTACTCATCCGCTCACCCTCTGTATTGATGGAAAACTGTTATCTCCCCTTTCTGTGGCCTTCAGCAACACTGATAACAGTTGTACAGCCTCTGGGCTGTATCTGCTATGCATGAAGCATTTGAGAATGTTGTAATAAAAATTTTTTGGACATGAGCCTATATTTTCTGTGATGTATTTAACACTGTACAAAAGCAATACAGTAGGTGAATAATATCATTATTAGTAATTTACATACAAGGCTTGCAGAATGGCATGAAAGTCTTTTTTTGTTGAAGTTTACAGTGTAACATATCCACAAGTCTGAGCATTTCGGAAGGAAAATGTATCTCCTTCTGAGACACAAAGGTCAGGCATTTGAATGAATGTCACTACAAGAGTTATGAGTACCTGCATTAGTGATGGCTGTTTGCAAGTAATGTGATGGGGAAGTGATCTGCAGTATGTACATAACTAATATTGCTTTTTAGAACATAGGCTCTTAGTGTGTTCTTAGCTTAGTTTGCGGAAGCTCTGAGATAGAATTAAATTCTACATTTTCTACAAATTCTACAAATTTCTTCTTAGGCCCCCCAAATTGGATGAATTCTGTTCTCAAGCTAGCCTTGGTCATAAATACCCTGGCATTGAAAGCAGAGACCCATTTTTAGCTGTAAAACCAGTTCTTTGTTTTGCTGTGCTGTGAAGTGATATCTCTATGCTCTCCCATGTTTTGGGGTGTTTGACAATGTTTTTCTTTTGAAAACTTAAACAATTCGTTTTTTTTCTGCAACAAATTCAAGTTAGTCATGTGACAAGTCAAAAAAGTCTCACGATTTGAACTGAAGCACAATTTTGTGACTTTTTCTTGCACCGATTTTTTGAGAAAATAATTACTGAATTCAGGGGTGTACCGGTTGGCAACCTAATTCTAGAACCGATGCCAAGCACCCTGGTCTAGGCTTGTGCTTCTGCCTATAACAGCCGCCTTTCACCTTGGGAGGAGCCCTCGGGCTAATCGAATGCCGCCAGGTCTTAATATGAGAGGTGCACCGAACATCCAGATTTAGGAGTGTTAAAGTAAAGAAAGGAGATCACTTCAGCCGCAGATTAACTGCTTGTGACTTTAATGTGAAAACTGCAACACACTACATGTTTCGGGCCACCAGTGCCCTTTCCGAAGTCACGTTTTCACATTAAAGTCACAGCATCTGCGGCTGAAGTGTTCTCCTTTCTTTACTTTAACACTCCTAAATCTGGATGTTCGGTGCATCTTTTTGGAAGGATTGAAGCACTCCCTGAGCTAAGCATTTGGCAGAGTGTAGTTTCTCCTAATTTCTACAGACTTAATACGAGAGGTGCAAGGTGAGGGGTTCTAGATAAGCAAAGAGGCACAACTGTAAGTCATAGAATGGAAATACCCAATATAAGCCTGTAGCCAAATAAAAGTGTACTAGTAATACAGATTAGTTGCAGCAGTATTAGTGCCTACTAGCAACAGTAGGCAAACCCCTTGTTGGAATGAGGAGACATTGTGTTATATTTTGTACAGTGCTTATTACTTATGTACGTGGGTGCAGTTTGAGGTTCATTTAATAATCTTGGCATATTACAATAAAATTAGTTTGTTTCTAACAGGACTGCCATCAAAAATCATGTTACAGCATACTACTTAATTGGCAGAGCCTTCCTCCCAGTGGGCCAAGGCTATTGGTTGAGAGTTTATTATGCACCCCTTGGGGATGAGCCCTAACAACTAAAGCAACTAAATGGGGCCTTATTTCTCTAAAAGGCACATTTAAATAGGCCGTGCCCTATTCAGAAAGAATTTAGCAGGATTAAAAATATGTACTTTATAATTAATAGAAAAAAGTTTTCAAATAAATTTGGTTATACTGTATTCGGTAAAACACTGTGTGAGCACATTTGTTGTTGGGGCAGGTGCTGGCTGAATTTTGGATTCAACAATTTGAAGCTGGAAATGAAATGGCAGACCATAAATCTAATATGCAGGTTACTATCCTTACGATAAATAGTGGTCACAAAGCGAGCAGAGGTTCACTTACAGCCATGCATGATTTATTGTAATAGCATGCACTGAAATAATGAATGAGTATTCTTGATTGCTCTTAAGCCATATACTATGCAGAAGCGAAGTATTTCATTCTTGTGATGGATGTGACTGTGTGCATTTGCAGGAAAGATGCAAAACCATTGCTTTGCCTTATGGATTTTAAATATTTAACTTTTACTTTGGTTAGAACGCCAGTATACAAATGTTACACTATGAACATTTAAAAATGTGTAGAATGTATCATAATCTTATGCAGCGGAAACACAAAGACTTGGGAAATGAGACTCTTATTATTTGTTTCCCACAGATTTTGTGTTTTTAACCCAGCATGAAAATGCAGGCAGAATTTATGCACACTTTCTTCATATCCTGATGTTTTTGTGAATGAATGCACACAGCTCCTAACTGCACCAACAAGTCTGAATATTGAGTGCTGAATTCAATTATGTGATACTCTAGGATAGTATTGGCTTCCCTTGGGCAGTGTTGGACCATGCCGGTGAGACACCGCTAGAAAAACCTTTGGGCCTCACCAACCAAATACCAATCCCCACCTGCCCTTCTGCCATCATTCCTCCACTGCCTTCTCTCCCCTGATCACAGCAAAAGTAAGTATAAGGTGTGCACAGGGTGAAAGGGGCTGGCGGTGGGTAAACAGACGGTGGGGGCCTCAGAGTGGGTGGGACCCCTGGGGTAGCAGCACTGGTGGGCCTTGCACACCCCAGTGCGACTCTTCCCTATGGGCAGCAGAACTGTATGATTCCAGCTCTTACCGCTTTTTTCATTCTTGCACTCCCATGTAAAAAACTTCCATCAATTATTGAATCATATCATGTTCCA
>CM044432.1:60028905-60042667 GCA_024363595.1 Xenopus borealis | reverse complement strand
GATAGACTGTGTTGTCCATAGGGCACCAGCTCTATTGCACAATATCAAATAAAGGAGGACCAAGGGAATGTATTAGTCAACCATTAGGGATAGTTTATACAATATAAATCTTTCCCTACGTTCCTATTAGGGTATGATCGCACTCGCTACAGGGTAATGGATAAGAGTGATGTAAGGTCCTTAAATGGGCTATATTATTGTAGGCATCTCTAACATATTTACACAGTATCAATTATGTAAGGTGGTGAAAGTTCATAGATAAACTATATTGTCCATAGGACACCAGCTCTGTTGCACAATATCAAATAAAGGATAACAAAGGGAATGTTTAGTCCACCATTAGGAATAATGGGTTTTACTGATATAGTGTGTATAGTATGATAGTTACCCAATTAGCTTACTCATTAATAGACATGTTTAATCAATAAGTCTACTCAATTCCTGTAATAAAATACTGAATAAATTAAGTGAAAAAATAAATTTGATTTAATTTAAATTAAGTGTCACCCCCACAAGAACATAAATCAACAATTAAAATATAAATGCCCGCAGGCATACCCATAAATGTGACAATATTACTGTGTAAAGTAATTTTTTTGGCGAATTTTCGCTGGCGAATTCGTACGATTCGAACGCTCCAATCGCACCAATGGTATTCGGGCAGGACTTAGTCTCTGAAGCCTATGGGGAGCGATCATCGAATTATCGAATTATCAAATATACAATCATTCGATCTATTCGATATTCGAATAGGCCAAATTTCACGTTACGATTTCACGAAAAATTCGTATGATCGTCATTCTATTGAAATCGTGAATTTCATAAATGAATTCGTGAATTTCGTAAATCGGCTCCAAAGTGTATGAATTACATCTTGCCCTACACAGCTGCTCCTTCAGCTGACCCATAGTTATGGCCCTACTTTTTGGTGCTAGCAAAATTAAGAATGAGAGGGGAAACTTTTATATCCACCCTTTCACCAACTGTTACAGAATGTTGGGAATGTAGCGTAAGATGGTAATTATGGGTATATTTCACCAGTATAACAGAAACTCCAGGGAAAATGTATATTTCTGCAGCAAGTACTGCTGTGTGTTTTGCCAGCTCATGGAAGGCTGTATGAATGGGTTCCAGAAGTGAAAGGAGGAGAGCAGGGTGGGCCTTCCCATCTATGCACACTACCTATGGGCTTATGATCTAGCTCCTTCCCTGCTGCTGCTGTTGAAACAAGGCTATTGAGACAAAAACCATAATGCATGAGGGGAGCAGAGACATTAGATATGAGGAAACATTGCATAGGAACACAATGACTCGCCATGAGCCAAATGTGCATTTAAAGCTTGACTGCTCTGTCTGTATTTTCCATGCATGATACCTTATGGCATAACTGACCTTAGGGCAATTCCCTCGAGGTAAGAGACACTGCGACAGAAGACGTGGCCAGACAATATTATCCTGTACTAAACATGTGATCTTAAGGCACCTTTAATGAGTAGAAATATGGCTAGTATCTATTAGGAAGATATTAGGAATCTAATATTGTGCTTTCACATTATGCTTCTCGTACCAATGCTGAATATCTCGGCACAATTATTTATCTGCATACAATTTCTTATGACTGCAAGGCACTGCAAGCAACATAAATAATTGGGGAGCATACATTAACAATATATCGTTTGTTTTTTACATGGATCATTTTCACCGTCCGTGCAATAAAATCGCCTGCTGCAAGGACAGCTCCAACATAACCAGAGAAATGTATGTGTCGCCTCCTTAAATCTACCGCTGTGTTTTGAGGGCACATCATCTTCTTTGGAGAGCTATTATCACCTGTTCCATCTCTGAGAATAGTCTTAATTGCTGTTTCTTTGCGCAGGCACTAAAACCTAAACAGAAAAAGAGAAGGAAAAAAGTAAGCCTGCCTATTCACGCAGAACAGTGAATGTATGCTTCCTCGTCAGGACCTAATGGGGTTTTAATAAACGCATTTGCCTGTGGAAAGACTTTTAAAAGTAAAAGGAGATTGATTTGTTTTATATCACAAAGGGAGATGGGCAATTTGAGTGAAAAATATACCAACCCACCCCAGGATTGACCTAGTTAGGAACAAAAATATCAGAATGTCAAGGAGTGTAATCACATCCCACCAAGTAGGATCTGCGCTGGACAGTCAGCTAATTAATATGTACAAGGGCTAAATTGTTAGTGCCCTTCCCTTCTACTTGATTGAGGCTCATTATACAGTCCTGGGCTAAACATCCTGCTGTGCAACATTTTTTTTTTTTAAATATTAAAATAAAGCTCTCAATGGACCAAATTATGTTAGGCAACTGGTTAATCATTTAGCTGATTAATATTTTAAAACTTGATGTATTTATGTGCGTTTGTTATGCTGAGCCAGGTATCTTTATGGTGCATGTCATTAATGGTGGGCTTCTGATACATCCTATACGTGCACAGTCTTATGCTGCATGTTTATTATGATTCACACTATCACATATTGTGCATTTGTACACATGCCGATGTACACAATAACATGCGACATGTCTGCGATTATAGCAGATACAGTCTCCCGTGTGTATGTATGTACAACGTATATGATGGGACAAATAATCTCTTGTATGTATCGGTTTGAGGTCTGTTACCCACTCATAAACTCATTATCAAGAAAGCTCCAAATTACAGAAAGGATGTCTCTCATAGAATCCATTTTAATCAAATAATTCACATTTTTAAAAGTGATTTTCCTTGTAATAAGAAGACAGTACCTTGTACTTGATCCAAACTATCCCAATGGGACATATTTATTATGCGGTGTAAAAAACAGCGGATACACCACACAGTGAGCAACGTTTCGGGGTCATGCTTGACAAAGGGGCGTGACCCTGAAATGTTGATTGCTACAACCTGTGTGCCTTGGATTTTCTACTATGAAGCTGGAAGTCAGGCTCAGATGGGCATGGGTATTATTTTTATATATATATATATACTGGTGCAGTCAATCCCTTTTTTTCTCATGCATCTGCCTATAACCATATGTTCTCCTAAATAACATCAGTATGAATAGAGGCCTGCCTGCTTCTCACCCCACTGCATTCAAAAAATCTTTTTTTTGTTCCTTTAATTAAAACCCCATTATCACAACTTCTGGCTAATTAAGCACTTAAATACCAAATAAGCTACAGAACTACAGCATGGGTTTTATGGAATTGCCTCATTATACTTTCCTTTATTATCATTTCAGCCTCAGATCCCAAACAACATGAGGGACAAACATCTTTTTTTAAAAAAAGGCCATTTGATTTATTTATGTAAATTCATTGGAAAGTACCATAATGTGAGTGACAGGGGCCTATGAGTGTAAACAGTGGGGCAGGCAGGGGCAATCCTGGAGATACCGCCGGCCTTGAAGATGCCGCCCCCCCTTCCCCACGGTGCTCAATTTTTCAGCGCTGTAGAGGGGTAAGGGGGTCCACTATGGTAGTGCAGAGCGCGCAAGTGTGAAAACCGGAAGTTCGGCTCTTAGTCACCAGGAGCGGGCTCAATGCCTCAACTCGCCTCATTGGCGGAGCGCCCCTGGGGGCAGGGACTGTGTGGAGCAGGTATGGATTGAGAATTAAAATAGACCCTGGCATTTCAGGTACACAGAGGCCCAATCAGCCCACACAAAGGCCCAGTCAGCCCACACAAAGGCCAAAAGAGCCCCCACCAGCCCACTAAATACTGATTTTCTATGGGACCTTAAAGCAGCCCCTCTGGCATTTCCCAGAACCCACAGATTGCCAGTCCACGTCTGGCGTGGAGCCTACAGAATATGTAAATGTTATGGTTATATAAAAATGATAATAATAAAGAGCAATGTGGCAGTGAAAGCGTTAAGGCGGTTTAAAGGATTTTGGCACCTGCTTTAACATGGGAGCGGGGGAAGCGGTAAAGCAATTCCGTGTGGATGCGGAAAAGCCTTCATTTTACCACCCAGAGGAAGAGGAACTAAAAGGATTAGAAAAGTTCAGATGAAAATGATATGAAATCCAGCATTTGGCTGCAGCCCCAGTGCCTCGGCCTCGTCGAGCTAATCTGTATGCACTCTGTGACCTCCTCACAGCGAACCCTGCTAAATATATTATTCCCACGGGGGCTTTCACTGCTGCTTGGTGTCAGAAATCAATATGTATGAGGCGCGTGGATGGGAATTTCTAATAGATCTGCCTGGCCCTGCGCTGCTTTTCAATATCTGCCTTGGACTATTAGTGCCGCCTCGGTGCCTGTGAAATAACCGAGATAATCTTTTAAGGTGCGCTGTTAAGGTGGAACCGCAGTGTTATCCTCTCAGTGAAAACAAAACAGAAAAAGCAGATTTCTAGAAATCCTATATACACACGCAGACGTATACATGATTTGCTTCTGCCCAGCCTTGTCTAAGTGCCTTGTGAGGCTGATTAGTTCATTGGGGATTAAGGTATTAAGATGCTTCCAGTTCCATTTAGTACAATTCCCACACAAAGGGGGTTTACACACTGTAACACTGGGCTGCATCTGATTATCGACATGTTCTTCTCCCTTCTTCTGGCAGCTCATAAGACAGACATCCAGAGACCAGCTTGCTCTTTTATTTTCCAAATTATTGCATTTTGGCACATGACTGAGTTCCATATTTACAGCAGAAACAGTGGCACTATATAGAAATCATGAACCTATCAACAGGGCTGCCATGAGGGGGTCACAGGGGGTACTACTGTACCAGGCCTAAAGGGGGCGCCAAAGCCGTGCTGCATCTGTCAGTCTCGAACTGCTGAATTACTAAAGTCCTAAAGAGCCGAAGTCCGAAACAGAATTCCGAAGAGCCAAAGTACCAAACAGTCGGAAGTCCTAAGAGCCAAAGTCACAAACAGTGGGAAGTCCGAAGAGACAAAGTCCCGAACAGTCGATGTTCTGAAGAGTCAAAGTCCTGAGCAGTCGGAAATCCTGAAGAGCCCAAGTCACAAACAGTCGATGTTCTGAAGAGTCAAAGTCCTGAGCAGTCGGAAATCCTGAAGAGCCCAAGTCACAAACAGTCGATGTTCTGAAGAGTCAAAGTCCTGAGCAGTCAGAAATCCTGAAGAGCCCAAGTCACGAACAGTCGATGTTCTGAAGAGCCGAAGTCCAGAGCAGTGGAAGTCTGAAGAGCCGAAGTTGAACTCCCAAAGCTGTAAAAAAAAGACCCAAAGCCACGAAAGGAACCAAAGTTGAAGTATTGAAGCCACAAAAAGACCCAAAGTCAAGTTGAAGTCCTGAAGCTACAAGTTCAGTTCTATTGAACACCAATGTGTGCCCCTGCCACCAATGTTTTTTTTTTAAATATTCTCTGGGGCCGAAATATTTATTTTTAACTTGTAAGGGGGGGCGGGGTAGCAACAATGTTCTTTTTTTAAAAAAAAACTTTTATTGGGGGCCTTGGCGTCAACTTTTTTTTTTACTTACTTGGCACCAATTTCTTTAACTTATAGTGGGGCCCTGGTCACCAATGTTTTTAACTTGTGGGGGGGCCCTGACCACCATTAAAAAAAAACTTTTAGGGGGGGCCCTGGTTCCACAGTTTTTTTTTTAACTTATGAAGTTTACAGTTTTAAGCGCTGATGTCTGTGTGGTCTTTTAAGTGTGGGGTGGGCAGGACAATTTTGTTGTACAGGGCAAAGTGATTTCTAATTGTGGCCCTGTCTATCAAACAATACTGGTTTCTTCTATTAATCTGGGCACATTTTAAAAGGATGGCATCACAATTATGATAAGAGTTGCCATTCCATAAAGGAGTGTTTCACATTTGAGGTAACATCTAGTATGTTATAGAATATCCAATTCCTAGAAACCTTGCAATTGGTTTTCATTATTTGTTATTCTTTTATTTGTTATTTGCCTTTTTTCTTCTAACTCTGTCCAGCTTTGAAATGGGGGTCGCTGACCCCATCTAAAAAACAAATGCTCTGTAAGGCTACACATTTATTGTTATTGCTACTTGTATTACTCCTTTTTCTATTCAGGCCTCTCCTATTCATATCCCAGTCTCTTATACAGATCAGTGCATGGTTGCTGAAATTGCAAACTGGAGAGCTGCTGAATTAAAAGCTAAATAACTCAAAAACCACAAATAAAAAACTAACTGCAAATTGTCTTAGAATAGCACTCTCTACATCAGGGGTCCCCAACGTTTTTTTAACCATGAGCCACATCCAAATGTAAAAAGAGTTGGGAGAAACACAAGCATGAAAAAAAATCCCTTGTGGTGCCATATTAGGGCTGTAGTTGGTTATTTGGTAGCCCCTACGTGGACCTGTAGCCTACAGGAGGCTCTACTTGGCACTATACTTAGTTTTTATGCAATTAAAACTTGCTTCCAAGCCTGGAATTAAAAAAACTGATCACTTCGAAAACACTGAAAGCAACATTGAAGGGGTTGGTTCGCCGCATGTTGCTCGAGCCACTGGTTGGGGATCACTGATGTACATCATACGAAAAGTTAATTTAAAGGTGAATAACCCCTTTGCTATATTAATGATGAATATTGATGTACATGGGGACACTAACTGTTAACCCATATGGCAGCTGCTATCTACCATTTTTGATAGGATTATATCAAATCTGTAAAATCTCCGATATTCAGTATGGGAGTCAAAATAGGCCCTGGAATTCCAGGCACACAGAGGCCCAAATAGCCCCCACCAGCCCACTAAATAGTGATTTGTCTATGGCATCTTACAGCAGCCCCTCTGGTATTTGCCAGAACCCACATATTGCCAGTCTGGGCCTGGCATCGTGGAGAGAAGAGAACGAATGCAAATCTCTTGCTATACAGACAACGGATAGAGACAGACAGGAGGATATTTAGGAAGAAAGATATATAGGGCAAGGTTCTCTTTACCTCTTTTATCACATATATTTGTACGTCGTCATTATGTTAAATCTGCAGAATAAACTGGTGCTTTATAAAAAAGTGTTTATAATAATAATAATAGATAGAAAGATAGATGGATGGAAAGCCAAATATATATTGGTGCCTTTTCTCTAAGAAAGTGATATGGTTGTGCGTCTGAAGCGCAGTAAAAAAAAAAGCCCTGTTTATTCTCTGTTTCTGAGCTTTGTTCTCAGATCCCTATAGAGGAAGGTGTCTCAATTCATTGCACCCAGAGGTGCAGCCTATAAAGGCTATAATGTAAGAAGAGGCCTTTTTATTAGCATGGGGAAAGGGAACAGCAATAATGCTTGCATACATTTCCAGGCGCAGGACCTTGCAAGATTGAGTTCAGACGCTGCCAGATAGCAGGCATCTAAAATTCATCATTTCTGCTTCTTTTCTTTTGTTGCTTCTTTGTTTTTTTAAAATTCAGCTTGGACATGTTTGCCCTTGTGGGGTTGTCGCCTTACCAGAGGTTAGAAAGCTGGCATTCAGCCTCGAGTCTGTGCTGCACACTTCACTTAGCACAGCACAGTCCACCTGACAAATCACTGAAAAAAAAAACTCTCTACTGCCTGTCTGCCCCTGACTTATCTAGGCATGAATGCAGGAGACAGCGAGCTCAGATTAAAGATGTGGAAACATTGCAAGGAATCCAAGTGTTTAGAGGGCATGTTTAATTTAATTTTAGCAAGACAGGAAAACATGCATACTTAACAGGGAATGCTGCAAACGCATGACTTTGTGGGTCACGTCCTGGGCATCAGAAAGTTAAAAAAAAATCCTTTCAGCAGAAAAAGTTAATGTTTCATTGAAATGTAATATTTAATCATTTTATTTCAATGTGTGAAATGTGATGAGTTGCTGGGCAGAGGATGAATCCCAAACACGAATCAGCTCCACGGATTTAACAACCCAGTCATAGGTCCATCACCTGCTGTAATTTGAACCTGAATCTTTAATTACATGCCCCATTAAAATTCATAGAAACAACAAGGTGCCCTCAATCGTGACCCCTTCCATACATGGGACAAGCCTAAGGAGGAGTTATGGGGCTATGTTGCCATTTCTCCCACCTAAGTCCCAAACTAGGATACATAGTAAGTTAGGTTGAAAAAAAGACATGTCCATCAAGTTCAGCTTTTCAACTCTACTTTAACCTACTGTACCTAACTGCTAGTTGATCTAAAGGAAGTCAAAAACCCCATTTGAATCCTCTCAAATTTGCCTGACTCCAAAATGGCAATCAGAATAGTCCCTCGATCAACTTGTACTATCGGCTATTTCCCATAACTCTGTATTCCCTCACTTGCCAAAAAGCCAACCAACATCCCTTCTTAAAGCTATCTAATGTATCAACTGATTCAGGGAGAGATTTCCACAGTTGTCAATGTAAAAAAAACCCTTCCGAAAATTTAGGCAGAACCTTCTTTCTTCTAATCTGAATATGTGACCTAGCGTCAGCTGGAAAGACCAACTGGTACATAAAGTATTAGAGATTATTATATGGTCCCGTTATATATTTATACATAGTTATCATATCACCCCTTAAGTGCCTCTTGCTTCTTCAGCAAGATCAACCCAAATTTGGCCAGTCTTTCCTAATAGCCAAAATTTTCCATATCTTTTACGAGCTTAGTCAGGGGGGTTCCACCAATGAAGTGAATTGAGAAACTCGCCTGGCCCTCTCCGCTGCCCTCATGGACTTCCCTGGATGCCCTCCGGTTCAAAAAGGTGAGTGCAAGGGGAGGGGGGCAGAGAAGCCAGGATTGCCCCTGAACTTAGTTTCCCTTCTCTGGACCCTCTTTAATTCAATAATGTCCTGTTTGAGCCCTGGACACCAAAACTTTACGGCATATTTTAGATGGGGTCTTACCAGTTTTATATACAGTGGAAGAATGACCCCCTCCTCCCGTGAATCTATGCCCCTTTTAATACAGCTCAAGACCTTATTTGCCCTTAATGCTGCTGACTGGCATTGCTTGCTACAGCCAAGTTTACCATCTACAGGGACTCCAAGGCCCTTTTCCACAATGGATTTGCCTAGTGCAGTCCCATTAAGGGTTTATGTGGCTTGGATAGGGAGACAGGGATGTATATCGCTCCCTGACCATTGCAACCCAGGCACATGCCTCTTCTGTGTCCCCTCATTCCGGCCCTGGGGAACACTATAAGAGGCAGAACAGAGTGTTGGAGATGTGGCCAGGGGCATTATAGGCTGAAACAAGGTTCTCGCAATTTAGTTCCAGTTGATATCTCTGCAAGGGCTGCACTGGGGAAAAAAAGCAGCCCTTGCATAAGTATCAAAGCAGCCCATGTATTCCCACACTCCAAAGCATGATATAGATTTCCAACCCCAAGGTTAACTAGAACTAGTGTTTCTTCATAGATATGTTAGGAGTCCATTACCATGTAATCCCCAGCAATATTATATACCCTATGTGCTGGAACTTGCCCTTGCAACAAATATCTCCCCCTAATTTCTATCACAACTATTCTATCAGATGGGTTAGTGGCCCTATACTTACAGTATATTCTAAATTTTCCATTGTGTGCCCCCAGCTAGACCATGAACCCTGGCAGATAAGAGGACTTTAATTACCATGTGTATCACAGGGCCAAAGTGTGGCAAACTTGAATAGACTAGGCTGTTTGATGCAATTAATACAACATATCACAATTTAACATATACAGGCTGAAGTGATTTTCTAAGCATGGATCATCGTGTTGCCAACATACCTATCAAAAGGGATTGGGTATATAGCAAGCAACTCTAATATTACTAATGGAAGTTGGTCAGAATTCCTGGTTCCTCCCATATGCCAGTACGGACATGTTCACTAACAAATGCAGACATCGGCTTAGCCGTGGCTGGCTATTATGGACAGCTCATTTACATTTCTTAAGTGATTAGCTCATTTGCATGTTAAAGACAGACCTAATTTGCATTTTTAGGTGAGCAGTTCATTTACATCTTAAAGCAAGCGTCGCATCGGGCATTTGCCCAAACCCATAAGTTGCTAGTCCGGGCCTCTGCATACCTTCACCTCTGATTGTTTCCTATTCATTTCAATGGAAGCGCTGGGAGGAGGCCAAGGGCACTTGTCAGCAAGTTGTACTATTATTATTATTATGTATTTCTATAGTGCCAACATATTGTGTAGTGCTTTATGGCTAATAAAGCACAACTGCTACTGGCTACAGTCTTTGTTTCCCTTGTGGGATAATAGCTTTATTTCCCCCCACAAAAACACAAGGGCATTTACTTCTACCCAGCCACAAATAGCAGAACCTAATCTCCCTGTGTGATTCAAGCCATTTTTATATGGCAAAGCTAATGAATGGATAGACCCAATACAAATCTACGACCACATGAGACACTGAAAGATTTACTTAACGACTTCCTCTGTCACCTTTTGTACATGATCATAGCATTCTAATTAGGAATCTGTATTGGCTTACCACACCTGTGACCATGCATTTATAAGAATCCTAACAACTGGAGAGTGCTCTAATGGTCTATGAGGCCACAGCTGGAATTGTGGTCTATACCTCATACATTTCCTATGTAATCCAAAGGGAATCTGGCTTTATTCTGGGAAACTGTTTCAGTGAGAAAGCTATTTTGAAGTAATGGATGGCAAATTCTCCTTCAGTATGGGGGAAATGAGACAGTCTCATTTGGAAAGCTAAATTAGGAAAATGCTTTTTATTAGCTGCCTCTCCGAGCTGATTAAATCTACCTGTCTGAGATTAGAGCAGGATCAGAGCATAGAGTCTAAGTAGCCACAATTGAGTTCAGTAAGCTCTTCTCAGAGACAGTGAGGCGTTCCTGATGAACCTAGTAGAAGGCACAGGTATAATAATGGAACTACTTATGTTTAATTAGATTCTAGCAAATGAGTGCTTTGTTATTCTGTTTGTTTAGTGCTTGTATAATCTTCCCAATGAAACAGAACACTTTGATGTACAAACTATGGTCTAACTGTCATGATATGGTCACAACATGTTGTGTATATGTGATGAAAGAATAACGGAAAATCTTGGTCCTTGGAACCTTTATAAGAATACTGTATCTGATATTAGCCCAGTCTCTGCATCCTTATGATTATTAACAGCAAATATAGGGGAATGTTTAATTACAGATGCAAGAGCATTGTCCAACAAAAATGAGGCCTATAAGAATACCATGCAGTTTTTGGTTGCCAATAATCAAACTTCACAAAGGTGCATGTAGTGCTGTTTAGGGTAATGCCTGACGGGGGCCCCAATGTTACAATTAAAATTGGTTGAGAACAAGGCTGAAAATTTTCTGAGAATCAGATTAGCATCCTCTCCTACCTGCACCCGGAACAATTGTATCGGCCCTGGTGCAGGAACAAGTTGTTGATTTCAGCACGAGCGCAAAGTCACGCATTTATTCGTTGAAATCTTCATTGTGTGCCTTCACCCAGACTGATACAAATTCCTGGTGCAGGTAGGAGAGGATGCTATTGCCAGGGTAGGTGCTGATTTTCGGACAAATTTAGCCATAATTAGCATTAGACTTTGGCCATAGACGTGTTGTTTCATACGATTTTCAGACCACGTGTGTACTGTACCTTTTTCATGCCATGGCGATCGGTCATTAAGTTGATAGAACAGGTTAGAAAATTTCTTGCGGCTACCAATAATGTCTCTGCCTGTATTGCCGATCTGCTGATATCAGTGGGAGACTGTAACCAAACTTTGTCGGACATTTCGTAAGATTGCTGTCAGGGCAGAACATCATCTGATATGTTCTTTTACTACTTTATTTAATCTGAAAGGTTAGTGGCAGGTATAAATTTTGTAAGTATATCTGCACCTCTATGGCCAGCTTAAGGTGTTCAGAGTTCAGGACATTGACCTCTGTGGTTTGTGGACTTCAGCTCCCATCACACTTGTCAGCTTGTGGTAATATAGTAGAGAATGCTGGGAATTGTAGAGCTATGCTACACTGCTGTGAAAGATCTATGTCCTCTTTAAAATAAGTGATACAAATCTGTAGCACACAAAGCCTACTTACTGAAAAATGTGCGTTAAATGAATAACCCATTTCCCTTACATTTTTATTTATAGATATAACTTTTAGGACATTTCCTCAAATAGTTATGACAGTGGTATACATTGGCTTGAGAAAGGGCAAGGATTAGCCCGAAACGTTGCCATTTCTGACTAAATAAAAGCAAGTTTACATTTTTGCAATTAAGAGGTGCTGCAGTATCTTTCTTCTAGTGGTATACATTGGGGCCTGCAATGTCTGTTCCTAGACCCCCATGTTTACATATAGCCCTACTTTATCAATCGAGGACTGCAGGCCACAGGCTCAGGAGGATTGTGGAGTCTGAACCCACACCCAAGAATATATGGTGTATATATGGTGTTTAAAATATTTAGCATTTTTTTAACGCGTCAAAACTGTGTTCTTATCTGTAACTTGCAGCAATCTAAAAAAAAAAAAAAAAATCCCAGGTGCTATTTCTGGTTTTATTGTGTTTATATGTGCATTGTTCTGTATTGTTTTGTAGCATAAAGGTCATATCAATGCTGAAGAATTGCAGATGAATACATAAGGCGCTCATTTACTTAGGCAAATAACGATACGCCCAGTCAATAATTACCCTTTAATGAATCTAAGCTTCTATTGTCGGGTCAGGATAACTAGGATTTGGTCAGGCGAATCCTGATGCTCTAGATTCATTACTAATCTCCGTGGAAAGAGAAGGCAAAGACCAAACTACAGAGAAATGTGTCGGCTCATGAAATGTAATTACTTGTGATTTCTTCCTAGAGGGAAGCATTTCTCCCAGGAAAGTTTTATAAAATATTTCTGGTGAATCCGTGGAAGAAAAAAAATGATTTATGCCATCCCTATAAATAATTGAATCAGCAGATATTTTTCCTTATTTAAGGTGCTAATATATTAGTTGTAAAATCAACCATCTTTAATGTTGTTAGAATATGAGTTTCATCAGGTTTCAGTATACAAGATCTAATTACGTTATAAGTATTTGACAAAAAGCAGAATAGTAGGAGTCCAAGGGCAAATTCTTACTCATGTCTTTTATTGTTATCTTTCATTAATAATCACCAAAATATTCTGCAGCAATTCACAGAGATTATACATAATTCTATGCCCAGCAGTGCCGCCGGTCAAGAAAGTCTTAAGAGGTATCCAGCTCACACAACAACTCCCGCCCCTGCTCCCCACCGACCCCGCTCCCGATGTTCCCCACCCCTTGCAGTCCAGGTTCCATTGTTCCACCGGGTCTGCTTCCTCTACGGTTGCAACACTGTCCATGTTCTGTACAGTCTAAGTCAATGGATGCCAAACCTTTGGCCAGGGCCCCATTTGAAAGTCCAACCATTGTTCAGGGCTCCCCATATTTCATGAATATGTTCCAATATCAGTACATTGGTCATTTACTTATAGTTTGTCACAGTTTCAGGAATATCTAGCAGAACGCCTGCAAATTCACACTAACTGACCATCATGCTGGGCTTTTTGGTGTATCCAAGAACTAGATAACCATTCTCACCCTAATTGGTCTGCAAGATGAGCACCCCATTCTATTGATCCAAGCCTCGCCTTCCCAAAGGGACCAGCCACACAGTTTGCCAAGTCCTTATCACATTCACAGTGCACAATTTCTTTTAACCTTCCAGTATGTTTGTTTTTAGATGGAGTCTTGGGGGAACCAAATTACTCAGAGGAAACAGATGATCATGAAAATCCATTGCAGATACTTTCTTGGCTGGAATTGAGCCTCAGGCCCACCTCATCTTTAAGACTGATATGAGAAATGAAAACTT
>CM044432.1:60004587-60015873 GCA_024363595.1 Xenopus borealis | reverse complement strand
CACTGTGCAGTTATACTGTGCATACACTGTACTTTCTATACTGCTTAAAGTGTAAGAGTTGAAGTTGCTGATGAAGTTTAATAGCTGTGTGTTGTGGTCTCTTTCCGAAAAAAAAATAAAGATGCAGAAATTGGAGCCCTAGAGTTCTGCTGTGCTACTCTGGATGGAGAAGTGAGATTGACATTTGAGAGCACTTTTTGCATTAATGCACTTTGCAGGGAGGAAGCAGGGAGTGGGGACTGGGGAGGAGTGGATGGGGCTTTTCTCTTTTGGGGTTTAGTTCTCCAAAAGCCCACCGTTGCGGGCGGTCACTTCCATTTCATGGAAAAGCTGACTTAAATAGAAGTATAATGGGAAGTTAGGTAGGACCAGCCCCCCTCTATTTACAGGACCTTGTTGGGTCTGCCACTTGATCCTCAGGGAGTCCCCTGCACAAATAAAACCCCTGATTTATGCATCTAGAGACTTAAACCACTTCTTGGGCAGCATCATTGGCAAATTGTGGAATGCGTAGGGGAACTTTGGTAGGAAAACTATTTTTCAGTATGTTTATTCAGTCTGTTAGGGATAACAGTAGCATTGCCAATTTTTGGTTTTAATTCATAGGGACAGAAACATGAGTTACTTTGAGATCCACGTATTTCGACCAATCTCTATGAATATTTAATCCCAAATATCTATACCCTTTTACCAACTGCATCTATGGGCCATATTTAGGATTTCTGTGGAACCCTAGATCGATGGGGAAAACTAGGGACTTCCCCCAATTTACTCAGAGGCCAGATAATTCCCCAAATCTAGATATTTATTGAAAGAGTTCAGATAAGGATCTCCTCCGGTATGTCAACATAACCAAATACAGAGAAGGTTCTTCTGTGTCTGCATTTGTAGTCCTTTACTAGAATAGTTCACTCTCATTAATATGGCTAAGGGCTTTGTGGCAAGAGCAAAGAGGTAGGATGACAATGGGCACCCCCACCTAGTTTCCCTTTGCCAATGGGAATTTCTGTGACAGACTATTTAGTACCCTAATTCAGGCTATAAATGTATCTCAGTGTCCAGACACCAACACTCTCTCCCCATATTCCTATGCCTGGTAGAGATATATGTTTAAAGGTCTAACATTACTGTCAATTCCCATGTTTGGTATAAAACTCATCTGATCCTGGTGAATTAAGTGTTCTATGACAAGCTATGGCTGGTATTTTGACATCACAATTTAGGAGATATATGAGAGGGATGCCACAGCCACAGCCTCATTGGACCCCCGCCTAATGGTTTTTAAAAATTAGTGGTGGCACAACTTTTCCTTGTTTGTTATAGTTATACAGGAGCAGTGACCAGCTCCAAGTTGTAACCCCCACCCTTCCCAGCTATAGTCAGGTGATCCCACTGGTGTCTAATAAAAGGGCAACCAAGATTGGGAGTTTTACTAGTAAGTTGCAGGTAAAACTTAGTCCTTTAGTAAATTGAATAATGAAGCAATAGAATTCTTAATGAATCAGATGAAAATTGAGCGTAGGACTGGCCAGATATGGGATGACTTTGACGTAGTTGGCCAGCTTAAATATATTGCAATATATGGGCAAACAATCCCTCTTTTGTTTAAGGGTAAGGCATTTTTAGTAGCTGTATGCACATAATGTCTCAATGTCTTAAATATATTGATAATAGGTCGAGTGCAGAGCATCTCTTGTATTTGTCAACATTGAAAAGTAATGTCTATACAAAGTCCGGTTGAATTTATTTAGGGGGTAGTTTTCTCAATCCAAGTCCATCTGCAATGGAGCATGGTCTTACCAAATTTTAGTAGTGTAGGAGATAATTGTAGAACAGGGGGGAGACTAGGGCTGGGTCTGTCCATGAAAGAGCGGCAGTGGAGACCATATAACAATAGAACTGTTCTGCAGTGGAGTGTGCCCACCTCCATACATCTGTTTGGTTGGATGTCTGGATCCAGTCCCCCAGGACAGTTGTGTTTCCCCTATTTGGATACAAAGGGCCCAAGTCAAGTCTAAGTCATTAAAATCTCCCATCCAGATTATATAGTTGTCCCCTATCGTTGCAATATCTTCCATTATCAAATGTAGGAGAGCTACATATTCTGGTGGTGGGGAACCTATGGTATCTTTCTATCCATTTCTGTGGATAGGAGGAAAGACCACCTAAAGAGGAACCTAAATTTGGATGCTCACAGGCATCCCTACGCAGTATCTCCTCCTAAACATGGAGATACAGCATTCCCAAAGCCTTCAACTTGTTGAGTAAGGAGTACTCAATGAACCAAAGTCTGTTCTCATTAGGTCAATTAACCTTGACCTGCAAACGTATCTTGGCTTTATTAAGCCATAGATGTGGCAGTAACCACTTTGCAAGCCCAAACTATGAACCTGAGAAGTTAGGGCATTTGACATGTCCCTCTGAGGGGATTAGGGGAGCAAAGCAGTGTAGGATGTTGTTTATAAGTTTCTGGAAATTCAGCTTCCTTTTCACTACTATAGCGTCAACAAAAGAATTATCTCACAGCACAAATATTTTTAGTATGGAGTGATGGGTGTCAAGTTAATTTCAAACAACCAGTTAAAGGATAATTTAGGCACAAGGGACCTCAATATGATATACTTCAATACATATTTAAAATATTCACAGGGCCGGATTTACATACCAGGCACCCCTAGGCCCGCTGTCGTTCATCTCCCCCGTCCCCTCTTTTATTCTCTCAAATTTTCATAATTGGGTCTGGAGCAATAGGAACTGGCGCATGGGAGATATATCTCCAGCTCATCCCTGAACCAATATGGGTGCGGTTGGGTGGTGTGCTAACCCCTAAAATCCTGCCACCTTAGGCCTGGGCCTTGGTGGCCTCTCCACAAATCTGGGCCTGAATATTCCCACTCACTGTACTTTTATATATGTGCTGTTTTCTTTATGTGTGGTTCACTTCTATATAGTCAGTAAATGCAGAATTGTTTGACTTGCTATTGAGTATTTATATTTACCTTTTTTATTTTTAGTCATACTTGACTTGGGGTACATGGGGCCCATCGAAAAATGTGTCCTAAGGTCCCCACGCCATAACGGTGCTGTGATTGTAGACACCAAGAAACAAAGAAGTGTACAGTGTTTGCACCCTATTTAAGTCTCCTTGAATCAGGCTGACATACTTTTTAAATTTGACAGTGCTCTTCTCCAAGTTCTCCAATGCTTCTGTTTCAGATTGAACTGTGTACCTATTGGATAAGATGACTGAGATATCAAATAGGCATGCAAGGGGCTGCAGGGTTGAAATAAACAGTGGGACCTGATGCTCTATAAAGGGCTCCACCTTACAAGGGCCCACTAATATTTTTCCCAGTATCTGGTTGGACCAGTCCAGCATGGTACACCGGTCTTATTTTCTTTCCCATTAGGTATATTATCAGTAGCATTCATTGCTCTTTCAGACTGCTGTTATTCATGCCGATCTCATCGTTCTGAGACTAATATAGCAAAGATTAGTGGGTCTTGAGCCACCAGGAAACCAGAAGGACTGTCCCTGTCTTCCGCCATGGAATTCAATTACTTAGGACTTTCATATCAAATTTCCTATGAAAACAGCTTGAGGAGAACTAGGGGTAATTCCTTTATGTGCATGGACTAGGACGTTCTTATTAACCATGACTGCCTACAAATGTTAGTATTAAAGGGGCACTGTACCCCCTTGTTCAGTATGAGTGCAATGAATAGGGACTATGATGAACATATGTTTGCCTGTTGTTTTTGCCATGAAAAAATTGGATTTTGTCATTTCTTGAGCTAAACACGACAAACCGGAAAATGGAAGATTCCCAACAAAGAGTTGAAGGGAGGGGGGTTTATATTGATCTATTTATGCCAATGGAGGGATTAGAATGTAAACTGGTAATCTATAGTGATGTATCCTTGCAAGGACAAGGCATGGAGTAGCCTCCATTTCACCAGTCATTATAAATGAAATGTAACTTTTACCAAAATAAACATATAAAACATCAGGAAGAGACACTGAATAAACCACAATCAGGCTTGGGAAATGTAAGATTTATTAATAGTAAAATAGAGAATTTCATTCTAATAATACACTTTTATATGTCACTAAATGCTTCTTCTAATAGTAGCTATTATGTTAATATGTAAATAAGATTATAGGTAATCTCAGCGTGATCCTCCACATCACAACAGAATCCTCATAAATCGCAACCCATGATGATGGACATGAGGGGTTCTGCATTAGGATGTATACTTTGTGCTAGCAATACTATTTTTACACCATAACACTGTGATTTTCCACAGAAGCATGAATTAAAATCCTTCATAGGTAAGCATTTATTTGTGTCCAACACTGGCCTCTTCCAGCAAACTAGGACAATATACACATAATGCTCAAGTCAAGCATTGCAGGGTACAATATACATGTAGGATAATTTGGAAATGCTGTAGCTTGCAAAGCTTTCATCTGTGTAGTCATTTTATAAAACAAATTATTTCATGATCAATAAGAACAAATTAGCTTTAAATTACCTTTAGTTACAAAAGTTAAGGTCTCGGTCATGTGAAAGAAATCATTCCCACTTTTCTCCTGAACAAACTCCTAGATCTATCGAACTTATCCAGTGCCTCCACTGATTATAATAACCTCATCACCTGGAAAAAGTATTTAATAAGACAACAGAGGATAAATTAAATAAACTTAAGAGCTCACTTCCCAGAACATCTTAGCATCACTAGATCAATTGAATTAAAGTGCAATTAAATTAAAGTGCTTTCCTTCTGCTACCAATGAAATGATGAAAGAGAGTTTGTAACACCCTGCAATTTGGACCAGTGACCTGCAGTTACTGCACAGTCTGCTACACCTCTGTTCTATGTGAGCAGATACACAAGTTCTTGGTTCAGTGCTTTGGTATCCTTGAGTTTCCGGAAAGCACAGTTTGTGTTTCAGCTGTTATTAATCTGGTCATGTGCTCAGGGTTCACATCAGTCATTGTAGGTCAAGTTCACTTGTTCTGGGTGCTCAAAATCCAGATTCTTGCATTTTTCCCTGATTCTTGCTTCCCTAGTCCAATCAATTGTGTTTATTCCTGGATTTGAACACAATTTGTTCCTATATTCATGTTTGCCTCAACATTTTAAGGTTGTGGTCTGGTTCTGATCTGGCCTGTCTAGTTCTGTCCTTATCAGCTCCTTCTTGGTGTTTACATTTGGCTCTGCCACTTGCCCATGTGGCATTCTCTGAATTCTCATAGACAAATTCAAGAGGTCCTCTGCACTCAACCCATTATCAATATATTAAGGACATTGAAACATTTTGTACCTTAAGCTTCTAAAAATGATTTACCATTTAAACAAAACAGGGATTGTTTGTCCATATGTTGCAATATATTTAAGCTGGCCAACTACATCAGTCATCCCTGGTACAGCCAGTCCTACACCCAACTTGCATCTGATTCATTAAGAATTCTATTGCTGTCCTTAATATATTGATAATGGTTTGAGTGCAGAGGACCTCTTGTATTTGTCTATGTGAATTTTGTGGTCACAACTTCATTGCACCCTGTTTAATGTTTTTAAAAATTAGTGGTGAGCACAACTTTCCCTTGTTTGTTATTCTCTGAATTCTAGTGCAGTACTGGTAGCTGAGGACCAGCCCAGAAGCCAAATAAGCAAAAAACAATAATATTTTTAATCTATGTATAATTATTTTGATGAATGCCAACTTTTTATATAAGAGAAAGCCACCCTTTTAATTTTGAAGAGCTTTAAACCCAATCTAAATTACTTTTTATACTATACCCAGTTCCCTGGATTTCTAATCTTGTGGTGTGGTGTTTGGGCTGAGTGCCATATTTGCAGACTTTAACTACAGCTTTTTCCATCCACAGTTATTAAAACACTTGCCTTTTCTTGCATTCCAGGACATTTTCATGATAGCACACACATGCCACCCCTTAAAGAAAATCCCATTAGTTTTTCATACCTTTGGTCAAGTTCTAGTTGTAAGCCAGTAGCAGAGAATGGAAGGACAATTACCAATGCACAGAGCACTTTTCCATCCAAATGAATTCCTTCTCTGTAGGTGTTTATATAGTCCCTGCAGAAATTATATATATATATATATATATATATAGCTTCAATCTGGAGAATGATAACCTGAAGGAGGTCTTCAATTGCATGGTGACCTGATGGAGGTGTTATCAGGATGATCTTTTCACAATAAATAAAGTAAGAAATCTATCAGTGATTAAAAGTCAGAACCTGTGCCTGTAGAGTTACTTATCTTGAAGATCAATAGCTTTTCCAGCATTCCATCTGGCTCCTGAGAGTGCACATTTGTTGTCAGGAATGATAAAGTACATGATGTGACATTGGACACCACAAACGTATTAAATAGATGTCCCCTTTATCAGGGTAATGCCTTTGAGTGCATGATTTTTATATGTGAAATAGTCTGAGAAACCCTAGGATCTAAAGATGGAATGCAGGTCAGAGGAACAGATTATGATAAATTAATTTGGCTGGGTTTAAGAGGGAAGATTAATCTGGGGTGGGATTTTCTGCAATTTAAGTGTGATGTCTCACAGGTGCAACTACTCATTTGCTCAAGAACAACAAGAAGTTGTAGTTACTGCTGCCACAGTCAAATGCATTTACTGTAGTTGCATATTTCCCCTTGCCAACAACTCTCCATAATAATCACTTTTGTAAAATACTGACAAAAGATATGGCAGGTTTTCTCAATTAGTTGGTCATAATAGTTACATAGTTACAACAGTTAAAGAATTAAAAAAAAAATCTCTGGAAAAAAAGGAGCAAAGAATAAAAATTCCAGTTTCAACAAACAACATTGAATGAGACATTTGAGGAGGAAATATACAAAAGCAAAAAAAATTGTGAAATATACTGTAAGGAACAGATGTAAAGGTAGGGTGTTCATAAAGGAGATATTGAGAGGGATTTGGAATGGGAATTAGCTGGAGGTGCTATGTGGTGGAGAGTAAAGGGGTACAAAGGGCAGAGTAAGGCATGTAATACTCTAAGATGAGGGGAAAGAAACCATGATAAATTTCACTAGGTGGGAAAAAAGGCAGGGAGTGAGGCAGTATTTAAATAAGGCTCAAAAGTGGAGGATTCAAGAAGAGACATGCAGTGAATACACCACATGGTGTACCTGAACAACACACTGACATGATCACAATAGTGCATGTAAAATTACAATTGATGTTACAGTTTCCTATTGACAGTCTCTTTTCTAGCCTTTGCAAGGTGCTTATTTTAGTCAAATTGCTCCTCAAAAAGCAGGTCACTATACCACTATCCTGAGGGTCTCGCGTTACCTTCAGTGTCGACAGTAAGACATTGGAATTATGAAAAGCAACATGTAACAACAGAGGATGTCACAATGCCTACAATAATGCATTTATTAATTGTTGTTGCAGAGTTAATAGCACCAGCTTTCAGACAGTCAGAGACGATTGTTGCTTGATAAGTTTGACTGCAATTTTCCATGTCCATTTTGGATGTGCAGTGCCGGTCTTAAGCACATTGGCCCAATTGGGCCCCGCTCTTATGGGGGCCCCGCTCCAGTGTGAGCTCTGATTCTTATTCCCTTAATCCCCCAGTAGACCAGACTACCCCTAATCCAGATTGGCCCAGCCCCCTCAGACTTGATTGGCCCAGGCCACAGCTGAACCTGATTGGCCCAGCTCACCCCCAAACCCAATTCAACCAGCCCACCCCCAAACCCAATTCATCCAGCCCGCCCAGAACCCAATTGGCCCAAATAACAAGTGAAATACATTAATGTTGTTTATATAATCCATGGTGCTGCACCAACAAAGTTTACAGAGGTAACCAAAATTTGCACTTTTTTTTGCGCACATAGATTAAAAAAAGTAAGGAAACATTTTCTCCCAGTTGCCCAGCCTGCCTCCATCCCCATCTGGCAGCCGTCAATTGGACAGAGGGGAAACAGGCACTATTTGCCCATCCAGCTCTGTGATCCTGTAGACAGACAGCAAAGTTCCTTCTAGGGGGGCCCGCCAAAATGGTTCAAATTGGGCCCCACACTTGGTATGACCGGCGCTGTGGATGTGGATAGGTAGAGACTGTCCTGAGCTTTCTGCCCATTGAAATCATTACATATTCTAGAACTACGGTATATACAAACTCATAGTCAAAATGGTCTATAACTGAATTTTTATTTAAGCAGCCAAAAAATGTGTGCTTGAACATAATGGTAAATAATCAGATTTATGAACAATAACAGTAAAGGAAATTGTATGTGGGCTCAAACAAAGATCAGTTGAAACAAAGGCACAAACTGTGATCTCTGCAGTAGCACAAAAAGACAGCGGGAACAATTAGGATGATTGAAGGGAAATGAAGCTCAGTTCTAACATACTGTATATTCTTTGGACAGCTAGAAAATATTCTACATGTAGAAGACATGTATCAGAATACATTTTATCAGCTACATTTTATTGTTCCCAAATTTCTTGTGTGGTCCCGACATAGATGAGTCTTAAGTCACTTACCTTTTTACGGCAAAGTATGCAAAAAATAAGATTAATAGGGTTATGTAATAAAAGGCGCTACGTTTGCCCAAGGGCAGTAACCTGTAGCAACCAATCAGCAGGTAGCATTCACTAGTCACCTGTTTAAATGCAAGCATCTTATTGGTTGCCATGTGTTACTGCCCCTGGGCAAACTTAGTGCCTTATATTACATATAGGGGTAAGTAATTTAAGAATGCCACAGGCAAACCTTTTCCACTACACACTCTGAAATCCAACTGGTTTTTCAGATAGAGTTATGGCATTTTGGCAGTAGTTCTTGCATAGTGAAAATCACACTTACCTTTATTCTTCTTATGGATTTATTTTTCTGGCATCATATTCTTCTGTTATTTTGACACACCACCATACCCTCATGGGATACCAGCTCACTGGTCTTTTTTGCAATTGTTTTACAATGCCATCATCAGTGCTGTATTGTTCTACTATTAGTTGTAATTCCCCACTTTCTAATATTAGGGACCAGAACCTCCTTTGTATTTTGTTTCTGGGTCCACTGAGTTCATATATCAGACATACTTTATTTACTTGTAGTTGGTCATTGAGTATAACATGGCTTCTGTTCATTATCTGTTGGAGTTTGTGTGAAAAAGAGAGCATTAAAGTATTGTTCTTTTTCTTTGCCTATATTATAAAAAATCCATTAATAGATTTTAATGTAAATAAATGTGTACATGACTAATTGAAACTTGTGTATTATAACAGATATTGTTCAAGGCTATTTGAAGTCACCTTGGCATTACATGACTTGTATAAAAACCAATAGGCCTATGGCCTTTATATGATAATGCAACAAAAATTATTGTTTTACTATAAGGGACTATTAGTTCCTATATACGTAGGTATGGGACCTGCTATCCAGATTGCTCAGGAACTGGGGTTTCCAGTTAACAGATCTTTCCGTAATTTGGATCATCATACCTTGAGTTTATGAGAAAATCATGTAAACATAAAATAAACCCAACATGCTTGTTTTGCTTCTATTAAGAATAAATTATGTCCTTTAAAAAATTTGAAAAAAGTTGCTTTCTAACACATTGGACATTGAATTACTGTATCAAAATACTGTCAAATGCTTATTTATTGATAAATATTTATTTATTTATATATATAAATATTTATAATAAACATTTATTCATTTACCAATGTTGGAGATTTACCAAAATACAAATAATGACAACTTCCCAATAAAAAACAGAATGCTGCTGGTACAAAATATTTCTGTAATAAAGATGTTTTGATATTTAATTTTTTTTTTTAAATAAGACACCACAAACAGGATTGAGACATACCCCACAGCTATCAACAAATATTAGAATGATAACTAAATCTACATTTTATAGGCAAAATGATGTATTTTGTAGGCTACAACAAAACCTTCCGCTCTTGAAAAATAACTAAATGAATTTGCGTCCTGAATAAAATGATCCAACTATCAATCTTTTCATAATTGAACCATTGCTAAAGTTTCTGTTCTGCCTTTCATTTCCTGAGGTAAAATGTTGCTACTTTTAACAAAAGTGTTTTATAGATACATGCAACTGTTTGTAATACTAAAGTCCTTTATTTAACAACACGGAAATGTCACAAAAACAATTTTACCGGGCAACTTTAATGTGTATTTTTACAATTTTGTACATGCCCCATAGGTGATATTTTTTTTTCTCATAAATACACTATTTTCCAAAACGGCTTTTTTTTTCCATAACTGCACAAGCATACATACACCTTACACATATATCTGTTAGAAAATGTAATAGATAACAGCACAGTTCAGAAATAGTAGAATACTGTGAAGGCAGTGCATATTGGTGGGCCGCTTAATGTTCCTAACAAACAAAAATGGAAAAATAAAAAAATCTTAGTTACCTTGTTTTTATGAACGTGTAATTATTCTAGCATCCAGTAGGAGCTGTCTTTTTATTCACTAGGAACATAGTAGATCTCAGTGTGAGAATGCCAAATTTAATGACAAACAAAATCTGGAACATTTAGCTGCTACATGGAACCAACTGTTTGAAATCACTATGTATCTAACCATGATCAAAGGCCTACTACTGTTTTCTGCTGCAGATGTATTCAAACCTAAATAGTATGTTCATTTAATACATTTCTTCCCTCATTATGTGATTATAGATGTAACCAATGTAAATATTTTCATCCTTTTGAATTAATTGTAAGAGTTACATGCCAAGGGGTTTGAAACACAAATAAGCATTGTTGTCTAGTACAAAACTTAAAATGAAAATTTACCCACACATAGCATACATATTAATCATCACATTATTTTAATCTAGTGCATGTTGAAAGAAACTCTTTTATTTTCAGTACTGTCTGTCCTCTAATTGCAATATACATTATAGCTAAACATCTTTTTTTTTTTTTATACTTGCTTTTCAAAAGAAACCCGTAAAATAAGTTCCATTTTGAAAATATGTATCAGAAAATTTATTAAAAAATTAATTTTGTGAGAGAAGAAAACAAACACTAAAACGTTAAACTCTTTGATCACAAACTAGAAATTTGAAAAAAAAACAGAAAAAAAGTAAAATATATATTCTAAAGAACAATATCCAGAATTAACATGACTAACAAAAAAAATCATTAAATTTTCAGTTTCAATTCGACATGTAAAACAGCACATTTACAATATAAATCCATTGTTTCTTTAAAGGAATTAAGAAAAAAAAAAAAAAAA
>CM044432.1:59957221-59969363 GCA_024363595.1 Xenopus borealis | reverse complement strand
GAGTTACTCAGTGACTAGAAGGGAGGCCAAATGGGACATAACTATTCATTGAATTTGCAATTGATCCTTAACATTCAGCTCAGATACAAAAGCAGCAGTTATGGCCCATGTGCTCCCTTCAAGTCACTGATTGGTTACTGCCTGGTACCAGGGTAACCAGTCAGTGTAAACCAAGAGAGCTGAAAAGCAAGAAGTAGTCTTATGTTATGTTAGACATCCAGTCACTCCAGCCTTTATACATTACATTTGTGTCTAACTAAACTAAACATTATTTATTTTGCACAGCCTATTTACCCAGTTGTTATTTTTTATACTGAACTGTTCCTTTAACATTACATTTGTTTATGATCCGATCATCTATACTGTTTACAGATGCATCCATTTGGTCATTAGACAAATTCTGGCTGCTTGGACATTTAATGGCATAGAGTTTCTCAGAAAATAAATAAAAGCAAAATCTCCCCAAAATGCTTATGTTTGCCATTTGTATTGATACAAAAAATGTTCTGTAAAAACCATAAACAGAGTGCTTCCCTGGTTTTCCTATAAAAAAAAAAATCACATAGCCCTCCATGAGACACCATGCAAAAGGGGAGTAACCACAACATGTACTGTAATTCATTGCCTAGTTCTGTCCCATGTGGTGTCACAAAAGGGGAACATATAAAGGAAGTCCAGCAGGTTTACCCCATTGACACCATGACAGGATGTGTGCCAACTCCCAACACCCAGCAAAAGGGGTGACTAATGAAATTGGCACACTGGGTGAACTCAATGCCTCAAAAACTAACAATAAGACGTCTTGACATTTTATGTTTTTAAGATTAAGTAAATTCATACTTTCGCCATTCATTTTGTCCATTATGCTAAAATAAAACCTTTTCCCCCTGGCATGCTGGGTTAAAGGAACATTAAAGGACAAGGAAAGTGTAAAATAGAATAAGGCTGGAAATGCTGTATTTTGTATACTAAACATAAACATGAACTTACTGCACCACAATCCAAATCAAACAAATGATTTATACTTTCAAAGTTGGCCACAGGGGGCTGTCATCTTGTAACTTTGTTATACATCTTTGCAAGACTAAGACTGGGCTGCTAAGGGCTCCCCCTGCTGTTCATAAGTATAATTGTTTCCCTGCACAACAGTTAGGGACCATCTGACAATTCCAATCCACAGCAGTAAATGAAGGGAGAATTTCACTTCATACAGTCAGGTTACTTATAAAAACAGTAGACATGTTTTAATTAAAGTATATTGGAGATAGATTTCTTTTTTATTAAAGAAAGTAAAAATGGGATTTATTTTTGTGCCTTTACATGCCCTTTAACACCAAAAAAATTAAAGTGTTTCAAAGTAATGAAAATATAATGTATTGTTGTGCTGCACTGGTAAAATTTGTCCTGTTTTCTTCGGAAGTGCTAGTATAGTTTATATAAACAGACTGCTGTGTAGCCATGGGGACAGCCACTCAAAGCTTAAGGGCTAGACCATACAGGAGGGAGATTCAGGATACGCAGCAAATAACAGATAATCTCTGTACTATACAATGGAATTTCTCAGAACTTATCTGTTATATATTTTGTATCTTGTGCTTGAATGGCTTCCCCCATAGCTACACAGCAACTTGTTTATGTAAATTATACCAGTTTATAATTTTTACCAGTTGAAGGCAACAGTACTTTATATTGTAACTCTTTTAAAATACTTTCAGTTTTAGGTGTTACGATTACTTTAAACTATTTTTTTTCCTTATTTTGTGTTAGCACCTAGACACACACAAAGGGGCAAATTTACTATTATTCACCAATTCAAGGACTAAAAGCCCTTGATTTCGGCCGAAATAGTTTTAGGCTATTTTTACCTCGATATTCGATTCCTCAATTAAATCGTAAAATCGCATACCAATCGTTCGATTTCATGAAAAAATTGTAAAATTTCCTCCGATCGCTTGAAAAATTCATACGATTTGAACGATCAAGGTGTACGTATGTATTCAAGCAGGTGATAGAAGAAAAAGCCTATAGGGGGGCTTCCCATAGGCTTCTATTGCAATTCGGTAGGTTCAATCTAGTGAAGTAGGCAGTCGAATAAAATTTTAAAGTTAAAGTACTTTGATCATCGAATGGTCAAATTATCGAATATCCGATCATTCAATCTTTTCGATACGGTTGAATTTTCTATATTCAATTATCAAAGTGGCCAAATTTGCATATTCAAATATCCGATAAAATCATACGATTCGAACTTCGATCTATTCATGTGAATTCCATAAATCTGCCCCAAAGTGTTACTTCAGCGTTGAGCATTCCCATACCTGTGGTTTCCAGCATTTTATGACACATTATGGCCCCCAATATTTCATGGCTGTTTTATCCAGAAACATTTCCAAGAAACAATGATGGACCCCCAGCATTTCAGGACTCCATTAGTACTCACTCATTTATAAACACTGGGCAAATTTGCCCCTGGGCAGTAACCTATAGCAACCAATCAGTGGGTGGCTTTTTCCAGCCACCTGCAGGTTGGGCAATGAAAGGAAACCTCTGATTGGTTGCTATGGGTTAATGCCCATGTGCATATTTGCCCAGTGTTTATAAATGAGCCCCAGTGTCTCCTTGTCTCTAAGACACCATGCTTTGTACAGTGTTTGGCATAATATCACAGTGCCATTTGTTAAGACTGTGCCAGGGCATCAGTAGAATAGGACATTTAATGAGCTAATGGGATTGCAAGTTTGTTGGAAAAAATTGGAACTACCTAGTGAAAGCTAAAAGGTATGTACTCCATTCTAATACATTTTAGGTAGCCAGAAGATATTTCATACTGTCACAAAAACATAATCGTCATCAAAGCCTTTAGTGATATTCACGCACATTTCTGTTGCAGTTTCAAATAGGTCAGATCATTTCAAATCGCACAAACACAAATTAAAAATCCTCGTTAAGTGTGTGGTATCCAGTGCTGATTTATCAGGCAATGAGATATTTTTAGAGCATTGCTAATATAACGCCTGCTTTTTTTTCACTGTTGATAAATGTATGCAAGGTACTCTTCAGCGCACAATACGCTGCTACTTTAAATCTCCTGAGCCACTCTAATTACCTGCAATGCATTGCTCTGTCAGCCCCGGAGGAGTTTATTTAGTTTCTGTCTTTTGCTGGAAAAGAAGTAAATGCTATAGTAAAGAAAATCAAACCTTTAAATTAACACAATATATGGCTTTTTTTTACTCATTTCCTTTTGTAGAATTTGTAAAAATGTTCCCCTCTGTGGTCTACCTAGAAGGATTAAATGATCTGATCACAACTTCCTAGATTTATAAGTACATTGTCGTAGGGGCTTCCCGCAATCCCTGTCTTCATGTCTTATTCTATGAAGCAGGCAGGCGCATTCTTACTTATGCAAGTTATATTTTTAGTATTTTACATTTGATGAAATATGCTATTTCTTTATAGCTTTGGTTATCATCTCTGCGTCTCCTATAAGGGGGGATAAAATAATCTTTCTTCCTTCTACTAGCTTTCTTTGACCCCCGACTCAGTTTATTTATTCTCTATACTTTGGTGTTTAACCCTCTAGGAAGAGGATATTAGTGATGTATCACTGGTTCCACACTGAAGTTTTAAGAGAGAGCCTTGCAGATAAATCATATGAGCCGCGAGCCAGTTTATGAATCCAGTGGGCGGAAAGTTAAAAGCTGCATGACTGTGAGAGTGGAAATCCAAAGGCATTTTGTGTGTTTGTGGGAGGTGAAATTAACCAGAAGGATCTGCACTTTGGTTTCTGAACCATGGCCTGTGGCTATGCATAGCATAGACCTCCTACTTGGCTAGAACAGGGAAACTCTACAAGACTGTGTGTGGGCTTCTAAGACATGCTTGCAACAGATAAAAACCGCAGATATTAACATTTTTAGAGAAGCTAAGCTTAGGGGTCATAACAAATAATCAAGCAGAAAATGAGCCTTATTTTGTAGCGTTTAAATTCTATGTGTACTGTATATTGTAAGTGGGTCCCAAAGCTCAGTAAGTGACAGCAGCATAGAGCATGTGCAGTGAATCAGAACAAAAGAATGAACCATGGGATGGCAAACTGGGCATGTTCAAGCCCAATCCCTGAAGGGTTAAGCTGAAAGAATGAAGTCTGATACAGAGGCTCATGTGTACACAATAGAAGGAAAGAAATGCTGTGTTTCTTTTGACAGAGACTCAGAGCAACATTACATTGAGGGTTTACTGGTGTATTTATATAGACCTTTCTGATAAAGCTTACTTAATATAAACCTTTCCTTCTCCTTTAAATTTACAGGATCCTTAATGAATTGTTCTTCAAAATGTGCTGCTGGAAATCTAATTAAAAAAAATATCAAAAGCTTTTACTGTGAGCATGCTCTGTAGAATGACACCCTACCCCAACTGACCTCATTTCAAGTCCTGGCTCCCAGATTGTGCCCCTTCGTGTTCATTTAAACAGTAGTTGGACAGGGGAATGGCTGGACTCTTAAACTTAGTGTTATATTGACAAATCAGGGCAGACCCTGTGGCTGAAGTGGGGGGGGGGCAGGAGGTATAGGGGCCCCATGAGGCCCTAATTTGTATACAATTACAATAAATGCTGGTAAAACAGATCAACCTCTAGACATTTTGGAGGCCTGAAAAATTATTTGCTTTGGGGTCCAGTAATATTTAGTTATGCCACTGCCTATACTTAACACCTGCCATAGGAAGCCAGTTTGTACCTGTACAGAGCTCTGCTGCACCTTGCACCCCCTAACTTGTGTGTAAAATGTAATTCAAATTAGAGGATGCCCTCGTGCATCCCCCAGCCTGTTCCTTATGAATACATTGCTGCTGTATGCCCTACACTTAGCAAATGAGCACATATTATACAAATAATTACAACCTTCCATGGGAACATCCCTAACTTAACCCTAGTTTTGTGTTTCCTTGGGATATGAAACCGCTGTACCCTTCTCTGTATGGAACCACACTAGATATTTTGAAAATATCATAAAAACTTTTTTATGGTATAGCCTATTTAATATTGGGCAGCTATATTAACATTCTACCCTAATATTTGTCAACAAACATTGTAGAAAATCAGGAACTACAGCATGAAAAAACACAATAACAGAATGGATTAAAAAAGTAAAATTTGACCTTGGCAAAAAAACGGCACATTCCTTTGCCTTGAGTACAAAATAATAATGCATCTCATTTCATATTGAAAAGCATCTCTTCTCTGTATTAAGTAATACCCAGTCGTAGCTCGGCAAACCATGGTTTAATGTTAATAGCCTGGAAGGGTTTCCAAGAGGCACCTCGTGTGTCATTCACTTGAGAAATACAGTATTGAACAAATTGCAGAAATGCAAAATACGGAAACCATAGAGGAGCTTTTTATAGCTATGAAATAAATTAAGTAGAAGTCTAGGAAGAGGGGGAAAAGGTATTCCCATAATATTCGCGACTAGAAGTTAACAAGCCTGCTGGGATCTTTTTAGCCCCTGCAGAGCTGAGACTTCAACATTATTAAATGGCTGTCGCATCTGAAGTATGGCGCAACATAACTCAATAAACAAGGGAAAGCATATGATGGTGAATGGGGAGGGAGAGCCTGAGATTACCCTGCAGAATAATTTAGTTTTGGGACAGGTGTTTGCTTGTAATAGAACAGGTTTTGAGTGACAGGGACACTGCAGTGCAGGCGCTTTATAATCAAGTGTTAAATAAAGTTTAACAGCATATCAGCAGCCACTAGGATCCGCAGCTTGTTAGATGTTTGATGTTTAAAGGAGAACTAAACCCTATAAATGAATACGGCTAAAAATGCCATATTTTATATGAACTTATTGCATCAGCCTAAAGTTTCAGTTTCTTCAGTTTCAGCAGCAATGATCCAGGACTTCAAACTTGTCTCAGGGGGTCACCATCTTGGAAAGTGTGTGTGGTGTCTGAGCAGTTGTTGAGAAGCTAAGGTTAGGGGTCGTCGCAAATTATCAAGCAGAAAATGAGTTTGGCCTGTAATATAAACTGATGTTACAGGGCTGATTATTAAATTCTAATGGTAGTTCCATTGGTTTTTGTGCTGCCATGTAGTAATGATCTGTATTATTTACTAATCAGCCTTATACTGTGACATTTCTATTCTATGTGTACTGTATATTGTGAGTGGGTCCCTAAGCTCAGTAACTGACAGCAGCACAGAGCATGCGAATCAGTGAATCAGCAGAAAATAAGATGGGGAGCTACTGGGGCATCTTTGGCGACACAGATCTTTACTGCTAAAGGGCTGTGGTTGCCTTGGGCTGATAAAGAAGCCCAAAAGATAATGTCCAATAATTCTAAGCTACTTCGTTAGTTGTTTTACTTCCCCTTTAAAATTAAGTTTCCCTTATTTAAATTAAAAAAAGGGCATACAGCTCACTTGCGCAGACTCAAAGGTTGTAACTTAGCTTTCCAGTCTAATTGCTCGTGCTGGAAAATTTACGTGTCATTTTGTGCACCTGATTGTTATGATGTAGTCACTGATATTCCCAACCGATTTGCAGTTGGTTTTCTTTTTTGTGGTTTTTTTCTTCAGTTACTGTATATAGCTGCTTTTCAGTTTGGAATTTTAGCAGGTTTCCAGGGTCTTGTTTACCTTAGCAACACGACAAAGGTTTAAATGAGCAATATTCTTTGGCAGGGTCTGCTACCCCCATTTGAAAACTGAATAGATGTGGAAATGGAAGGCAAATAATTTGAAAACTATATAAAAATAATGAAGACCAACTGCAAAGTTTCTAGAAATAGGACATTGTATAACATACTACAACAGTTTAATGTAAAGATGAACCACCCATTTAAACCTGTATTTAGTACATGCTCAATCCACAGACCTTGCGTTTTTTTTCTGCAACCAGCCTATGGGTACATAGCGCAAGTACAGAGATGTGCATACATCCCTTAAAGGAGAACTAAACCCTTATTAAAAGAAACCCCTACACCCCTACCCTACATAGACCCCTCCCTGCTCCCCCCAGGCCTAGCTACTACCCCTGGTAAATGCCCTTTACTCTTTACTTACCCCTCAGTGCTGATTCAAAGCAATCAGTAATCTTTGGGATTTCTTCCTTCACTTCGGCAATAGCTGTGACTTTCGGCACTTACGCAGTTGTTGCAAAAAGATAGATTGGTCCAACTGCGCATGCGCCGATACTCCGCACTCATTGCGAAGTTTACCTAAGAGAAGAATATGGCGCCTGTGAACTCCAATACTCTGAATCTGCACCAATGGGTAAGTAAAGAGTTAGGGGCATTTACTATAACAGGGCTGGGGGAGCAGGGAGGGGGGTCTATGTAGGGTTGAGGGGTGTTTTTTTTTTTCAAATTAGGGTTGTATTCTCCTTTAAAGATAACTTTGTGTCAATGTTTGCACCTAGTGCTGACATTGTGATCATTTTTGCATTGTAAAATCCAATAAACGTAAAAAAAAAAATCCAAATCCAAATGGCATTTTAAGGTTCTACTTAATCCAAGACAGAACTTTACAAACCATACATTACTACATGTATCATCCCAACAACAACTGAAGCTGAGAGTGTGATGCTCTGAAGTATTTACCATGATATGTGGGCATCCTTCACAGAACTGATTTTGGAAAACTGTATGCTTAGCAGAATACTATTTCAACCCAGCCAAAAAGACCAATCAAACAGGCCACAATAAATATACTTAATGATATGTACATAAATGTACACATCACATCACTGCATCCTATACATCTGATTTTTTCAGCTCACAGATCACTAGTAGTGATGGTCGAATTTATTCGCCGGGGCAAATTCCCGCGATTCACCGCTGGCGAATAAATTAGCGAAACGCCAGTGAAAATTCGCCTGGCGAAAACGACGCGACGCGCGTCAAAAACGTGCCGCTATTTGTTTCGCAAATTTTTTCGCCAATTCGCGAACTTTTATGGAATTCTCAAAAAAATAAAGGCTGTGCCAGCAAAGCTTATGTTATACTGTAACTCCTGACTTGGTGCAAACAAAGTGGGTCACACTCACAACAATTAATTTCATAGGAACTTACAAAGGTATTTCTACCTGTACATTCCCCTTAATCCTTGTGACTACCAGCTTGTGAGTAATAAACATTTCAGTTTGCACTTTCGTGGGAAATGAGAAAAATAGCTAGTACACCAAAACAAAACTATACTGATACCAATATCACTTACAATTTTCATTAGAATCTTCTCACTCCTGCAAGAAAGAAGCTGCATTGCAAATCTCTTTATGAAAAGCATTAAAACTTTAAAGACATTTTCCTACACAATAGTAAAGTATGACAGTAGGACGAAACCAGTAGGCAAAGCATACATAGGAATATAAGGATATTATAACTCACAGAGGAGTTGCAAAAGGCTGATGGCATTATCTGCAAGAAACATATGAAATTAGTACTTTCATTAAAATCAAACTAAAGGTAAACATCCAAATTGCATGAGCTATAAGGAGTCCTTTTTGATCCCTGGGTTTGCAGGAGTCACTCCCATAGTGCTCATTCTGGGCACACTTAAGCTGTGCGTTGTGCTTTGCTGCTTCATACCATGTGCCTGAATGATGTACAATGTATTGGGCAGGTATGTGGGATGCATATTTGCCTCACCCCGGTTGTCCCTGGAGTAAACCATACTATGTGGCTGCTCCATGGCAATGTTTGCAGCTTTAACACATGCAGTAAGAAAGATAACAAAAGAAATAGGTTCCTGCTCTCAAGAGCTAACATTCTAATGGACTGCACACTTAATTTAAATATAAACAGTTTGTAATCACTAAAGTGTTCCTCTTTTATAATTGTAATCTGGTTACCTTACTATGGGACCACAGGAAATATTGCTGCTATGGGGTTTTTTTTTAGCCCAATGCAAATTGCTCGCTTTTTGCTTGAGAAGATGTAACACTTTACCTCCAGTGAATTGCCATTTGAAAAAATTGGTTAGCATGTTAAAGCAATCCATGTTCCCACACAGTACAAGTTAAGCCCAAAACAATCTCTGAACTGTAGTGATGGATAAAAATATCATAAGAGTACCAGGAAAATACTTGCCCCATACCTCCATCATAAAACAGTGCATCCATTAATTATTTACAGGTATGGGACCCTTTTATCCAGAATGGATCTCTATAATAAAAATTATTTAAACATGAATTAAATATCTATCTTGTATGTTTCTAATGCATAAAAGATAGAAGGCAGCCCTGTACTTAACGTTTTATGCAGGCAAAGCGCTTCAGTGCTCCTAGAACAAGCAAGGGGCAGTCAAACACCTTGTCCCTCCATTGTAAATTAATATATTATATTCATTTGTACATCACCCTGAGTTTCAAATCTGTTCCAGGGAATTCTGGCTACTGGATATGCCCCAGTTTTAAAATCGTAAAAACCCTTTCAGATAATGTGTAAAGCTGACCCTTCACAAATTGTATCCTCTTTCTCCATTATAAAGAACAGAGCATTCTCTATATTGTTAGTATATGCTTGTTGGAGGACAGATGGAACATTAATTCAGCAAAATTTGGGGAGACATAGGGGCAGTTCCAATTTCCTTGCCATACTTCGCCTAACTATGTCAAATGTTATTTCATGGCAAATGCGAGTATTTATCAAAATGCATAAACTTTATCTCAGCAAATGCTGATGCACTTTTGCTAGTGAAAATTCATCAGTGCGAAAGTTTCTTTCTCTAGCATTAATTTCTTCCTAGCAAAACTTAAACATTCTTATGCTTACATCAATTTAAACATGGCGGGTACATAAAGGTCATATGTATGTATTTATTAGTGATGTTGGTGAAAGTGGCCACTTATTACTTAAAAATCTCCAAGGACGAAAAATAAAGATAAAAGGGATCCTCTTTTGTCCTAGACACAAGCCTACTCTAAAACAAACGAAGCATGACCTTCAGATGTTTAAAAAAGTGTAAATAACATATTAAAAGGGGTGGTTCACCTTCAAGTTAACTTTTAGTATATTGTAGAAGGGCCAATTCTAAGAAACTTTTCAACTGGTCTTCATTATTTATTTTTCATAGTTTTTTAACCATTTGCAATTTTCTTCTGTTTCTTTGCAGCTGTTAAATGGGGGTCACTGACACCATCTAAAACAAATGCTCTGTAAGGCTACAAATGTATTGTTATTGCCACTTTTTATTACTTATCATTCTGTTCAGTCCCTCTCCTATTCATATTCCAGTCTCTTATTCTAATCAATGCAGGGTTGCTAGGGTAATTTGTAACCCAGAAACCAAATTGCTGACAATGCAAAATAGAGAGCTGCTGAATAAAAAGCTAAATATCTATAAAACCATAAACAATAAAAAATGAAAACCAATTGCAAATTGTCTCAGAATATCACTCTCTACATTATACTAAAAGTTAACTCAAAGGTGAACAACCCCTTTAACAGTTAAAATTTGTCAACATAATCCCACATTAGTATATGAAAAAACTCCAGCACTTTGTCATTTTTTTTGGAATACAGGAAAAGTCATTGACATAATTTTGAGGATGAAGCGCCATCGTATCAATTCGCCAGCCAGAACCTGGCAAAATAGACTTTGGTGGATAGAGTAACGTATAGTAAAATAAAGTTCACTCTGTGATAAATTTGATACATTCACCTGGCAAAATGGAGCAAAAGTTCTCTAGTGCTGAGGTTTTTAGCTAAACAATTTTCTTACTGGCCTTTTAGTAAACTGGGAATTCACTGCAAATTTTAATTGAAGAGAAAAATAAAAACACAATTTGTTTGTAGTACATTTGAGCCATAGATTGTAGATGCTTGGCTTTATTACTCCTCCTCTTAAAGGAGAAGGAAGGATAAATATGTGTTAGCGAGAACTGTGGTTTTCTAGACCAGACCAGAATTAGGCTAAAGACAAATGAGTCTGTTTACACTAGTATAATCAACTGACAGAGGAATGCCAGGCTATTTTTATATGTTAAAATAGAAGATGGCATTTTCTTGATTACTCTGCAATGGAGTGCCTTGAGTATGGCAGATAGTTTGGATTAATGTTGGGGTTCCCTTATGATAATGCTTTTTGCACTACTACTCAAAGTTGCTCTTACTTGATATGTGCAGGGCTAGTTGCAGCTTTCAGTGCTAGTAGTTTTAGATCTCAATTCTTGGTTAGTGTATTATAATTTGAGTTCAAGAGGTTATTTTCATTTTTGTTTTCTCCAATAGTGTACATCATTGTACAGCTTCTTCCCCCAAACCATCACAGACCTTACAACGGCAAGACAGGAACTTAAATCTCTAATACTGAATGAAACAAATAGAGCCTCCTTTCTATTAACGAAAATGTTCTGTCATCATGTAAACAAATGTAGAAAGATGCTTGCAAGAATGCTAAAGACCAAAGAGCATACTGGACAGGTAGCTAGTTCTCCCCAAAATATCATCACGATAATGTCAGACTTCTATAAAAATCTCTACCAGATCACTAAAAACAATGAAAACACAGGACCAAATCACATTACAAATGAGACATACCGTACTGTATACAAACAATCTACAGGCTTCCTAGATGCTAAAGGGTGATCAGGACTGGCTTACGGATATTGAAGCAGATATTTTAGAATCAGAGCTAGATCAGGCTATTAAAACCTCTCCATCAGGCAAATGTCTTGGCCAAGATGGGTTTTTCGGTAAGTTTCTTCAAACTACTAAAACCAAATGTATTAAAAGCACTAACTAAAACTTTTAACGAGATTAAAAATGGCCTGGTCTCCAACATGTCTGGAGGCACATATTAGCCTGATACTAATAAAAGCAAAGGATCCCACTTTACCATCAAGTTATAGACCCATCTCACTGATCAATAATGACATTAAGCTCCAAGCCAATATTCTAGCCAAACGAATGAAGGCAGGACTATCCCACATAATACACATAGACCAAGTAGGTTTCCTCCCATGTAGGGAATCTTACTTTCTTGTCTCTGGCAAGAAAGAACAGACTCCTAAAAGAAAGAACAGATGCTGAAAAGGCGTTTGATGGGAGATCAATGCCTCAGCTATATTGGAGTGGGACCAAACTCAATGAAATGGATCTCCTCACTATATAACCACCCAACAGCTAGACTTAA
>CM044432.1:59900060-59914011 GCA_024363595.1 Xenopus borealis | reverse complement strand
AAAAAAAAAAAAACATGTTTTCCCATGACAGTTTCCCTTTAAAGATATCGCAATATATGGACAAACAATCCTTGTTTTGTTTAAAGTGTAAGGCATTTTAAGTAGCTTAAGGCACAATATGTCTCAATGTCTTAAATATATTGTTAATGGGTTGAGTGCAGAGGAATTTCTGTATTTGTCTATATAGATAGATAGATAGATAGATAGATAGATAGATAGATAGATTTCTTACTTCCCACCATTTCTATGATCTGCACATAATACATTTTTCATTGCACCCACGTGTAATAGTGCCTGGGGGTAAGATTTGAGATCACAGTGGGTGCTTTTGTGGAAGTGACAGGCAGCAGATTTTTGTTAATTGCAGTAGCATTTGTGTCTGGAATGGTTTTGGAGGCAGACACAATGTAATTATAGAATGTTATACATAATATTATAGAAATGTGAATGTTTATTTTTGAGAAATAAACACTTTAAGATACCATTGTGATGCATAAGTGAGAAATAATATTTAAATAAACTTATGTAAAAAATATTCACTTGTGACATTAGAAATACTCCTCTGAAAACACCTATTTTTTCTTGCTGTATATTATTTATCTCACCTACTTTCCTGTATCGCCTGTCAAGGACATCTTCACATGTCTGGGGTGCTGTCTGTGGAAGTATGGGTGGATGGGGCAATGAGTCATTTGTTTTGTTAGGGCCAGTGTCGGACTGGGACACCAGGGGCCCACCCAAAAATCTTAGACCAGGGGCCCACCATAAAACCTTTGACCAGGGGCCCACTCTCAGTACTAATATTTTTCATCTCCTCAATCAACCTCTATTCTCCTAGTTTGTTTTCTTTACATACTATAATCAATTATTCCATCTATTTAGCCTCTTTGTTCTCATAGAAATATAGAATTGCCATGAAATAGGCCAAGAGTTTAGCATCATGAGGGCCCACTGACACCTTGGCCCACCAGGAGTTTTCCTGGTATTCTGGTGGGCCAGTCCGACACTGGTTAGGGCTCTTACTGACCTGTGTTTTCACCCTGAGCTCCCCTATGTTCCATATTAATCCATCCACCGCAGGGGAGCGCAGGTCCAGTTGCAGCTAATTCTTCTTTATATGCAAGTCCTTACAGTGACTCATGAAAGTGCAGAATGCAGGTGGAATGTTACGCCGCATCCCCTGCAGTTGAGCTGATTAAAATAGAATGCATGGCAAAAATGCCTGCAAGTAAGAGCCCTTTGTGTTTCTGGGTTGGCAATTTAAGTAGCTTTGAAGAGTCTACTACAAATTAGAAACTAGAAGCTCTTTTTGCTTGCAATGGGTGACTGCACTGGTGCACAGTTATCCAGAATGCTTGGGACCTGAGGGTTTCCAGATCTTTCCAGTTCTCTGCATTATTTAAGATCTCCATACCATTCTTCATAATTTAGGTAAATCATGTAAACATTAATTAAACCCATTAGGATTGTTTTGCCGTAACAAAAATAAATTATGTCTTAGTTGGGATCAAGTACAAGGTACTGGTTTATTATTAAAGAGAAAAGGGAAATCAATTTAAATTATTTGAATAAAACGGAGTCTATGGGAGATTGCCTTCCCGTAATATAAAGCTTTTTACTTAACGGGTTTTCAGATAATGGATCCCATACCTGTATGTGTAAAAAAATGGGAGTAAAGGCCATAAAGGCCAAAGAATATATACACTTTAAATATAACATGGCGGGGAAGAGGTTAGAAATATAGCCAAGCAGTCCAGGGGTATTTGATTCATTCCTGTAGGGTAATATCTGCAAGGTGTTTGTATGCTCTTGCAGATATTGCTCTTTATATATAAATAATTTAAACAGCATCAGCAAAATAGAGGAATAAACTTTGAGGGGCATATTTATCAAGGGTCGAATTGAAAATTCGAATTAAAAAAATTCACCTTTTTTATTATGTAAATGGTCAAACTCAAGTAGGGAGTTGTTCAAATTTTATTTGAGCTTTTAAAGGATACAAATTAAATTTTTGAGATTTATCATACTCTGGCCCTTTAAGAATTCAAATTCATCTATTTGATGCATAAAAATCTGCCTAATTGCTGTTTAAGTCAATGGAAGAGGTCCAGGAATTAAGTTGGAGATGTTTTCAGCCTTCCTGACATTCAAGTTTTATTGGGGTTGAGGTTTATTTAATTTGTAATTGCATGAAAATTCTTATGAAATTAGAATTTGAGGTTTTCAAATTCTTATTCAGATTCATTCCATGTTTTTATTCGTTCCTGCTTTTTATATTTGGATCTTTTAATAAATATGCAGTCATTATTTGTGGTTGAAAAAAAACATAAATTAGAATTTTGATACTGTGAGAATTCACTTAAATGGTAGACATAGCAATACACTCTTAATATAAAAATGCAACAACATTCAGGCTTTAACAGAAATTCATCAGTTTTATTCACAACAGAGCTTTCAAGAGAGTAGTAACTTGTAACAGTGGGTAACAAAACAACAGAACATGTGGTAGTTGATTTACACCCTCTCTAATCCTTATGCTGGGTGGCATAGAGCCTTCTGGGAGATACAGTATGTAACTTCCCTCTAGTGTTTTCCCAGACAGTACCACATAAATATAAATAATATAAAAGACAAAACAGTTTTGTTAAAGGAATTGTTCAGTATAAAAATAAAAACTTGGTAAATAGTTAGGCAGTGTAAAATAAAAAATGTTTCTAATATTCTGTAGTTAGTTAGCCAAAAATGTAATGTAAGGAGTGAGTGGATGTCTAATATAATAGTCAGAATCCAACTTCCTGCTTTTCAGCTCTCTTGTTTTCCACTGACTGGTTACCCTGGTGAACAGGCAGTAACCAATCAGTGACTTTAGGGAGGACCACACGGGCCATAACTGTTGCTTTTAAATGTGAGCTGCATGCTAAGGATTAATTGCAAACTCACTGAACAGTTATGTCCCATGTGATCCCCCTTCAAGTCGCTGACTAACTCAATGTTTCAGAGCTGAAAAGCAGGACGTTGGATTCTGGCTGTTATATTAGACATCCAGTCACTCCAGCCTTTATAGTTTGCATTTTTCCCTGACTAACTATATTGGAAACATTTTTTATTTTGCACAGCCTATCTATTTATCCAGTTTTTTGTTTTACACTGAACTGTTCCTTTAATGAATGCCAAACTAAAACTACAATAAAACATTTTCATGCCCTTAGTCTCTTCTGTTTAATATAATGATTTCGAAAGAAATAATTTGTGCAAACCACCAGACCATGTTGTTTGAATGACTGGCATTCAGACAAGGACTTCTCCTGACAAAGGGGTCAAGGGATGCCCATCAGATTTATCGTGGTCTTACTTCCAGCTTCTGCAATTTTGCTTTGGATAAGTCCGAGGCAATGTCAATTCAGTGCAGTTTTGTGTAGTAGGCAAAACCCTGTCTTCCTCATTATACAGAGATAACCGACATCTAGCACTATATCAGTAAAAACATGCATAATTCCTATTGTCTAGCTCAGCTGTCATGACCTCATATCCCCAATATGGAGACATAAAATACTCTACAGTTAGACTTGCCTTACTGATATTACACATAAGGGCATAGTTATTTTGCTGTGTAAAAAACAGCAACATCTGGTGTTTCTACAAATGCAGGTGTCACTGTGCACATTATTTGTGCAGATACACAGTACTTTCTGTACAGCTTGAGAGTGATAGAGTTCAAGTTACTGCTGCTGTGTAATGGCTGCATGAACCTGCTAATAAAGCACTGTTATACCCTGCTCATCCTCGGCTATCAAAACAGGCAACAGGATTTTCTACTAATTTACTAATTTCTACTAATTTTCTACCTCTGCAGCAGCCTGCACCTTTTCTTCCAAACCCTGGTGAACCTACCATATTGTTTACTGCTTGGATCCGTATGTTTCATAATTGATAATTTTTATAATTACATTATTATCACCAAGGGGCGATTTCTGCAGTTAGAAAGAGTGATTTACTTATTCACTGCCTGGGAGCAGAGGGACAGCGTATATTTTATACGTTACTATTACCGGATGAGACCTATGAAACTGCTCTTACTGCTATAAAGAACTTTTTCGTGCCAAGAGTAATTGTGGTTGCTGAAAGATATAAATTCCACCAACTTGGACAACGTAATGGCGAATCAGAACAATTAGTAGCAGCTTTGAGAGAGCTTGTTGTTACCTGTGAGTTTGGGAATCTAACAGATGAAATGCTAAGAGACCAAATAGTGGAAAAAACAAACTCACAACGCATTAGAGAGAGACTGCTCCTAGAGCAGGATTTAACCCTTGCAAAGGCTATTACAGTTGCTAGCCAAATTGAAACAGCAGTGGCAGAGGCTAAAACTCTCAGTCGGGGAACTGCTGGGAATGTACAGACTGTGACTTCAGCACTGTGGCCTAGTTATGCACAGTCATAGGCAAAATACAGTGCTAAGGGTTTCACTGCAAAACCATGCAGCAAATACAAATAAAAATATACTGCTTTCGCTGTGGTTCAACACAACACATTGCAAATCATGAAACATGTCCTGCAAAAGCGGTACAGTGTCTCAGATGCTCAAAGGTAGGTCATTTGGCTAAAACCTGCCAGTAGTAGTTTTGTAGTTCTGCTAAACATGTTCATGAATTAACCAAAAAGGTAAAGTCAGCGCACACTCTAGAAGAAATTATATCGGGTGCTTCTCCCACGGAGACTTCCCATTAGGGTCCCCCACAAATTTTAGCACTACACCATAGATCGGAAGAGCACACCTATTATCACATAATTCATAAATTTATTCCAAAATTATTTTATAACAAAAAGGAAATAATGAAAAAAATACATAAAAAAAGAAAAAATAATACACCATGAAAAAGAAAAAGCAAGAAACAAAAAAGCAAAGAAAGCCCAACGCGTTTCGACCTTAAGTCTTCCTCAGGGCAAAAAAGAAAAAATAGGCAGAACGAACCTTACTGTCCATGAGTTTAAATAGTCCATGCTGTGTGTGCGATAATGTCCTCAGGGCGTCTGACATCATTTCCGCCCATGTGTTACTCAAAAGCAAGAGCCTTTTCGGCACCTGAGGCTTGGAACGCAAGTAGACAGCAATGAAAGTCTGATCTCTGACGTCATTTCCGCCGACACTTGTGTTGGAACGCAAATGCGTTCCAATGTATTCAATCCCAGAACACTTCTATCCGCGTATCCCATATTAGAGCGCAACCGCGTTACAACATTCTGTCAAATTCCTCTCATCTGCAGCGCACATTGGTATGATTGCATCGCAGAGTTGCCTTCATTTCTATTGGACAATTTTATTGGAATACTCCTAAACAATGAAGTGGAACGCATATGCGTTCCAACAAATTAATTATAGCGCCAATATTACTTGTGCAATATAAGTACAATATGCTACATATCTCCAGTACTTTATACAATGATTCAATTATGAACAATAAATGAAAAAAATAAAGAAACTAATTAATTCATATTATAATAAATATTTTGTAATAAAGATTGGAGACACCGAGAATGCAGCACAAAAAGGAAGTTGTAACTATCCATTCCGCTTCCCTTCTCAATAATAAAGTGTTTTTATCTACACCCCCTATAGCAGTTGTTATTTGGTCAATACCCATCAGTCGTAGTGATGATATATTGTGGTTATGCTCCTTGCAGTGTTGTACTAGTGGGGTAGTTTCTTTTCCTAATTTGATAACACTCTTATGTTTGATATATCTGTCTTTTAGTTTCTGTATTGTCTTTCCCACATAGTACAAACCGCATGGGCAGATAATTATATACACTACAAACATAGACTGACAAGTAATCCTATGTTTGATTTGAAATCTTTGTAATGTCTGTGGATGAGCAAAGGAGGAACCTTGTATCATACTGTTACAGACTGAGCAATTAAAACATCTATAATTGCCCGGTCTGGGATCACTGAGAAAGTGGGGAGTAGTATAATATAACTTATTATTTGCCCTCACCAATTGATCCTTAAGGTTTTTTCCTCTTTTATAAGCAAACATCGGGGAGTCATTGCATCTGGACCCTAAAATAGCATCCGTCTGCAAATGATGCCAGTGTTTGGAAATAGTATGTTTAATGAAGCGACTAGCCGTTGTATATTTCGAAACAAAGACCATCCGATTCTTGTTTGATTCTACCTTTGATGTATTCGTTTTTACCTTTGCAATTGCCTGATTAATGTGTTGAGGAGTGTATCCACGCTCCTTAAATCTATCAGCCATTACTTGAATCGATGAGTCAAGTGCAGTTGAATCAGACGTAATTCGTTGTACCCTAGTGAATTGAGAATAAGGTAAAGCCTTAATCAGTGATAGGGGAGGAAAGCTACTGGCATGTAATAATGTATTACGATCTGTAGGTTTTCGGTAAATACCTGTAGAAAATTTGCCTGCTTCGTAATTGATAAGAATATCTAGAAACAATATCGTGGATGTGCTCCATGAGATTGTGAAGCGTATCGTAGATTCTATGGAATTCAGATAATTAACAAATGAGGTTAAAGTCGATTAATTTCCCTGCCAGATAAAGAAAAGATCATCTATGTAGCGATGATAAGTGATGATATATTTCCAGTATGGTGATTTATATATATATTGATCCTCATATTCTGCCATAAATAAATTTGCATACGAAGGGGCCACGTTACTCCCCATCGCTGTGCCTTGTTTTTGTCTGTAAAAAGAATTCTCTAAACTAAAGTAATTATGATTCAACACAAAACATAATAAATCAAAAATAAAACCTGCCAATGATTTATCATCCAGTCTCTCCATCAATACTTTGTGCATGATGGATTTACCCAATTCATGCGGAATGTTAGTATAGAGACTGGAGATATCCATTGTTACTAACAGGATTTGTCTATTTTCTTCCGGATCAATATTCACCCTTCTCAATTTTTCCAAAAAATCTAAAGATTCTTTGATAAATGATGGAATAGTGGATACATATTGTTGTAAATATGAATCAACATACTGGGCAATCGGTTGACAAACTGAACCAGAGGCCGAGATGATCGGTCTTCCGGGAGGTTTATTCAAAGATTTATGTATTTTCGGCAGAAGATATAAACCTGGTCTACGGGATTCTGCATCACTAAATAGTCTCTTGTTTTCTCATCAATAATCTGAGATGACATAGCAGTAGTTACCATATCCCTAATTTGTTTCAAATATTCAAATGTGGGGTCACCCGAAAACATGTTCATGAAGTCACTACTGCAAATGTTACAGTGTTAAGTGTGGATAAAGCTGGTACATTTATTCTAGACAAGTTTATATGCACTGTCAATGTCACTACTGCTTCTGCTGACAAAAGACACTCCATTAACCTGATGCTTGATACAGGTTCAGCTGTTTCTATACTACCAAAGGATATTTTCTTGAAATACTTTGCAAAAGATAAGCTTTTTGCACCTGCCCCGAGACTGGTCAGTTACTTAAAGGATCCAATCCCTGTGCTTGATTGCTTGCCAGTGACTGTACAAATACTGCAATATATGACTTTTACATTGTGAATAACAGTACTGCTATACATGGAAGGGATTTCTTTGCTGCATTAAACCTACAATTAGTTGATGGTCTCATTACTATAGCACCAGTGCCTGACACACAGTCTGTGTCTAAAATTTTACCACAAAACAACACTTCACTGGGCTATGCAAAGAACTTTGTGTACAAAGTTAAGATGAGACCAGATGTAAAACCAGTAAGCCAGTTGAGGTGATTGCGCTACTCTATAAGGGAGACTGTCTCACAGGATCTAAAGAAACTGATAGAGCAAGATGTGATTGAAAAATCTGAATCCTCCGAATGGGTTTCACCAATTGTTGTAGCAATGAAGAAAACTGGAGGTTTTTGATTGTGTGTTGATCTCCATGAATTTATTAAAGCAGTTGTTATGGATAATCATCCCTTGCAACACATAGAGGAAATATTTTCAGAACCCTGGATCTTCCGAGTGCATATCATCAAGGATGATGCCTGAGGAAAACCGAGACCTCACTGCATTTATCACGCATGATGGTTTGTTTCGGTTCAAGTGTGTACCTTATGGACTGGCTTCAGCAGTGAGTTGTTTTCAAAGACTGATGTCTTCTATACTCCATGACATACCTGATGAACAATGCTACTTGGATAATATAATTGTCTACGCTCCAACTATATGGATCTTCATGACAGGTACCTAGAAAAGGTTCTGAAATGCATTGATTCTGCCGGACTGAAAAGGAACCTTTCCAAATGCCATTTCAGACAAACACAGCTGTCATTTCTGGGTCATATAATTTCACAAGAGGGATTACTGCCTGACCCTGACCATGTAAATGCTGTAACACAAACGCCTACTCCATCTGATTTTCAGACCTTACAAGGTTTCTTAGGTCTTACTTCATGGTATTCTAAGTTTATTCCCAAATATGCTTCAGTTGTGTATGCACTTAGAGCACTACTACGTGGAACTTCAGGTCTGGTCTGGTCAGAGACTGCTCAACATAACTTTGAAATAGTGAAGCAGTTAATTGTGAACAGTCCAGCGCTAGCTTTATTTGATCCTGCACTACTCACTATCATTACTACAAATGCTTCAGACTATGGCGATGTTGCAGTTCTCGCACAGATCCATGCTGATCATTCAGAGAAAACTGTTGTATTTGCATACAGAACACTTACAGAGCATAAGGATTCAACTGTTGAAAAAGAAGCTCTAGCATGTGTTTGGGCAACAGAAAAATGGAGACCCTATCTATGGGGTAAAGAATTTATCTTATGCATGGATCATAGCCCTCAAACTACACTGCTTACAAGAAAGGGACTAGGAAGAGCTGGAATGAATATACAAAATGCAATACAAACCAGGTTTGAAAAATGTTACTGCTGATTGTTTGTCAAGTTTACCATTACCTGCAACTTCTGATACACTGGGGGGTAAATTTATCAAACAGTCAAGTTCCGCCACTAGAGGGGAATTCCGCCGCTCTCCGTTAATTTCAATGGGATTTTGAAAGGCCTATTTATCAATGGATGAAGTGAAAGTTCACCCTTTGATAAATACACCTATAAAAATCCCATAGAAATTAATGCAGATCGGTGGAATTTCCCTCTAGTGGCAGAACTTCACTCTTATCTTCACTCTTTGATAAATATACCCCTGGATGAGGAAATAGAAGTTGTAGCACTGACTGATATATTATCATCTACAGTTACAGCTGCTGATTTTAAGCAAGCTTGCCTCACATGTCCAATTCAAGTGAAACTACGGGACATCTTACAAAGCAAATGGCCAAATGCTGAGAAGAAACTCAGTCCTGATCTTAAACCTTACTACAGGATTAGACACAAACTGTCCTTAGTATATGGCTATGTTCTCCCTAGAACTCACCACTTACTGGTACCAGAAACCTTTAGCGAAAAGCTCATACAAATTGCACATGAGAGTCATCAAGGAATTGTACTTACAAAACAAAGACTGTGAGAACTAAACTGGTGGCCAGCAATGGATACCAATGCCATTCATTATTGTGTTACTTGTCAGAATTATGACAGCTATCCCACATACACCACCACTTCAGCCAGTTCCTGATTCAGCATGGGAAAAACTGGCTATTGATATTGTCGGTCCTTTTGCAGATGCTCCATAGACTGCAAATTTGCTATAACTCTGATAGACTATTACAGTAAATGGCAAGAAATAGTTTTTCATATAACATCAGCTACAGTTATTACATTTCTGTCTACAGTCTTCAGCAGGACTGGACTGGGATTCAAAATAGGCCCTGCCATTACTGCTATAAAGAGGCCCAAACAGCCCCCACCAGCCCACTTAATAGTCACTTTCAATGGCAACTTACAGCAGCCCATCGGGCATTTGCCAGAACCCACAGATGGCCAGTCCGGGCCTGGTCTTCAGCAGATAGGGTAGTCCAAAGGAGTTAATATCAGACAACGGACCACAGTTTGTCTCAATGGAATCTGAAATCTTTTGGAGAGAGAGAAATATTGTGCATAGAAAATCTTCAGTGTATTACCCACAAACAAATGGAGAAATCGAACGAAGCACTACAGGCGACAAACCTTACTGGGAAATCTTGGAAAGTGTTCACAACACAGTTCCTACATGACTACAGAGCAACGAGTCATGCATGGACCAAGGACTATGTGATGTGAAGAATGTATATATTGTTTTAAGATGCATACTGTTTAATTGTAACTGTTTATTATATTTGTCCAAATGCGTTCCTACTGTAGGGGGGAATGTGGTGTTTATACAAACGGCCTGTGGGTGTCACTGTGCACATTACTTGTACTATGCAGATACACAGTACTTTCTGTACAGCTTGAGAGTGATAGAGTTCAAGTTACTGCTGTTGTGTAATGGTTGCGTGAACCTGCTATTAGAGCACTGTTATACCCTGCTCATCCATGGCTATCAAAACACAACACAAGATAATACAGCACACATCGCCAGGCTTCGCCATGTAAAAAAGTACATTTTTTACACTTTTTTCTTAGAGTGACTTCTGCCGGAAGCAATATAAAATAACAGTATAAAATCTGCCATTCACATGGCGAAAAAACACTGTGAATTTCATTTTACACAGCATAATAAATATGCCACCATAAAGTACACAACATCGGGGGACACCCGCAGTGCTTTAACTGAAATGAGCTAAAACGAAATGTGATAGATTTGTTTTGGGGATTCATATTTGTGCACAGTACAGATGTTTCATTCCCAAACCACAGGGCAGAACAGGTGCAGAATGATTTTGTCAAATTAGCATGGCCCAATAAAGCATACACATACCTAAGGGTGTTTTAATTATACAAAGGCATTTCAATATAAAATTAATGGATCCCTAATAAGGCTTTACATGTACTGTATATACTGTAAATTGTGGCATATATACATTTACTCAAGGGATGAAAACATAATTATGCCTCTTTATAGATCCCTAGTAAGGCCTGATCTGAAGTATGCAGTGCATTTTTGGTGTGGTGTGGTATATTTAGTATCATGTGGTCGTGGCTCCCAATATGTGGGCAAAACGATAAGAAAAGCAGGCACCCACTTCTTAGAGCATGTTCCATCTCTTACAAGAAGCAATTTAAAATCAGCAGTGGCACAACACATTAAAGATAAACATGATGGTCATATAAATATTTCTTTTCAAATAATTGATCAACCTAGGTTTGATATACGTAAGGGAGATGCTGACCGCAAATTGTTGATGAGAGAGGCCTACTGGATTTATCATTTAAAAACGATAGAAGTGTATGGGGGAATGAATAAGGAATTGGAAAAATTCCCATTATTTTCCATATATATACTTTTTGTACATGTTGCTTGTTTAATGTAGTAGGTGGTTTAGTTACTTTTATGGAGACATGTGTTTAGGTTTTTCAAGAGTTGGGGTTAATTTAAATATTTCTGGGTGTGGGTCACTTTAAGTACTTAAATAGTCTGTGTTGAGTTTTTTGGTTGCTCCTGATGAAGTGGCGGGAAGCCACGAAACGCGTTGAGTGCCTAACCCTGTTAATGTCTGCACACCTTAATGATGGATTTTGTTAATATTGATCCAATAAAGTTTTGATACTTTAATTATCATTTTTCCACTGTTGCTCCGTGTTATACTATTCTATAGAAGCTTCCTTGCTGCTTGGAATCGCTACACGTAGTAGCACGCTGGAATTTGGTGTCGGTAAGTGCTCCCACTTAATACTATATATTCTGGACTGTGCCATGAATTCCCACTGTTATAATGGTTCCTTTCCTTAATGGACACTGTGCATTATTCTGGTGTTTGGTTGAATTTAAATTATATTGCTAACATGGTTTAATTGGAACCATTTCCAAAAGAAAATTGAATGCGAACAAATTTGTGGCCAAACATATCATAAAGGAACGGCTACTTGGTACTGTACAGAAGCCTGTCTTGTGTGCAATGTATGCATACAGTATCAGCTGTAAATAGTATAATTAGTGATGGGCGAATTTATTCGCCAGGGACGAATTCTTGACGAATTCCCGCGATTCGCCGCTGGTGAATAAATTCGCGAAACGCCAGCGAAATTTCTCCTGGCAAAAATTCGCCAAAAAAAAAAGTGTCGCGCGTCGTTTTTTACGCGACTAAAACGACGCGACGCGCACCAAAAATGACGCACATCGAGTACGACGCGACACAACGAAGTTGACGCAACAGCGGTCAAAAGCGTGCCGCGACTCGTTTCGCGAATTTTCCGCGAATTTCTCTGGAAATTCGCTAATTTTTCGGTCAAGCGAAACTCGGGAGATTCGCCCATCACTAAGTATAATGTGTGTTCCCTGCTATTCACAAACTGTTATTAAATCAACCCAACTAATCCAGTAAGTCTGCCTCTAATAAGAAATCTCCTGATTACCTTGCCATTTTTTTCTTATTTATATAGTGTTTACATATATATTGCAGTGTTTTACATTTAAATGTAAGACATTTAGATTGTAAGCTCTAGTGGGCAGCAAATATGGTTTGTTGAAGGGCCCAGGATCTTCACAGTAACCCCTGTCCAGAGATTTGAGGCAGCAATATTAACCACTGTCCAACCACGATACTACATTAGCTCCTACTATCATTGCATTTTTGGGTATTTATTTAAGGCAAGGTCTCATTTATTGCCATTTCAACTATTGAATTAACTCATAGCAACCCATTAGCAATTTCCAGTCTATTGTATCCAGAATAATGAAAGCAAATGCCTGGTTCCAAGGCTTACAATACTGTGCAGCTAATATTAGTACAACAGAGTAAACCATATATCCAAAGTGTTTAAATAGTGAATTCAGAAGGAATAAGTTGAAACAAGTTAATATATTCTAATTTGTAGCTGTATCATACATAAACATCTTTTTATGGGTTCTTTACTTATGTAAAAGCAGTGTGCACAAAACAGATGCAATTAGCAGTTGTGGTTTGCACACCTGACTCTCTGACCATTTTTTTCTGAGCACAGAGCCCTGTGGCTGCACCAAATAATACAGCACTGGGCTTTATACATGACTAGGAGAAGGTAAAAGATAACTTGCAATTGCTATCATTCAGCATGCAGGCCTCTGTCCTTGCCATCTGCCCTGTGGCACCCACTGACACTGCAGGCTACGTCTTGCTCCTGATCTTTTATGTCTCTACAAAGGACATGCCATATTCCAACTAAACACCTGTAGAGTCTTTCCAACCCCTCACATTCTGAACTAAAGCCCTGTACCTTTTGCGTTACACCTTTTTCTGTATATATCCTTATTCAGAGGTTAATGTAATGAAAGGAGCAATGTTCATTTCCAGTGATTCTGTAGACAGCAAGTATATTGTGATGATTGATGTAGGGTGCTGAGGGAGCTACCTCTACTTCCTCACCATACAGTAACTCCAGGGTACCCTCAGTGCCCTGCAAAATGGGCCCACACAGGACTATTCCCTTATCGATCCTCAGCTCAGTCTCTAATAATGCTACCTCTTTGTGTTCTGACTTAGGATATGAACATTGTAAACAATACTACTATATGCTGATTTTTTTTGTAATGCTGTAATAGCTAGTGATGGACGAATCTGCCCAGGAAGCTTCGCCGAAAAATTCGCGAAATTCGCAAATTGGCGGAAAAATTTGCGAAACGAGTCGCGGCTAGTTTTTGACGCGTCGCTTCGTTTTCGTCGGGTCAAAAACGACGCACGACTCTTTTTTGGGCGAATTTTCGCCAGGCGAAATTTTTTTGGCGTTTCGCGAATTTATTCGCCCATCACTAGTAATAGCCATAGACACTGACTCAATACAGACTCTCCAATTCTACCAATTCAGTTAGTACTTCTTTGGACCTTTGAAGGTACCATACATCTTCATGCTTTCAGCTGAATGATTTTTTCAGCATAATGTATTTATACAAA